>OX246750.1:1736059-2170067 GCA_945910005.1 Isoperla grammatica
ACCCTTATCATCAAATACCTTATTGTACTTCTCCGAAACGTTGAGCATACCAGTTTATCCGTATCATTCTAAACTGACTTGTATCATTTCCCGTTAATAGTCCAAGAAGGAACACAGAATTTCTCTTGTATTTCATTTTCTAAAAAAATAAACTTATACGTACACATTTCCGAAACACCCCGTAAATGCGTATTTCTAAACGGAAAACTGGAAAAGAATTTCCACGAGTTCATTAGCTTCAATCGTATCGTACCGCTTTAGCCAACAAACTTTCGGTTCACTGAGTAGACGGGACGCATCAGTGGAATCGAACTCGCGTTAGCTTTGAGACTGAAATATTCTCTGCGTTTCCTTCGCCGGTCATTAATTATGCTCTAACTAAACGAGTGGGAAAGACTGGATTCGTGAAAAGTTTTAACTTTGGCGGCTTATCTTCATTATTCCAATATATTCTCCCACTTGATTCGCTAAGATCCTCTTACCCAACCGAGCATCATTCCGCTAGACATGTAAATAATCTAGACTTCCACCCACAGCCATCTAGATTATCTAGCTCCGTGCGTCACCCGTGTGCCTACGCCACTGGATTAGCATTATTCCACTAGACATGTAGATAATCTTGACTTTCACCCACAGCCATCTAGATTATCTAGCTCCGTGCGTCACCCGTGTGCCTACGCCACTGGATTAGCATTATTCCACTAGACATGTAAATAATCTAGACTTCCACCCACAGCTATCTAGATTATCTAGCTCCGTGCGTCACCCGTGTGCCTACACCACTGGATTAGCATTATTCTACTAGACATGTAAATAATCTAGACTTCCACCCACAGCTATCTAGATTATCTAGCTCCGTGCGTCACCCGTGTGCCTACGCCACTGGATAAGCATTATTCCACTAGACATGTAGATAATCTTGACTTTCACCCACAGCCATCTAGATTATCTAGCTCCGTGCGTCACCCGTGTGCCTACGCCACTGGATTAGCATTATTCCACTAGACATGTAAATAATCTAGACTTCCACCCACAGCCATCTAGATTATCTAGCTCCGTGCGTCACCCGTGTGCCTACGCCACTGGATTAGCATTATTCCACTAGACATGTAGATAATCTTGACTTTCACCCACAGCCAACTAGATTATCTAGCTCCGTGCGTCACCCGTGTGCCTACGCCACTGGATTAGCATTATTCCACTAGACATGTAGATAATCTTGACTTCCACCCACAGCCATCTAGATTATCTAGCTCCGTGCGTCACCCGTGTGCCTACGCCACTGGATTAGCATTATTCCACTAGACATGTAGATAATCTTGACTTCCACCCACAGCCATCTAGATAATCTAGCTCCGTGCGTCACCCGTGTGCCTACGCCACTGGATTAGCATTATTCCACTAGACATGTAGATAATCTTGACTTCCACCCACAGCCATCTAGATTATCTAGCTCCGTGCGTCACCCGTGTGCCTACGCCACTGGATTAGCATTATTCCACTAGACATTGTAGATAATCTTGACTTCCACCCACAGCCATCTAGATTATCTAGCTCCGTGCGTCATCCGTGTGCCTACGCCACTGGATTAGCATTATTCCACTAGACATGTAGATAATCTTGACTTCCACCCACATCCATCTAGATTATCTAGCTCCGTGCGTCACCCGTGTGCCTACGCCACTGGATTAGCATTATTCCACTAGACATGTAGATAATCTTGCCTTTCACCCACAGCCATCTAGATTATCTAGCTCCGTGCGTCACCCGTGTGCCTACGCCACTGGATTAGCATTATTCCACTAGACATGTAGATAATCTTGACTTTCACCCACAGCCAACTAGATAATCTAGCTCCGTGCGTCACCCGTGTACCTACGCCACTGGATTAGCATTATTCCACTAGACATGTAAATAATCTTGACTTCCACCCACAGCCATCTAGATTATCTAGCTCCGTGCGTCACCCGTGTGCCTACGCCACTGGATTAGCATTATTCCACTAGACATGTAAATAATCTAGACTTCCACCCACAGCCATCTAGATTATCTAGCTCCGTGCGTCACCCGTGTACCTACGCCACTGGATTAGCATTATTCCACTAGACATGTAAATAATCTAGACTTCCACCCACAGCCATCTAGATTATCTAGCTCCGTGCGTCACCCGTGTGCCTACGCCACTGGATTAGCATTATTCCACTAGACATGTAGATAATCTTGACTTCCACCCACAGCCATCTAGATAATCTAGCTCCGTGCGTCACCCGTGTGCCTACGCCACTGGATTAGCATTATTCCACTAGACATGTAGATAATCTTGACTTCCACCCACAGCCATCTAGATAATCTAGCACCGTGCGTACCCGTGTACCTACGCCACTGGATTAGCATTATTCCACTAGACATGTAGATAATCTTGACTTCCACCCACAGCCATCTAGATTATCTAGCTCCGTGCGTCACCCGTGTGCCTACGCCACTGGATTAGCATTATTCCACTAGACATGTAGATAATCTTGACTTCCACCCACAGCCATCTAGATTATCTAGCTCCGTGCGTCACCCGTGTGCCTACGCCACTGGATTAGCATTATTCAACTAGACATGTAGATAATCTTGCCTTCCACCCACAGTTATCTAGATTATCTAGCTCCGTGCGTCACCCGTGTGCCTACGCCACTGGATTAGCATTATTCCACTAGACATGTAGATAATCTTGACTTCCACCCACAGCCAGCTAGATAATCTAGCTCCGTGCGTCACCCGTGTGCCTACGCCACTGGATTAGCATTGTTCCACTAGACATGTAGATAATCTTGACTTCCACCCACAGCCATCTAGATAATCTAGCTCCGTGCGTCACCCGTGTACCTACGCCACTGGATTAGCATTATTCCACTAGACATGTAGATAATCTAGACTTCCACCCACAGCCATCTAGATTATCTAGCTCCGTGCGTCACCCGTGTACCTATGCCACTGGATTAGCATTATTCCACTAGACATGTAGATAATCTTGACTTCCACCCACAGCCAGCTAGATTATCTAGCTCCGTGCGTCACCCGTGTGCCTACGCCACTGGATTAGCATTATTCCACTAGACATGTAGATAATCTTGACTTCCACCCACAGCCATCTAGATTATCTAGCTCCGTGCGTCACCCGTGTGCCTACGCCACTGGATTAGCATTGTTCCACTAGACATGTAGATAATCTTGACTTCCACCCACAGCCAACTAGATTATCTAGCTCCGTGCGTCACCCGTGTGCCTACGCCACTGGATTAGCATTATTCCACTAGACATGTAGATAATCTTGACTTCCACCCACAGCCAACTAGATTATCTAGCTCCGTGCGTCACCCGTGTGCCTACGCCACTGGATTAGCATTATTCCACTAGACATGTAGATTATCTTGACTTCCACCCACAGCCATCTAGATTATCTAGCTCCGTGCGTCACCCGTGTGCCTACGCCACTGGATTAGCATTATTCCACTAGACATGTAGATAATCTTGACTTCCACCCACAGCTATCTAGATAATCTAGCTCCGTGCGTCACCCGTGTTCCTACGTCACTGGATTAGCATTATTCCACTAGAACATGTAGATAATCTTGACTTCCACCCACAGCCATCTAGATTATCTAGCTCCGTGCGTCACCCGTGTACCTACGCCACTGGATTAGTATTATTCCACTAGACATGTAGATAATCTTGCCTTCCACCCACAGCCATCTAGATTATCTAGCTCCGTGCGTCACCCGTGTACCTACGCCACTGTATTAGCATTATTTCACTAGACATGTAGATAATCTTGACTTCCACCCACAGCCATCTAGATTATCTAGCTCCGTGCGTCACCCGTGTGCCTACGCCACTGGATTAGCATTATTCCACTAGACATGTAGATAATCTTGACTTCCACCCACAGCCATCTAGATAATCTAGCTCCGTGCGTCACCCGTGTACCCACGCCACTGGATTAGCATTATTCCACTAGACATGTAGATAATCTTGACTTCCACCCACATCCATCTAGATTATCTAGCTCCGTGCGTCACCCGTGTACCCACGCCACTGGATTAGCATTATTCCACTAGACATGTAGATAATCTTGACTTCCACCCACAGCCATCTAGATTATCTAGCTCCGTGCGTCACCCGTGTGCCTACGCCACTGGATTAGCATTATTCCACTAGACATGTAGATAATCTTGACTTCCACCCACAGCCATCTAGATTATCTAGCTCCGTGCGTCACCCGTGTGCCTACGCCACTGGATTAGCATTATCCCACTAGACATGTAGATAATCTTGACTTCCACCCACAGCCATCTAGATAATCTAGCTCCGTGCGTCACCCGTGTGCCTACGCCACTGGATTAGCATTATCCCACTAGACATGTAGATAATCTTGACTTCCATCCACAGCCATCTAGATTATCTAGCTCCGTGCGTCCCCCGTGTGCCTACGCCACTGGATTAGCATTATTCCACTAGACATGTAGATAATCTTGACTTCCATCCACAGCCATCTAGATTATCTAGCTCCGTGCGTCACCCGTGTGCCTACGCCACTGGATTAGCATTATTCCACTAGACATGTAGATAATCTTGACTTCCACCCACAGCCAACTAGATTATCTAGCTCCGTGCGTCACCCGTGTGCCTACGCCACTGGATTAGCATTATTCCACTAGACATGTAGATTATCTTGACTTCCACCCACAGCCATCTAGATTATCTAGCTCCGTGCGTCACCCGTGTGCCTACGCCACTGGATTAGCATTATTCCACTAGACATGTAGATAATCTTGACTTCCACCCACAGCTATCTAGATAATCTAGCTCCGTGCGTCACCCGTGTTCCTACGTCACTGGATTAGCATTATTCCACTAGAACATGTAGATAATCTTGACTTCCACCCACAGCCATCTAGATTATCTAGCTCCGTGCGTCACCCGTGTACCTACGCCACTGGATTAGTATTATTCCACTAGACATGTAGATAATCTTGCCTTCCACCCACAGCCATCTAGATTATCTAGCTCCGTGCGTCACCCGTGTGCCTACGCCACTGGATTAGCATTATTCCACTAGACATGTAGATAATCTTGACTTCCACCCACAGCCATCTAGATAATCTAGCTCCGTGCGTCACCCGTGTACCCACGCCACTGGATTAGCATTATTCCACTAGACATGTAGATAATCTTGACTTCCACCCACATCCATCTAGATTATCTAGCTCCGTGCGTCACCCGTGTGCCTACGCCACTGGATTAGCATTATTCCACTAGACATGTAGATAATCTTGACTTCCACCCACAGCCATCTAGATTATCTAGCTCCGTGCGTCACCCGTGTGCCTACGCCACTGGATTAGCATTATTCCACTAGACATGTAGATAATCTTGACTTCCACCCACAGCCATCTAGATTATCTAGCTCCGTGCGTCACCCGTGTGCCTACGCCACTGGATTAGCATTATTCCACTAGACATGTAGATAATCTTGACTTCCACCCACAGCCAACTAGATTATCTAGCTCCGTGCGTCACCCGTGTGCCTACGCCACTGGATTAGCATTATTCCACTAGACATGTAGATAATCTTGACTTCCACCCACAGCCATCTAGATAATCTAGCTCCGTGCGTCACCCGTGTGCCTACGCCACTGGATTAGCATTATCCCACTAGACATGTAGATAATCTTGACTTCCATCCACAGCCATCTAGATTATCTAGCTCCGTGCGTCCCCCGTGTGCCTACGCCACTGGATTAGCATTATTCCACTAGACATGTAGATAATCTTGACTTCCATCCACAGCCATCTAGATTATCTAGCTCCGTGCGTCCCCCGTGTGCCTACGCCACTGGATTAGCATTATTCCACTAGACATGTAGATAATCTTGACTTCCATCCACAGCCATCTAGATTATCTAGCTCCGTGCGTCCCCCGTGTGCCTACGCCACTGGATTAGCATTATTCCACTAGACATGTAGATAATCTTGACTTCCATCCACAGCCATCTAGATTATCTAGCTCCGTGCGTCACCCGTGTGCCTACGCCACTGGATTAGCATTATTCCACTAGACATGTAGATAATCTTGACTTCCACCCGCAGCCATCTAGATTATCTAGCTCCGTGCGTCACCCGTGTGCCTACGCCACTGGATTAGCATTATTCCACTAGACATGTAGATAATCTTGACTTCCACCCACAGCTATCTAGATTATCTAGCTCCGTGCGTCACCCGTGTGCCTACGCCACTGGATTAGCATTATTCCACTAGACATGTAGATAATCTTGACTTCCACCCACAGCTATCTAGATTATCTAGCTCCGTGCGTCCCCCGTGTGCCTACGCAACTGGATTAGTATTATTCCACTAGACATGTAGATAATCTTGACTTTTACCCACAGCTATCTAGATAATCTAGCTCCGTGCGTCAGTCGCGCCATTAAACGTTACATCCTAAATTACATTACTCACCATTATGCATAATTTATAAGAACGTGAATGAATGGGGAACTAGGCCGGCTATTTGAGTCACGTGACAGCTGAGTGATGGCGTGTACGTGTACGCGTACACTGGGCTATAAATAGCGCGGGCAAGGGGTGGGTTGGTGACCTTGACAGATGTCACGGACGATCAATGGACATGGCGAGATAGAAATAATGATTGCGTCGCCCTGAAAGTTGTTTTACCTATGTTTTATCGATAGCTCTATCTGGTTGTGTGATGTAGGATCGCCTCCATTTAGTTAAATATTAAGTGTGTTGTAATTGGTTTAACCGATCATCGTAATCACACGAGAGAATTATGGTCGTTTCAATTTTTGCTCAATATCGTAAAGCTCTTCAATTTGTGTAGATATACATTTTGTTTTGTTAATTTGCACTAAAAGCAACAATTTTTTTGTTGATTCGTTTCATATTATTTACCGTTTTTAGTCGTTGTGTAGACAAGAAAAATATTCGATTTTACATTTTATGTAAGTTTGTTATCTAAGTTTCCAGTGAAACAAATATTCACGACTAAAATAAATAAATAAATAAAATAAAAATAAATTCGTATTTATAGAGTCTACCCACTCAGTAACAAGACAGATTTTCAGTGGGGGATTTTAATTCAAACACCATCGACGAGTACTTTGAACTGGTACAAGAACTTTGGCATTCAACTGAGCGTTGTGATGCAATAATGAATCGAGAAACCCTTCCAGTACAAACACGAGCAATATCAATTATTGAAAATCCAATTATAAATAAATGCTAAGTGTTCTGAGAAAGAAAATGGAAAGCCATGTGAAAATAAGAAAGTAAAGCCATCATAGACGCTTATAAAGGAGGAAATAATATAGAAAGAGGGAAACAATAAAAATCATAGAAACTGGTAAGGAAAGATAAAAACGATGAAGAAAATAAGAAGGAAGAAAATGAAGAAGTTAAAGAGAAAGAATCAGGACATAAATTCCACCCGGAACTAAAATGGCTACGAGAATGTTATTTCTGATCATGTACTATTATAATTTTAAACACACATTATACATAATTAAACACACATAATTAAACATAATTAAAATATATCTAAAGCGAGATGGTCATGAGATTTTAGTGACACGGAACAGTTTGAATTGTTTGACTCATTGCACTGAAGCAACATACTAGAACTGAACTTGTTTACGCAGTGCATCGCATGGATAATATTATCCAATTAACTAATTAATGGAAAACAAACATTCTTATACAACTTTTAAAAACACATTATAAAATGCAAATATCTGATCTCGCAAACTACTAGGCTACAGCTCGATCATATTTAATGGAGCTTAAGTAAGACCACAACAAACTTGTTGTTTACTCAAGTTATAATAAAACAGATACAAAAGAATGCGTAAGTCCTTTTTTGTATAAAGTTTTGTTTGTATTTGAAAGTGGTTTGAAACCGTTGCATATTGTGGCAAGTTTCGCCGGAATGTTGAGCGTTTCATGAGAGTTTTAAGGCGCCTTCACTTAAAACTTTGTCTTGTAATTAGAGAGAGAACTTGCGAACTAGGAACTTGAGAACTTGGATAAACACGGCAACTTCGCCCAAGGAACAGTTTTCAGGTGTTCTTCAAGAAAGAGACGATATAATATTGTTGTTCTTAAATCGGCTTCAAATATTAGAGTGTTTTTAACCCTGGTCGCTGGTTGCATTCATTCCAGCATTAATATAAGATAACCAGTTAATAGCTACGGCGACAAAGTGTAGGGACATAATAATAATGTCCATTTAATTGTTGACAAATTGCCAGTAAACTGAGGCATTAGCTCACGCCGCGCGGCTCCCTCGTCCATACGAAAACAAGACATTGCTTCATCAGGTAGGTTGACTATACAAACGAAGATTCCTTGGATAATGAAGCATGAATTCAAAACTTGCCTTTTAAAAAGCGGTTTTGAGTTATAAACAAACATTTTAATCTCTCTTAATTGTAAGCTGCTTACGATAAATAATTCTAATTAATACACAGTTATAAGTTAATTACAACAGCTCAAAATATAGCTTACATTTTGCTTTATAAACGCAAAGTAAATAATATAACACGAAAAAAATAATTTAAAAAAAAAACACCGCTTATATTTAAATGCACGAAGTTCTTTTTAAATGCACGTTTAAATTAATATTTTAATTTTTAGTGCATTTAAATATAAGCGTTGTTTAAAAAAAATTATGTTTTTCAGGTATTTTTGTTTTATACTTTTAAGTCTTAAAGAATCTTCAATTCCTACCGTGATAGATAACAGCAGTTGCGCTAGCACCAACTCCATCCGATCAACTGTAAGGTCGAACCACGCGAAGTGAACGCACTTATTTGTATATGGTGAATAACTCACCGCACGGGGTTGTACCATAGGCCTACTTACAAGTGGAGCGTGTTGACATTCTTGCTGCATAGAAACATATCCGATGCTTTCGTCACGGATATTTGAGTCCCAAACAACCAGCATCTGGTTGGTCCATCCTCACTAGCTGTGACTAATTTCCCTTATAGCTATAATTGTTTAATTAATTAATTATGATGGATTAATTGATTAATGAGTGAATCTCATTGATCATATATTGTCATTTAGAAAATACGACTGTGGGAAAAATGTCAGCTCGATCGGACGTTGGGAAGTAGGTGAAACATCGATTCCCATATAAAACTTTGATTAATTAACTATGATAGCTTAAGCATTATTTAGTAATATGACAATTGATTCATGTATTGTCATTAAGAATACGTCGGTGTGAAAAATTTCAGCTCGATCGGACATTTAGAAGTAGGTGAAAAATCGAATCTAAGATTCCGTACAAACAAAAAACACATGAAGCTAATATAAGCGTTGTAATAAGATGAGGTTGACAGAAGATAACAGAGCACCAAACATAATTGTACAAGAAATAATGAAGATAATGATTTGTGTAGAAAACCTGACCAGAGACAACTTGTCTAGAACAAGCCCAGGGTGACTCTGCCAGTCATGAGAGGTGACGCAATGTCTCTTTCACCCAACTGTCCCCTCACCTCCCTTGCTCGGTTCCCCTTATGACGACCCCCGCGATGTATAATGGATCTGATTCTGAATACTTCACATGACCTAAGCTGGGGAGTACGTCGTTAAACACATAACAATCGATCTATTAGACAGACATTCCACATTGGGTCTGATCATTTCGTTGCTATACAAAGCTTACTACTGAATAAGCTTACTGACTTACTGAATGACAGCTGCATCATACATTGGCTCTGATCATTGCGTTGCTATACAAAGCTTACTACTGAATAAGCTTACTGACTAACTGAATGACAGCTGCATCATACATTGGCTCTGATCATTGCGTTGCTATACAAAGCTTACTACTGAATAAGCTTACTGACTTACTGAATGACAGCTGCATCATACATTGGCTCTGATCATTGCGTTGCTATACAAAGCTTACTACTGAATAAGCTTACTGACTTACTGAATGACAGCTGCATCATACATTGGCTCTGATCATTGCGTTGCTATACAAAGCTTACTACTGAATAAGCTTACTGACTTACTGAATGACAGCTGCATCATACATTGGGTCTGATCATTTCGTTGCTATACAAAGGTTTCTACTGAATAAGCTTACTGACTTACTGAATGACAGCTGCATCATACATTGGCTCTGATCATTGCGTTGCTATACAAAGCTTACTACTGAATAAGCTTACTGACTTACTGAATGACAGCTGCATCATACCTTGGCTCTGATCATTGCGTTGCTATACAAAGCTTACTACTGAATAAGCTTACTGACTTACTGAATGACAGCTGCATCATACATTGGCTCTGATCATTGCGTTGCTATACAAAGCTTTCTACTGAATAAGCTTACTAACTTACTGAACGAGACCTGCATCACACATTGGCTCTGATCATTTCGTTGCTACAAAGCTTACTACTGAATAAGCTTACTAACTTACTGAACGAGACCTGCATCACACATTGGCTCTGATCATTTCGTTGCTACAAAGCTTTCTACTGAATAAGCTTACTAACTTACTGAACGAGACCTGCATCACACATTGGCTCTGATCATTTCGTTGCTACAAAGCTTACTACTGAATAAGCTTACTAACTTACTGAACGAGACCTGCATCACACATTGGCTCTGATCATTTCGTTGCTACAAAGCTTTCTACTGAATAAGCTTACTAACTTACTGAACGAGACCTGCATCACACATTGGCTCTGATCATTTCGTTGCTACAAAGCTTTCTACTGAATAAGCTTACTGACTTACTGAACGAGACCTGCATCACACATTGGCTCTGATCATTTCGTTGCTACAAAGCTTTCTACTGAATAAGCTTACTGACTTACTGAACGAGACCTGCATCACACATTGGCTCTGATCATTTCGTTGCTACAAAGCTTTCTACTGAATAAGCTTACTGACTTACTGAACGAGACCTGCATCACACATTGGCTCTGATCATTTCGTTGCTACAAAGCTTACTACTGGATAAGCTTACTAACTTACTGAACGAGACCTGCATCACACATTGGCTCTGATCATTACGTTGCTATACAAAGCTTACTACTGAATAAGCTTACTGACTTACTGAATGACAGCTGCATCATGCATTGGCTCTGATCATTGCGTTGCTATACAAAGCTTACTACTGAATAAGCTTACTGACTTACTGAATGACAGCTGCATCATACATTGGCTCTGATCATTGCGTTGCTATACAAAGCTTACTACTGAATAAGCTTACTGACTTACTGAATGATAGCTGCATCATACATTGGCTCTGATCATTGCGTTGCTATACAAAGCTTACTACTGAATAAGCTTACTGACTTACTGAATGACAGCTGCATCATACATTGGCTCTGATCATTGCGTTGCTATACAAAGCTTACTACTGAATAAGCTTACTGACTTACTGAATGACAGCTGCATCATACATTGGCTCTGATCATTGCGTTGCTATACAAAGCTTACTACTGAATAAGCTTACTGACTTACTGAATGATAGCTGCATCATACATTGGCTCTGATCATTGCGTTGCTATACAAAGCTTACTACTGAATAAGCTTACTGACTTACTGAATGACAGCTGCATCATACATTGGCTCTGATCATTGCGTTGCTATACAAAGCTTACTACTGAATAAGCTTACTGACTTACTGAATGACAGCTGCATCATACATTGGCTCTGATCATTGCGTTGCTATACAAAGCTTACTACTGAATAAGCTTACTGACTTACTGAATGACAGCTGCATCATACATTGGCTCTGATCATTGCGTTGCTATACAAAGCTTACTACTGAATAAGCTTACTGACTTACTGAATGACAGCTGCATCATACATTGGCTCTGATCATTGCGTTGCTATACAAAGCTTACTACTGAATAAGCTTACTGACTTACTGAATGATAGCTGCATCATACATTGGCTCTGATCATTTCGTTGCTACAAAGCTTACTACTGAATAAGCTTACTGACTTACTGAATGACAGCTGCATCATACATTGGCTCTGATCATTGCGTTGCTATACAAAGCTTACTACTGAATAAGCTTACTGACTTACTGAATGATAGCTGCATCATACATTGGCTCTGATCATTTCGTTGCTACAAAGCTTACTACTGAATAAGCTTACTGACTTACTGAATGACAGCTGCATCATACATTGGCTCTGATCATTTCGTTGCTACAAAGCTTACTACTGAATAAGCTTACTGACTTACTGAATGACAGCTGCATCATACATTGGCTCTGATCATTGCGTTGCTATACAAAGCTTACTACTGAATAAGCTTACTGACTTACTGAATGACAGCTGCATCATACATTGGCTCTGATCATTGCGTTGCTATACAAAGCTTACTACTGAATAAGCTTACTGACTTACTGAATGACAGCTGCATCATACATTGGCTCTGATCATTGCGTTGCTATACAAAGCTTACTACTGAATAAGCTTACTGACTTACTGAATGACAGCTGCATCATACATTGGCTCTGATCATTGCGTTGCTATACAAAGCTTACTACTGAATAAGCTTACTGACTTACTGAATGATAGCTGCATCATACATTGGCTCTGATCATTTCGTTGCTACAAAGCTTACTACTGAATAAGCTTACTGACTTACTGAATGACAGCTGCATCATACATTGGCTCTGATCATTGCGTTGCTATACAAAGCTTACTACTGAATAAGCTTACTGACTTACTGAATGATAGCTGCATCATACATTGGCTCTGATCATTTCGTTGCTACAAAGCTTACTACTGAATAAGCTTACTGACTTACTGAATGACAGCTGCATCATACATTGGCTCTGATCATTTCGTTGCTACAAAGCTTACTACTGAATAAGCTTACTGACTTACTGAATGACAGCTGCATCATACATTGGCTCTGATCATTGCGTTGCTATACAAAGCTTACTACTGAATAAGCTTACTGACTTACTGAATGATAGCTGCATCATACATTGGCTCTGATCATTTCGTTGCTACAAAGCTTACTACTGAATAAGCTTACTGACTTACTGAATGACAGCTGCATCATACATTGGCTCTGATCATTGCGTTGCTATACAAAGCTTACTACTGAATAAGCTTACTGACTTACTGAATGATAGCTGCATCATACATTGGCTCTGATCATTTCGTTGCTACAAAGCTTACTACTGAATAAGCTTACTGACTTACTGAATGACAGCTGCATCATACATTGGCTCTGATCATTTCGTTGCTACAAAGCTTACTACTGAATAAGCTTACTGACTTACTGAATGACAGCTGCATCATACATTGGCTCTGATCATTGCGTTGCTATACAAAGCTTACTACTGAATAAGCTTACTGACTTACTGAATGACAGCTGCATCATACATTGGCTCTGATCATTGCGTTGCTATACAAAGCTTACTACTGAATAAGCTTACTGACTTACTGAATGACAGCTGCATCATACATTGGCTCTGATCATTGCGTTGCTATACAAAGCTTACTACTGAATAAGCTTACTGACTTACTGAATGATAGCTGCATCATACATTGGGTCTGATCATTTCGTTGCTATACAAAGCTTACTACTGAATAAGCTTACTGACTTACTGAACGAGACCTGCATCATACATTGGGTCTGATCATTGCGTTGCTATACAAAGCTTACTACTGAATAAGCTTACTGACTTACTGAACGAGACCTGCATCATACATTGGGTCTGATCATTGCGTTGCTATACAAAGCTTACTACTGAATAAGCTTACTGACTTACTGAACGAGACCTGCATCATACATTGGCTCTGATCATTGCGTTGCTATACAAAGCTTACTACTGAATAAGCTTACTGACTTACTGAATGATAGCTGCATCATACATTGGCTCTGATCATTGCGTTGCTATACAAAGCTTACTACTGAATAAGCTTACTGACTTACTGCACACACACGCGCTTCTGCCTCGCTCATCTCGGTAAGTTACGCTGGTAATTGTCATAATCGTAACCAACAATTGCTAAGTGTAAAAGTGGGTCACGAATCCACTTAGCGCTGCCCATGTTAAATGGGGCGCACACTTCAAAGTTGTTGGGGCGCGAAACTAGGTCTAGCCTAGTGGGGGTTACTAATAATGCTAGATTCAAACACACACACAGCAAACTATAAGTGTAATTAGATTCCATACTGTGTTTCTATTTAATCAATTGAAGATGTTTGTTAGTTTAAAACATAAATTAGTAGGCATAAATAGAAACAAGTCACGATTATAACGTTTTACGAATGTTTACGACGAATGTTCATGACAATAAAACATGTTTGCCGTCCTAGCAACGAAGCGCTCAATAAATTCAAAGTTGTTCTGAATCAGCCTTGTTGATTCTGGCATTTGTCCGCAGGTGTTCGCACTGTCCAATCACTGATTCATATGTTTCGTATTAAAAATATCGACCTTTGATTGGTTATCGCTCACTCGTCGATGGTGTTTGGAGCCTACAGGGTTGGTTTAGTCACTATAAATTGAAGTCCCTCACCGCAAACTAGTTTAGTTACTGAGTGGGTAGACTCTAAATGTGAATTTATTTATTTATTTGTTTTGAGTTTTGTCTTGACACAATTATAACAGTACTAAATTTTTACTGATTGAATACCGAGTTTTTTTTTTTAAATAATATCATCTTAATTGTATGTTTTTATGAATCGTTATTCAGAAACTCATTTACTATACAACAAAATGTTTCTTTTCAAAATGTTTAAACGAATCAAACACACAACGTCACTTTTCTAAAAAGAATATTTTTAATTTTAAGGTCTCCTGGGTCGTGATTCACGAAGGACGAAAGTTGAACAATACCGAGTCTTTATTGCTGACAGATTTTTACATAAAGACTCTTTATTAAAATCTCTGGTGTTTGTGAATGGCCAAGCAATTTCCTGTTCGGCGTCTAAGATCCGTGCAATAACGATCTATCCCGCAGTCGTCGCTTGGACGTGACCCGTAAGTTAATGCTATCTTGCAATCTATTTTAATGTGACCTGCAGAACTCCAAAGAAATGATGTATTATCGTGAATATTAGATTATATTATCGAATTCTATTCTAAGGTCCAGTCTTACAATGTCCCAATAACTACTTATTCGTCAAATAGCTTGTTTTCTCCAATCCAAACCAATCAAAACCCTTGAAATCCTCCAAATAGCTTAAGTGCTACAAATAACTTTCTTATTAGGAGATTGTAAGACCGGCCCTAAATCTTTTGGTAAAATGTCTAGGTCCAACATCTTCATTCTTTTACTGTGACAGACGCTCACATGGACACTCACTGAAAATAGGTAATTTATAAGGTTATGGTTTATTTAAAGCTACAGTTAAAATATCAACACAAAGTAACTGTATTTAATAACTTGTCACGTTGAATTTTGTCTTTACTTAAGTATATGGTATAATTTGTTTCAATTACATAAAGGGTTCGGCAAGTCCTCGCCAGGGGATTGAGAGATCTTGTTGTAGCCTAGCTGCCCTCTGATAGGTCCATGTAATATAGAACGTATCAATTGTATTGAGTGCTTTGTCTAGCGCGTTTCTTCTGAGGTTACTCGCTGCTGATGCTCGCTAAGCGCCAAGCAAGAGACACTCTTGTTCTAGCAACATACACCCCATTTCAAGCAACAGACACCCCAGTTCAAGCAAAAGACACCCCCGTTCAGCCCCTCAGCCACAGATCCATCACAGGAACTGGAAATAACGCGGGAGTAACTTCATTACCTAGACTCTACAGTACAACAGATAACATGCAGGATTTACGAGTGACGAAACTCAATTTAAATATCATGTTCAGCCCCGAAGTCCCCTCATAAACGTGTGACGTATTCATTTATTCATAGAAACAATTTTAACTGACGACTGTATAACATTATCACTGACTAATACCGGATCGACGCTCTAGCTGGACAGTTCGCCTACGTCACTAGAGAAGACTTCGTGACGTGTTTAAAGGAAAATAAACAGATTCGTGGCGTTCTTTCGCACATGCGTAAGGGCGTTCTTTCACACATGCGTAAGGGCGTTCTACCACTTAGTAGAGGGCACAAGCCTCATTACCCCCGTCCTCTGTGTTGGGAACATATCTCTAATGGACCTCTTTCAAGTAGATAGTAGGAACTAGAGAGAGGTATACGATGCATGGGAACGAGATGCAACTAGATTAAGGTTGGTAGTTGTCACATACGTCACTTCACTAGTACACAATCCATGACGTCACCGCCTTGCAAGTTAACACGACGAGACTTTAGTATAGGACACATAGACTTACGTTGTCGTTGGGGCTGGTGTAAACCAACCCTACAGTGAGGGCTTCACGATTATTAATAATTGTTTGCACAGCCGAGTTTTATTTAAGGTCCTCCTTTGTAAATCATTTTTTATAACTGAATAGAATAGACATTAAATAAATAAATAAATAAAATCGTTCGTCTAGCAGTATATGGCCTACCTCGTGACGTAATGAGTCATATCCTAAGACAGAAGACAGTCTCGCGTTGAACGAGACAGTTGAATGACATCAGAGCGAGAGGGGCGAGGCCTGACAGACTCTGATAAAGCATCCAATGGAAGGGAAGGTATAAACAAACGCATCAATCATGAGAGAACGGGCGGATAACAAGCAAGAAAATGTGAAAAAACGAAAAACAAACAAAAATAACTGAAAAGTTTCTCGTTGTTTTATTTTACCTCGTACTCGACAGCTCTGGGTCACATGACACCTCCGGGGTCGTCATTAGGGGTCCAGTAAGGGGGGGGGGGGGGTCGGTGGATCCTCAGAAATAACTCTTTAGAGCCCCAACAACTCTTTACGGCGTTCAGGGAGGGGGTGTGCGTGTGCTCCTCCCACTCTTTGTATGCTCGAATCATTGTATGTATGTATGTATGTATGTATGTATGTATGTATGTATGTATGTATGTATGTATGTATGTATGTATGTATGTATGTATGTATGTATGTATGTATGTATGTATGTATGTATGTATGTATGTATGTATGTATGTATGTATGTATGTATGTATGTATGTATGTATGTATGTATGTATCATGCTACAACTTTTGGGCGCTTACGATCGTCTATCTCAGTTTGTTACTTCAGTTTTTTAAAGCAGGACGAGCAACGATTTAATAAATAAATAAATAAATAAAGGGTCTCTATAGATGATACAACTTACTAAACTATACCACAATATAAGTTGTTACTTTCTCACATATAACCTCACTCCATCGATTTTGATAACTCATAGTGAGAAAACGACAGTAGAAGTCTTGACAGTTCGTCCCTTGTTTAAAATTATTGGCCTGCGATGGTTGGCCAAGATATTCATGCACACTGTAGAACAGACTGTGTATCCGACCCCGCTGGGAGTCGAACACAGGCCCGCTGCTTCCAGACAGACCGACCCTTGTCTTGACCTTTACAACTCAGGCCTATCTGATTGAACACGAGCCTGATTTATTACAAGACTGGAATACTGTAATCCCACAGTAAATTAGGGGCCTCGCATTGGCTTTAGAAGCTCGGGTCGATATGATAAGCGAGAAGAGAGTGATTGTGAGGGATGGTGAGGCCCTGTTTGATGCCTTCGTTCTCTGTCTAAATCCATCATTTTTATTGACTTTTGGCAATTTTAAATTAAAGAGCAACCTTAAGGTTAAGAAATCACGCTTTTTATTGAAGATATACACGATCGTTAACATTTATGGCAGAATATAATGAATCTGTATGTAATGGCTTTTTACGAGCTCCATTTACAGTAATATCTTTTTTATGTTATTCCCGCCAACACTTCCATTCATTCGACCAATCAACATCACCCACAGCAACATTAATGTCTTTGTTAAGCTCTTTGACCACTCCAGAATGTGATACATGTCTTTGTTAAGCTCTTTGACCACTCCAATGTGTGCTACATGTCTTTGTTAAGCTCTTTGACTACTCCAATGTGTGTAACATGTCTTTGTTAACCTCTTTGACCACTCCAGTATGTGACACATGTCTTTGTTAACCTCTTTGACCACTCTAATGTGTGTAACATGTCTTTGTTAACCTCTTTGACCACTCCAGTATGTGATACATGTCCTTGTTAACCTCTTTGACCACTCGAATGTGTCATTAATGTATTTTTTAAGCTCTTTGACCACTCCAATGTGTGCTACATGTCTTTGTTAACCTCTTTGACCACTCCAATGCGTGATACGTGTCTTTGTCAAGCTCTTTGACTGCCTCATTGGCTTGATTAACGGCGCTATCGTATCAGACCGATTGTCAGCGTATCGATTCAAGTCATAATGCCAGGGGGAGGGGGGTTGTTAAGTTGAGTGGTTTGTGATTGGGTTCAACTCTAATATGCATCCCAAGACAGCGGACAAAGCCAATAGGCGTTTACACAGGCGTAACAACAATGCGCACATAATATACCTTATTTACATCGAACATGGTAATGTCAACAATATAGATATAGTTAATAATCCCATCAGATAGAACATTACCCTAGTAACACAATAGTTGAATCAAGTGTAAGTTTGGTAGTTGCTCCTGGGCAAATGATTGAGACCTAAGGAGTGTGTGAGGGAGATCTGACAAGTATAAGTTGTCGCTTCTGGACAAACGATTGTGGAGAGTGTGAGGTGCTTCGATTGGAGATCTGACAAGTATATCCCCATCTGAGATAGCCTGACAAGTAATCGATGAAAACTAAGTTGCCACAATCGAACCTGGTACAGAATGGCCGGAATTCCGTCTTGGGTTGTCGAAGGTTCACCCGTTGTTCCAGGCTTGCGTTACAAGACCGATAGTGATTGAGTTCCTCGTTGGTCTTTCATTGGAAATATCTCCCGAACGAAACTTGGACGCGATCAAAGAGAGACAACAAGATGTCGTGGACACATAAAGGGATAGGTGAGGAAAAAGTTGAAAGAGAAAAAGCAGATAGAAGGTTATGCAATTATTTAAGGGTGTACATCGGCCTACACTGAAGAACCCTGAAGAGTTACAATTGCTTTAAAGTGCTTTAAAATTGTCAAAGAGTAAACCAAGATAATATGTCATCCCCTAGAGCAAAATAAATAAATAAATTCACATTTAGAGTCTACGCACTCAGTAACTAAACGGATTTGCAGTGGGGGACTTTAATTTAAAGTGACTAAACCAACCCTGTAGGCTTCGAACACCATCGACGAGTGAGCGATAACCAATCAAAGATCAATATTTCAAATACGAAACATATAAATCAGTGATTGGACAAAGCGAGCACTCTTTAACTGGAGGAGGAAAGGAGGATCCAATGTGATGCGTAACGAGGTCTGAGTGCGTAGATGAATGATAGTTCAAACTTCTCCCGCAACTTGTGACGTAACCAGCTGTCTCGCTGAGGAATGTGGATGCCCCCCTCTAGACATTTCAATCTGCTCTGCGGTGGACTAGGTGACGTAGACCCACACTTGGCCTAGGAGTTCGGCTAAACTTATGCAGAAGCATTCATGAAACTTCAGCAAGTGACAAAGCTAACAAAATATATCCTCTATTTTTATTATTCTACCTACATCTGCTGGTAAATCACTGTATTACTAAACTAGCTTTGGAAGTCACCTGTATGCCGCCATTTTCGCATATTGGCTACGGTTACAACCATTTTTCTTCTGTTAAGCAGTACAAAATGGCCGTCAATTTCCAACACCGGAAATGAGCATCGCAGACGCGCTCTCCAGCAATGTTGCAGGTTCTTTTAGGGGTTGGACAGAGCCTTGGGCGGCCAAGTTTTGCCTCGGGCGGCCAAGCCTAGTATCGTAACTATAACGACTTTCTTCGCTCTAACAAGAATCAAAGCGATGAAGGGAAGTGAACCCTTAATGTCGTACGTGGAACCACTAACTTGTCTACGTGAGTGCTGGGGTGATCACGCGTAGGACACATTGACACGGGGGACACTTCGGGCCAGCGCGTCCGAGGGGCGGTGGAGGGGAGGGGAGAGGGGGGAGACCAGAACGTTATCTCGTCTAACGACGCACTTAGCAGATGGCGCTGTAGCGGACAGTGTGTGAACTAGCGTACCTCGACCATAGATATCAATCTTGTTATCAAGATACGTAACTTGAATGGAAGTCTATGCTCGTTCTTCGATAGCCGCCATATTGTTTACATGTGTTTCTGCGTGCACCCCTGCAATGGGGATGGACTGACCTGTATAACAACCCCCAACCTGACACATTGAGGTCGGCCTATCTTTGTGTGCCAAGTAGTTAAGCTCTTTGCATAGAAGAGGATAAGTTTTGTCAACAAAAGGCGGCCGACAAACAAACTTCCCAACAAATACCTAAGTGAGGTTTAAGAGACTCTTAAGAGCATCAGACTGTGGAATTGACTCTCTTAACTTGTAAAGTCAATTCTATGAAACATGATCTTAAGTGTCGGCGGCAGCAGAATGGGAGAGTTTAAAGCTTTCTGTTCGTATCATTAAATCAACTTCTAACCACACAAATGTTATCAGAGTCTAGAGATAACTGAAAATATATGCATATTCATTAAGTTTAGAAAAAAGGCGATAATACGATATTATTTATTCTATTATCGGATTCAATCCAGCCATCTGTTTTCATTATTTGAAGACACTGATAATATCTGTCTTGTGTATCTTCCCACGATTTCGATTTCAAAACTTGTTTTAAAGATGATGCAAACAGAAAACCTTAATCCTCTCGCTCTGTTGCCGCAGACTGTTACGATGTTTGCACGATCACAGCCGCTTACATAGAAATCCTACACGAATAATAAAAGAAACGAATCTTTCCGAGAACTTAAGAAAAACAACAAGAAAATCAAAACCTTTAGAACTTTGCGCACGCAACGTCTCGCTAAAGACGAGAGTACAAAGGTTCTGGAAGGGCTGGTATTGCATTAAGTAGGCGAAACAAAACACTTTCATTGGTCGAGTACAAAGCACATCAGCTTTCATTCAAAGACAAAACATCTCCTGCGTCCGTGGATCATTTCCACCGAATGCTACGTGCGAAGGTACAGAGCCACGAGAGACGGCGCTCAGCTTGGATTATTGATTATCAGTGACGTCACCGAACAGAAACAGTCACAAAAACATCCAGTACGGCCGTGAAATAAGTACGGGAAGAAGTTCGCTGGGTTCTACCGGAAGGGGGAGGGCAAAGAGGGATGATGATGATGACGGGGTGTTTAGTGACAATACCTCACGGTCAATCAAGCCCTTCTATATATGCGAGCCTCACGCAGTCCCTCCTATATATGCCAGCCTCCTATATATGCCAGCCTCACGCAGTCCCTCCTATATATGCCAGCCTCACGCAGTCCCTCCTATATATGCCAGCCTCACGCAGTCCCTCCTATATATGCCAGCCCCACGCAGTCCCAACTATGCCAGCCTCCTATATATGCCAGCCTCACGCAGTCCCTCCTATATATGCCAGCCTCCTATATATGCCAGCCTCACGCAGTCCCTCCTATATATGCCAGCCTCACGCAGTCCCTCCTATATATGCCAGCCTCACGCAGTCCCTCCTATATATGCCAGCCTCACGCAGTCCCTCCTATATATGCCAGCCCCACGCAGTCCCAACTATGCCAGCCTCCTATATATGCCAGCCTCACGCAGTCCCTCCTATATATGCCAGCCTCCTATATATGCCAGCCTCACGCAGTCCCTCCTATATATGCCAGCCTCACGCAGTCCCTCCTATATATGCCAGCCTCACGCAGTCCCTCCTATATATGCCAGCCTCACGCAGTCCCTCCTATATATGCCAGCCCCACGCAGTCCCAACTATGCCAGCCTCCTATATATGCCAGCCTCACGCAGTCCCTCCTATATATGCCAGCCTCCTATATATGCCAGCCTCACGCAGTCCCTCCTATATATGCCAGCCTCACGCAGTCCCTCCTATATATGCCAGCCTCACGCAGTCCCTCCTATATATGCCAGCCCCACGCAGTCCCAACTATGCCAGCCTCCTATATATGCCAGCCTCACGCAGTCCCTCCTATATATGCCAGCCTCACGCAGTCCCTCCTATATATGCCAGCCTCACGCAGTCCCTCCTATATATGCCAGCCTCACGCAGTCCCTCCTATATATGCCAGCCTCACGCAGTCCCTCCTATATATGCCAGCCTCACGCAGTCCCTCCTATATATGCCAGCCTCACGCAGTCCCTCATATATATGCCAGCCTCACGCAGTCCCTCCTATATATGCCAGCCTCACGCAGTCCCTCCTATATATGCCAGCCTCACGCAGTCCCTCCTATATATGCCAGCCTCACGCAGTCCCAACTATGCCAGCCTCAAGCAGTCCCTCCTATATATGCCAGCCTCACGCAGTCCCTCCTATATATGCCAGCCTCACGCAGTCCCTCCTATATATGCCAGCCTCACGCAGTCCCTCCTATATATGCCAGCCTCCTATATATGCCAGCCTCACGCAGTCCCTCCTATATATGCCAGCCTCACGCAGTCCCTCCTATATATGCCAGCCTCACGCAGTCCCTCCTATATATGCCAGCCTCACGCAGTCCCTCCTATATATGCCAGCCTCACGCAGTCCCTCCTATATATGCCAGCCTCACGCAGTCCCTCCTATATATGCCAGCCTCACGCAGTCCCTCCTATATATGCCAGCCTCACGCAGTCCCTCCTATATATGCCAGCCTCACGCAGTCCCTCCTATATATGCCAGCCTCACGCAGTCCCTCCTATATATGCCAGCCTCACGCAGTCCCTCCTATATATGCCAGCCTCACGCAGTCCCTCCTATATATGCCAGCCTCACGCAGTCCCTCCTATATATGCCAGCCTCACGCAGTCCCAACTATGCCAGCCTCAAGCAGTCCCTCCTATATATGCCAGCCTCACGCAGTCCCTCCTATATATGCCAGCCTCACGCAGTCCCTCCTATATATGCCAGCCTCACGCAGTCCCTCCTATATATGCCAGCCTCCTATATATGCCAGCCTCACGCAGTCCCTCCTATATATGCCAGCCTCACGCAGTCCCTCCTATATATGCCAGCCTCACGCAGTCCCTCCTATATATGCCAGCCTCACGCAGTCCCTCCTATATATGCCAGCCTCACGCAGTCCCTCCTATATATGCCAGCCTCACGCAGTCCCTCCTATATATGCCAGCCTCACGCAGTCCCTCCTATATATGGCAGCCTCACGCAGTCCCTACTATATATGCCAGCCTCACGCAGTCCCTCCTATATATGCCAGCCTCACGCAGTCCCTCCTATATATGCCAGCCTCACGCAGTCCCTCCTATATATGCCAGCCTCACGCAGTCCCTCCTATATATGCCAGCCTCACGCAGTACCAACTATGCCAGCCTCCTATATATGCCAGCCTCACGCAGTCCCTCCTATATATGCCAGCCTCACGCAGTCCCTCCTATATATGCCAGCCTCACGCAGTCCCAACTATGCCAGCCTCCTATATATGCCAGCCTCACGCAGTCCCTCCTATATATGCCAGCCTCACGCAGTCCCTCCTATATATGCCAGCCTCACGCAGTCCCAACTATGCCAGCCTCCTATATATGCCAGCCTCACGCAGTCCCTCCTATGTATGCCAGCGCTATTGATTGACTCTAGCTGTCGCATCTGACCTTTGCTTTCCTGTGATCCCTCTTCTTACACGGGAATCAAAGGCAAGGCTGTAGTTGCTACAGGAATATAAATAGAAACACAGACAATCTCTCGGTCGGAAAAGAAGTCACGATATCGTGGGAAAGAGGAATTATGGGAAATATACTCAGTTGTACGAGATTTATTGTTAATTCAAATTATCATTCGAAACAAAACTAACCGAAGAAATGAATGTGGAAACATCTACAATTACCAATTCATAATTTTTTACAGTGAAACTGTTTTCAATATTTCTGACATTTTATCTGCATTTTTTGTAAAGTACTTTAATATGGTTTACGCTAAATGCATGAATAATAATGGCGAAAGGAAAATGTTTATTACTATCAAGAGTAATCCCAGGTTTGATTTCAATTCGGTAAGACTCGACTTAAAAAGTAAACACAAAAGTGTTGATTTGTTTCAATATAATAATTAAACGTCTGTTCCAATGTACTCATATTTTTTCCATTTTTGTTTCGAAAACTTAGAACCTTAATAGAAGTAGCATGATTTACTTTAAAACCTGAAATTAAGTCGTAAGTGTTCTCCGATGAAAATCCATCTATTTTATATATATTCACACACAAGAAACTCATCCATTTTCTCTTTCTCTTTCTTTTTCCACTTTATCTCTGGGCAAATCCACCTCCCTTACGAACGAATGTAATTCCACACTAGACAATGGAAAACCTATTCGACATTTTGTTCTCTTTTCGAGAAATAAGAGAAAACCTTTACAAGAAACTCACCGATGATTTCAGAATTACTCTGTAGGCGTCTCCTTCATTATTTTCGAAACGAGAAACCGCAAATCCAAGATGGCGACGTGCGTAATCAAAAGCCAGCTAACAACATAATACGATTCTCTGAGATCGAAGGAAAAGGTCTTTGAGTCACTCACAGCGTGGATGCGAACACATATAAGACAGAGAGGGCTGAACGATGCGAGATTCTCATTGGCTCACCTCGAAACTAGAGAAATTTATTCAAATTAAATCAAAACTTGGTTCCCAAAACTCAAGACGTTATGGAGAATTCTGTGCGGAGTTCAGTTTTCTAAAATACGCATCACATATTATTATTACAACTGGCAGACGATAACTGAACGTGATTGTTGAACGATAATTGTTATTTCAACCTCACATTACTAATCTATTGTTATTACTATTGTGTGAAACAGGTGCGAAAAGATTCCCCAAAAAATAAATTGTGATAGATGGTTTTTACTAAAGTTGTAGTTCATAAATATGCAGTGTAGCACGATGTCAGTGTAGCACGATGGCAGTGTAACACTATGGCAGTGTAACACTATGGCAGTGTAACAAGATGGCAGTGTAACATGATGGCAGTGTAACACGATGGCAGTGTAACACGATGGAAGTGTAACACGATGGAAGTGTAACACGATGGCAGTGTAACACGATGGAAGTGTAACACGAGGGAAGTGTAACATGATGGCAGTGTAGCATGATGGCAGTGTAGCACTATGTCAGTGTAACACGATGTCAGTGTAACACGATGTCAGTGTAGCACGATGTCAGTGTAACACGATGGCAGTGTAACACGATGTCAGTGTAACACGATGTCAGTGTAACACAATGGCAGTGTAACACCATGGCAGTGTGACATGATGTCAGTGTAGCACGATGGAAGTGTAGCACGAGGTCAGTGTAGCACGATGTCAGTGTAACACGATGTTAGTGTAACACGATGTCAGTGTAAAACGATGGCAGTGTAGCACGATGTCAGTGTAACACGATGTCAGTGTAACACGATGGCAGTGTAGCACGATGTCAGTTTAACACGATGGTAGTATAACACGATGTCAGTGTAACACGATGTCAGTGTAACACGATGTCAGTGTAACACGATGTCATTTTGACACGATTGCAGTGTAGCACGATGGCAGTGTAGCACGATGGCAGTATAACACGATGGTAGCATAACACGATGTCAGTGTAACACAATGGCAGTGTAGCACGATGTCAGTATAACACGATGGTAGTGTGGCACGATATCAGTGTAACACGACAGTGTAACACGACATTGAATCCAACTGTCAACTCTCCTGCTCCTCGTGACAGTAGATCGAACTGTTCCCATCCTGCCGGCAACTATAACTCGAGGTGGGACCGAAGCCAATAATCGAACACATTCCCAGATACAATCTTTTACGTAAACAGGAATACACAAATACTAAAATACGCCGAATATCGTGATCGGTAGAGAGTCAATTCAATTATGTTCGAAGTGTATTAAATGGTTCCGATTTTACAATCGATGAAAGTTAAAGCTTTTAAGAAATTAGTTATCCAATGTTTTGTATTTTTAGTGGTTAATAGAACTTCTATGACAATAACAGACTGTATAGAATTCAACATACTTGAGATATGGACCTTTGACATGACTGAATATAAATAGTTATGACATTCTATATATATAGTCAGAAAACATGATTTCATTATGAATATCGCGTGTTTTTAATTCTTTTCAATCCGCAAAACGTAATGGTTCCAATTCTTTTAAAACAACTTATGTGTAGAAATGAAATAAACTGCACATATATGTGTCTCCTAATTAAATACATTCGAAATCTATAATGTGTGATAACAGACGACAAAGACTGACCAATATGAAGCCTTGGAGCCACCGGAGCACCATTGAGTATGTTAATTACAATTACAATTTGTGAATTATATTATGCAATACAATACATAAAATGAATTACAATAATGCAGCTTGACATAACATCTGAAAACTAGTTCTTATTGTTGTGCATTGTGAAAACCGTAATTAACTGCGTTTAGGGTCCTAGATCAATTCTGAAAATCATCTTTTGAAGTACCATCAAGTAGTTTGCGGCAGAGGTAATATGTTCTTGGTGAATATCCGTCTTAATCCGAAACTCGCATTAGTAATACTATTGTATTTACATTCAAATTAAGTTTCTTCATCCCCCGACGGCTGTTTTAATACCAAAACTCCAACGCCGGCGCCATTGTCTTCAACCAACTTTATTAATTTGACATTCCGAACCAAAAACTCATCAGAAACTTTCTTTCTCTAAAAAAAAAAACGTTTAAAAATCCCGTTTTACAAATTTCGTCACGGATTCAATCAAGTTCACCCACGTATACCTATTAAAAATCGATTTACCTTAATCGTAAAATAATGCAAGGGTTTAAAACATACTCTAACAAAGAATTGCATTGGTAAACTCTTTACTTTCTAAATCCATTTTACACACAATTCGCCTTTTTGACACACGATTCTCTTTTTGATTTAATAAATCATAAACCCTTCTATTTACAGACTTCAAAATATTCAGATACTCAAAATTTGTATTTTATCTACACAAACACTTAATTTTCTCTAGAAATATTATTAAAAATCGTAAACCAACGCGTTTTCCTCTCTTGAATACAAGACAATAGACCCCGCATTATGCACATCCTACACAACAGACACTAGAGCAACGTTATCTACTGGAGAGATAGAGCAAAGCAGAGCACAACCTACCTCTATGGCGGCAGCACAGCGAGTGAGGCGGTCGGGCGGATTGTGGCCGATTTACAACGTTAGAGGGGAGGCAGACTGGCGCCCTCCTCCCTCGCCACACTTGAGTACACCCCCTGAAACAAGTAACGACATGATACAACCCTTTCATATTTAATTCAGCGCCACTCGTTCTGCCCTAACCATAGACAATGGCCTTAAAGGCGAACTAGTGTAGCATAAAGTGGTTGCGCAGTGACCTTGTAAATGAGCCAATCAGAGGGTGGCTTTTACAAATACTGACATATTTCGTTAGCTAATGACGTCACAGTCAAAAGGTTGCTGTATAACGACTTTACTGATGCCTCCAAAGTGTCCAGGTTAAACACTCAACCGAGTCCCTCTTCATAGCTAGAGAGATATATCGTATCTTTTACATATATGTGTTAATACGAACTTAAAGGCTAAAATAACCAAAGATAGCAATTATAATATAAACGTTTGCCCTGATGGAGATCGAACCTAGGTTCTTCTAGTTAGTTAACACATACTAAGCAACACGAACACAAAAATATGCTTACATCACCATTTACCTGGCAGATATTTAAATGTCACATTGAAACAGAAGTTTCAATAATATCAGTGATATATTATAATTAAATACCATGGCCTGTGATTATTTGTAATAAGTAATGTTGTTTACATTTACATCTATAATGTTATCATTAATGAATGCCACACTTAATTAAAACTTATTGGGTCCTCTCCACACTTGAAAAGTACAATGACAATGATTTTGGTGTAGGTGCCGGGTTAAATCTACAATTAAACTATTTGTATATATTATATTGGAGCTTCGTTAGACTGAATTTACCAAAGGTCTAAGCATAATCACATCCGTTCTTAGTATTTGTAACACAAAACAAAATTTTAGATATAAAGAATTTTTAAATGGTAATTTAAACATTTTTAACACCTAGAATTCCAAATTTCAAAAATGTTTAATAACTCCGTTGTGTTAAAAACGCCACAAACATACGGAACTATACTGAGTCGTTTCTTAAGTTTTATCTAACGAACCTACAAGACAAATCATTTGTAAGTCGTGTATTGTAAGTTGTAATTTGTTTTAAGTCTTAACCTGGCGCCTCCACCAAAGACATGTTCTTTGTAATTAGCAAGAGTGCACAGGGCCTAGGCCAGTCAGATGGAGAGGAAACCGGCAGCCTCGTCACTTTTAAACATTGATGTGATATCTAAACCAGAAGAAAAACAAACGCATTTTTTTTTAAATATAAAAAAAAATGTTTTTATAAAATTGAAACTTTTACATTTTCTTTTCTGCTCTTTTATAGTGAACGATTAACCTACTAAATAAACAGCTTAGAATGTAAACTAGTAAAGAGATGATGTATCAACGAAGTTCAGCTGACTAGTGCATGCAATATCACTGTTCAATTCTTGACACAACAATGGGCAGTTATTGAATTTGCTCAAATATTTATTTTCTCTAGATAATTTTACAATTTTACAATTTAAAGTATACATTTTAAATATAATATTTTAATCTGTAAAAATGTAAGAACTATTATTTTATGTCACGTGTCTTTCAAACACCTCCGTTAGTAACATGCTAGTTATTGTTGAATGTTACTGTAAACTCTGTTACATATTAACAGTTTAATTCCACTGTACATTTCAGACATGTCTTCTTTAACAACTACTCTCTTGGGAACCTTACGATAAAATCTGTAATAACGTTTGATCAATAGAGAAGCACAATATATTCCTCATCTCTTTGCAATAGTTTTCCACCGTGAAATATATCTGGAAATCTCTCGAGTTCCATATATTGGATTTGTATGAGAATATGTAGAGAGAGGAAGTAGATAGCTAAGCTCGGTCTAGAAATAAAGCAGCGAGCGGATAAAGGGGCTTCGTGTGACATTATCTGGCTTTCTTCTTGGGGTGTATCTTCACATGCAAAGCACTGTACACTCTGACAAACAGGCCAATAAACATTGTTTTAGGTTAAAGTTGATTAAAAGTGTTTTAAAAGCTGCAACAAAAGAACACCTATATTATCAATTCGGAAACCTCCTAGTGTAGTTTATTATGGTAGAATTGATTAGCTAATGCAAATGTTTACTAGTAATACTTGAAAACTTTACTTAACTTTCTCAACTTAAATTCAAATTTCATCAAAATGTGTGAGCTAGACTCTCAGATGATAATATATGAATGGGTTTATAAAAGTTGGAAAAATAATATTTTTCCATTATCGACGATATGATTAAAAACTGTCTTTAAAATACGTTTGCCGATTCAAAATGAAGAAAATAATCCTCAAAATGGTACACGCAATAAATCTAAGATTGATTTTGGGTTTCAATCTTAGATTTAACCCCAAAATCAATCTTAGATTTATTGCGTGTACCATTTTGAGGATTATGTTCTTCATTTTGAATCTAACTAAATAGAATGAATTATTTGGTACAGATGTTCATAAAAGTTTCTTCTACGACACTGAAGCAGTTTGATTTACAATCAATAAGTAAAATAACACAAAGGCAAATCAGAATTCCTCATTTAACTATTACTTTAAGCTACATGTTACACATAATGTTGGTTTAAGGCTGGATATATTTTCTTAGTAAAAACGCAGACAGTAGCATAGTCGATCACAAAATTCCCCAACAGGGGAAACTTCATTATCGACGCTCATACTAAAATCTACAAATATTTCCCGGACCCTCACATCACATCACGGCAAGAAAGATATTTGTTTAAATTGTATTTGCTATCCACGCAGACTGTTTGTCTAACCGATAAAAATCATAAACGACTTTTCTAATATGTCCAGCAATCTCCCTGAATTGTCCGAACCAGCTGTCAATATACCAACCACAACGAGACAGTTCTCTCGTCCTACCTGTTGTTGTATTGTATTGTATTGTATTGTATTGTATTGTATTGTATTGTATTGTATTGTATTGTAGTTGTATTGTGATCACGCGTCACTCACACATGGTGGCCGTGATAAGCAACGCATGGCCGCGCACAAAAACATAGGTTGTGTTATGTTTATAAATAATTTCAGCATTCATCCCCAAACGTTTGGTGGATGTATCCCCCCTCCCCCCTCCCGAACATCAATAAATATCACCCCTGATTGAGTGCTTCTCTTCGCCTACAACAGTAAACAACCCCCTGGTGACACAATTCAATGAACTGAACCATCACCGAAGTAAACAAACCACCCTTGGTAGCGCTATTGTGTTCCTAGGTTATGAAACTACCCCCCGTAGTCAGACTGAATAAAACTGTGAAAAAGAAAAACTTGATGATAGATATTGTATAACAAGATAAAAAAACAACCCCCTAACGGCGCTATTGTACGGCAAGGTCGACGATATCATGATACTAGCTGACTCTTGTTTACCCCGGAGCCACAACAAAATACAAAACATACAGTTGTCAATATTGGTTATCAAGGTCAATCAGCAACCCCTTATTGCTCTTCTCTACTACAAGCGCTGATGAACGTATTGTTGTGCCCCCGCCCTGTGTGTGCGTGTGTTGCTATGTAGAACAACCAGCACGAAGGCCAAACTGTTCCCGAACGTCACTATGTAACCTCTAAATGCATCGTCACTCCTTCAGGTCACTAAACTACCCCCACGGCGGTGCTACTAAGCCGCAAGGTCGCCAAACAACCACTTACAGATATTCTCAAATAACAAAGTCACAAAACTACCCTCACAGCGGCTCTACTATGCCCCAAGGTCGCTAAACAACCCCTAACAGATCATTATCTCGTACAAGGTCACCAAACTACCCCCACGGCGGCGCTACTACGCCCCAAGGTCGCCAAACAACCCCTAACAGATCATCTCTCGTACAAGGTCACCAAACTACCCCCACGGCGGCGCTACTACGCCCCAAGGTCGCTTAACAACCCCTAACAGATCATCTCTCCTACAAGGTCACCAAACTACCCCCACAGTGGCTCTACTATGCCCCAAGGTCGCCAAACAACCCCTAACAGATCATTATCTCGTACAAGGTCACCAAACTACCCCCACGGCGGCGCTACTACGCCCCAAGGTCGCTAAACAACCCCTAACAGATCATCTCTCCTACAAGGTCACCAAACTACCCCCACAGTGGCTCTACTATGCCCAAAGGTCGCCAAACAACCCCTAACAGATCATTATCTCGTACAAGGTCACCAAACTACCCCCACGGCGGCGCTACTACACCCCAAGGTCGCTAAACAACCCCTAACAGATCATCTCTCGTACAAGGTCACCAAACTACCCCCACGGCGGCGTTACTACGCCCCAAGGTCGCTAAACAACCCCTAACAGATCATCTCTCGTACAAGGTCACCAAACTACCCCCACGGCGGCGCTACTACGCCCCAAGGTCGCCAAACAAGCCCTAACAGATCATCTCTCGTACAAGGTCACCAAACTACCCCCACGGCGGCGTTACTACGCCCCAAGGTCGCTAAACAACCCCTAACAGATCATCTCTCGTACAAGGTCACCAAACTACCCCCACGGCGGCGCTACTACGTCCAAAGGTCGCCAAACAACCCCTAACAGATCATCTCTCCTACAAGGTCACCAAACTACCCCCACGGCGGCGCTTCTACGCCCCAAGGTCGCCAAACAACCCCTAACAGATCATCTCTCGTACAAGGTCACCAAACTACCCCCACGGCGGCGCTACTACGCCCCAAGGTCGCCAAACAACCCCTAACAGGTATTCTCTCGTACAAGGTCACCAAACTACCCCCACAGTGGCTCTACTATGCCCCAAGGTCGCCAAACAACCCCTAACAGATCATTATCTCGTACAAGGTCACCAAACTACCCCCACGGCGGCGCTATTACGCCCCAAGGTCGCCAAACAACCCTTAACAGATCATTATCTCGTACAAGGTCACCAAACTACCCCACAGTGGTGCTACTACGCCCCAAGGTCACCAAACAACCCCTAACAGATCTTAATGTCCCACAAGGTCACGAAACTACCCCCACGGCGGCGCTACTACGCCCCAAGGTCGCCAAACAACCCCTAACATATCATCTCTCGTACAAGGTCACCAAACTACCCCCACGGCGGCGCTACTACGCCCCAAGGTCACCAAACAACCCCTAACAGATCATTATCTCGTACAAGGTCACCAAACTACCCCCACGGCGGCGCTACTACGCCCCAAGGTCGCTAAACAACCCCTAACAGATCATCTCTTCTACAAGGTCACCAAACTACCCCCACAGTGGCTCTACTATGCCCCAAGGTCGCCAAACAACCCCTAACAGATCATTATCTCGTACAAGGTCACCAAACTACCCCCACGGCGGCGCTACTACACCCCAAGGTCGCTAAACAACCCCTAACAGATCATCTCTCGTACAAGGTCACCAAACTACCCCCACGGCGGCGCATCTACGCCCCAAGGTCGCCAAACAACCCCTAACATATCATCTCTCGTACAAGGTCACCAAACTACCCCCACGGCGGTGCTACTACGCCCCAAGGTCGCTTAACAACCCCTAACAGATCATTATCTCGTACAAGGTCACCAAACTACCCCCACGGCGGTGCTACTACGCCCCAAGGTCGCTTAACAACCCCTAACAGATCATTATCTCGTACAAGGTCACCAAACTACCCCCACGGCGGTGCTACTACGCCCCAAGGTCGCTTAACAACCCCTAACAGATCATTATCTCGTACAAGGTCACCAAACTACCCCCACGGCGGTGATACTACGCCCCAAGGTCGCTTAACAACCCCTAACAGATCATTATCTCGTACAAGGTCACCAAACTACCCCCACGGCGACGCTACTACGCCCCAAGGTCGCTAAACAACCCCTAACAGATATTATCTCGTACAAGGTCACCAAACTACCCCCACGGCGGCGCTACTACGCCCCAAGGTCGCTAAACAACCCCTAACAGATATTATCTCGTACAAGGTCACCAAACTACCCCCACGGCGGCGCTACTACGCCCCAAGGTCCCGCCGACCGCCAGACACACATCTCGTATCGATCTCCGTCACCATGGTGATGACGTAGGAGCCACGACACTCATTGTCGCAATAAAAGCGCTCGTCACAGTGAGAGACACATGGCCGTGAGGTGGTGGTGTGACCTATAGTTGTCCCAAGACTACCTTACACATGCTTTCGTCACAGACGACTGGTTCATAGCCAATCAGCGATCGGTATTGGCCCGGATGTGTCTCGGGCGGTTCGCTGGTTGGCTACGACTGCCCCGTATGTGACGAAAGCAGGTGTAAAGTAATCTTGGGTCCACTATAACCTCGCTCCTCTCAAGAGAGCCGTGATAGTTACGCTCAGAGCTCTCGAAACGTAGCCGAGCAACTCACTTTGACGTTTTGAGGACAGGAAGAGAAATAATAAAGAACGTGGTACTAAAAATAAATATTATAAATAGGGTTGAGATACGATTTAAAAATTTAAATCGATAATTATATGATAAAACACAATTGTCACAACGTGACAGTGGAAGTACGTGACATTAGAGGTACTTGACAGTACAGGTACCTGACAGTACAGGTACCTGATATTAGAGGTACTTGACAGTAGAGGTACCTGACAGTAGAGGTACCTGACAGTAGGTACGTGACAGTATTAATTTGAATCATTTGAAGAGGGACACAGCAGGTAAAGCTGGTGTGCACGGGAGTGCACCCTATAACGGGTATTTCTTCGATAATTATAAATATACTAGCTATATCCTCATTATTATCTACTGCAATTGTTATGCACGCTGATTCAACGGAAATCAACAAAACTGAGAATTAATGCTAATTTTTGGCCCCTGAAAATAGACTAGACGCATTCTGGTGGCAAGAAAATAAACTACTATAAGGATGAGTTTATCTGTAAAGTGTTCATTGTTGCTTTATTGTTAAATCATCAATGGCGCAGATAAGGGTGTTGCTTGGCAGCGCTTTCTATGTGCTAGTTTGAGTCTTCAATATCCCGACATATTTCGGTGTTGTCATTCGTGAAATACACAGCCCTCTAAATATAGGAATACAGTTAGAGATTTGGGGTACATTAAATAATCACACACATTAATTTTATGTAATAATTACAATTTAATATAACATTTTTATACTATTGCTACAAAACATTATTATATCGGTAAACTTCAATTCCTCTCTTTGGCAATTGATAAAGGCAAGTGTATAATTGATATAGATTAAGTAATGATGTATAGCCTATACTCAATACAAACAGTTTTAAAATTAATTTCAAACATTGATGAAATAATGAATAATGAAACGTCCTCTTAAGAGGACGCGGGCGTGCAGACCTTCAGAAGAATCGTTGCCAATTCTGCAGTTTTTAAGATAATCAATTTATTTTTTTTGCGTAATGTTACTAAAGGAATTATAAATATACCTAATAATACCGATTTTCGATTAAAATTTTTTTCAACTTAGTGATATTATAAATATTTTTCTAAATCAGATAACAAAATTTTGTGTTAGTAGGCCTGTCCTTTAGTCTCTCTTGCGAAACATATAGAAAATTCATAATTTTCGCATTATCACTACAGTTTCTACAGCTTTGGGCAGTTTTGCGTATGGCGGGATAGTATACCGCTGCCCCTGCAACTTGTATTGCGAGCGCGGAGTCGCTACGTCGCACGTGTTGGAGGGGAAGTTGGCCAACAAGCTTCGACAGCCGACAGCGGCACACAGCACGCAAGTGCCCGACTGATTTTCGGTGCAAGTGTTCGTTGCTCAGCGCTCTCTCTCTCTCTCTCTCTCTCTCTCTCTCTCTCTCTCTCCCCGTCGGTGATAATTATGGAATTGTGTCCATACTTCTCTCGTCACCTATTAAAAATACCGTAAAAACCCCGCTGAAAAGTGAATGTGTCCAGTTGTCTCGACTTTTAGCAAGTTGCCCTATCCCGGAAACTGTTCACTGATGCGCTCTCCTGTCCCTTTTACGTCAATTTTATTTTTCAATTTTCTCTCTCTCTCTCCCCCCCCCCCCCCCTTCCCCAAACAAAATCTGCGCACCTGGGTGCATTGATGTCGAATGTCCGGCGGCTTTATCAATGGGTAACAGTTGAAATAATATTTTCTCAGTGAAGGTTGTGTGTTATTATTGACGCTGTATAGCAAATAAACACATTTTCCTCCCACAAAAACGCGAATAAGTTTAATTATTGTGTAGTGTTATTAATACATAGTTTGTGTAGTATAACCGTGTGATAAGTGTCGACTAGAATGGAATATTATGGCGCCTAAAAAGGACAAAATAAGAAAAGTTAGACGAAAAGCTCATTTAGAATTGAATGCACACAGAAAAAAGCGTGCCTATCTCAAGGGTAGTGAAAACCCTCTTGTAAAATGGAGAGAAAATCGATAGAATGCAAGGTAAGTGTATTAATTGTAACGCATTATAACAAATAAATGCATAATTGAAATAAGATATAACACACGTATTCAACTTAGGAAATTTCCGATGATATATTTTGAATTTACCATCGCTCGGCTACTTGTAAGGGAACCAACATCCTAGACTAGCCTAGATACTGTTGTGTGATGACTGTGAATATACTGAAGACGAAGACAGTGGTACAGCCGACACGACAGTATGGCAGCCAGTATCCCCGTCTATACTAGAGCCGACATTACGTCAATAGTCATGCAATACAATTTATAAACTTGCTTGATCAGTAAGCCATTTCGGTGGCAGTCTAGCCATAGTCATCGAGATCTTACCCGGTTGGCCGGTAAGCCAGGCCAGCCCTGTCGTGATCCCAACCCCGTGTTCTATGTTTCAGGCCATTGGACAAAGATGAAGAGAATCTTTTGAATGAATCGGTTCTATCTTCCTCAGGCACATTTTTTGTTCAACGAAATGATCGTGTCATTCCAAATGTAGCACCACCATTCAATACGTTAGTACCAGTAATACATTAGTGGAATATTTATCATCGAGAATTTGCCCGGTTGGCCGGTAAGCCAGGCCGGGCCGGGCCGGCCCTGTCGTGATCCCAACCCCGTGTTCTATGTTTCAGGCCATTGGACGAAGATGAAGGGAATGTTTTGAATGAATCGGTTATATCTTCCTCAGGCACATTTTTTGTTCAACGAAATGATCGTGTCATTCCAAATGTAGCACCACCATTCAATACGTTAGTACCAGTAATAACATAGTGGAATATTTCAAAGTACTATTAGGCCTACGATTACGTGTACACTCACCGATATATATATATATATATATATATATATATATATATATATATATATATATATATATATATATATATATATATATATATAAATATAATATACATTTAGGTTAGTGAAGACATCATATGGATGTATATAATTTTGTATCAACACCTATTCGGGATAGTTCGTGAGTTCCTGATAGTGTGATTGTTTTGTTATCGTGTTTTGTTGTAAACTAAAACGTTTGAATTCTTTTTTCAAAGTCTAGAAAATATTGGAATTAACTTGTCATAAGTTCATAACGTATCTTGGGATGCGTTTTTCTCCTTGATTTCAAGGAAACTTGAACGGAACATTGAAGCATCTAAATGTTATGACTAGGTATTCGTTTATTTTTGTATCTTGAGAAGGACAGGACTATGCCTGGTCGAAACTTAATTTAAAAAAATAAAGCGTTACTGTTATTTATTTTTGAAACCCTAAAATGGTAATCCCCAGTGGAGGCAAAAATGTATTACAAATTGCATTGCTATATTTCTGTAAACATACGCCACAACTTATTACATATTAGTTATGCACCTGGGTTCGATCTCCAGTCGGGGAAAACTTTTATTAGAATTGCCATCGCTCTATACACTAACCATTATTAAAGTTTGGGGTGAGCTTTAAAAATCGTATTCGCATATAGGCAAGAGAGCTAAATTCACACTATCAGGGTAACGCATGAGGTAACTCGAAGAGATGCTTGCAGAGACGAATCTTTATTGCCTTTGCTATATCTAGATTTTGAAATGTATTATATATCACCTTCGTTGTCGAAAAACCAATAAACTATAGTGTTACCGCCTTCTTTAGGAGCGTTATTTCTGGACCACATCAGTCTACACCAAAACATAGGTTATCTTCTCCGCCAATTCCTCATTTTGCTGATTGTGATCTTTCGCCATTGTTGACTAAGAAAGGGAGACCTGGCAGTCGTGTACGACTACGCCGCCGTGTAATTCGATTCAAAAGTAACTAAAGCTGCTCGCCGCTGCACCGCCGAACGATATACCGCACGGACACGTGACTCATGCTTTCCCACTACGCCGCCTTGCCTCCCCTCGAGTGCTTTACCGTACCCCGCGCCTCTCCGCATCGCACCTACAACCGCCAATGTGCCGTTCCACTGTGGCGCGATCTCTGGGTGGAGTCGCGCGGAGCGAGTAACGCCTTCGTCCTCTTAACTGCCAAACATGAATACTGTATCCATAAGAGGACGCGGGCGTGCAGACCTTCAGAAGAATCGTTGCCAATTCTGCAGTTTTTAAGATAATCAATTTATTTTTTTTGCGTAATGTTACTAAAGGAATTATAAATATACCTAATAATACCGATTTTCGATTAAAATTTTTTTCAACTTAGTGATATTATAAATATTTTTCTAAATCAGATAACAAAATTTTGTGTTAGTAGGCCTGTCCTTTAGTCTCTCTTGCGAAACATATAGAAAATTCATAATTTTCGCATTATCACTACAGTTTCTACAGCTTTGGGCAGTTTTGCGTATGGCGGGATAGTATACCGCTGCCCCTGCAACTTGTATTGCGAGCGCGGAGTCGCTACGTCGCACGTGTTGGAGGGGAAGTTGGCCAACAAGCTTCGACAGCCGACAGCGGCACACAGCACGCAAGTGCCCGACTGATTTTCGGTGCAAGTGTTCGTTGCTCAGCGCTCTCTCTCTCTCTCTCTCTCTCTCTCTCTCTCTCTCCCCGTCGGTGATAATTATGGAATTGTGTCCATACTTCTCTCGTCACCTATTAAAAATACCGTAAAAACCCCGCTGAAAAGTGAATGTGTCCAGTTGTCTCGACTTTTAGCAAGTTGCCCTATCCCGGAAACTGTTCACTGATGCGCTCTCCTGTCCCTTTTACGTCAATTTTATTTTTCAATTTTCTCTCTCTCTCTCCCCCCCCCCCCCCCTTCCCCAAACAAAATCTGCGCACCTGGGTGCATTGATGTCGAATGTCCGGCGGCTTTATCAATGGGTAACAGTTGAAATAATATTTTCTCAGTGAAGGTTGTGTGTTATTATTGACGCTGTATAGCAAATAAACACATTTTCCTCCCACAAAAACGCGAATAAGTTTAATTATTGTGTAGTGTTATTAATACATAGTTTGTGTAGTATAACCGTGTGATAAGTGTCGACTAGAATGGAATATTATGGCGCCTAAAAAGGACAAAATAAGAAAAGTTAGACGAAAAGCTCATTTAGAATTGAATGCACACAGAAAAAAGCGTGCCTATCTCAAGGGTAGTGAAAACCCTCTTGTAAAATGGAGAGAAAATCGATAGAATGCAAGGTAAGTGTATTAATTGTAACGCATTATAACAAATAAATGCATAATTGAAATAAGATATAACACACGTATTCAACTTAGGAAATTTCCGATGATATATTTTGAATTTACCATCGCTCGGCTACTTGTAAGGGAACCAACATCCTAGACTAGCCTAGATACTGTTGTGTGATGACTGTGAATATACTGAAGACGAAGACAGTGGTACAGCCGACACGACAGTATGGCAGCCAGTATCCCCGTCTATACTAGAGCCGACATTACGTCAATAGTCATGCAATACAATTTATAAACTTGCTTGATCAGTAAGCCATTTCGGTGGCAGTCTAGCCATAGTCATCGAGATCTTACCCGGTTGGCCGGTAAGCCAGGCCAGCCCTGTCGTGATCCCAACCCCGTGTTCTATGTTTCAGGCCATTGGACAAAGATGAAGAGAATCTTTTGAATGAATCGGTTCTATCTTCCTCAGGCACATTTTTTGTTCAACGAAATGATCGTGTCATTCCAAATGTAGCACCACCATTCAATACGTTAGTACCAGTAATACATTAGTGGAATATTTATCATCGAGAATTTGCCCGGTTGGCCGGTAAGCCAGGCCGGGCCGGGCCGGCCCTGTCGTGATCCCAACCCCGTGTTCTATGTTTCAGGCCATTGGACGAAGATGAAGGGAATGTTTTGAATGAATCGGTTATATCTTCCTCAGGCACATTTTTTGTTCAACGAAATGATCGTGTCATTCCAAATGTAGCACCACCATTCAATACGTTAGTACCAGTAATAACATAGTGGAATATTTCAAAGTACTATTAGGCCTACGATTACGTGTACACTCACCGATATATATATATATATATATATATATATATATATATATATATATATATATATATATATATATATATATATATATATATATATAAATATAATATACATTTAGGTTAGTGAAGACATCATATGGATGTATATAATTTTGTATCAACACCTATTCGGGATAGTTCGTGAGTTCCTGATAGTGTGATTGTTTTGTTATCGTGTTTTGTTGTAAACTAAAACGTTTGAATTCTTTTTTCAAAGTCTAGAAAATATTGGAATTAACTTGTCATAAGTTCATAACGTATCTTGGGATGCGTTTTTCTCCTTGATTTCAAGGAAACTTGAACGGAACATTGAAGCATCTAAATGTTATGACTAGGTATTCGTTTATTTTTGTATCTTGAGAAGGACAGGACTATGCCTGGTCGAAACTTAATTTAAAAAAATAAAGCGTTACTGTTATTTATTTTTGAAACCCTAAAATGGTAATCCCCAGTGGAGGCAAAAATGTATTACAAATTGCATTGCTATATTTCTGTAAACATACGCCACAACTTATTACATATTAGTTATGCACCTGGGTTCGATCTCCAGTCGGGGAAAACTTTTATTAGAATTGCCATCGCTCTATACACTAACCATTATTAAAGTTTGGGGTGAGCTTTAAAAATCGTATTCGCATATAGGCAAGAGAGCTAAATTCACACTATCAGGGTAACGCATGAGGTAACTCGAAGAGATGCTTGCAGAGACGAATCTTTATTGCCTTTGCTATATCTAGATTTTGAAATGTATTATATATCACCTTCGTTGTCGAAAAACCAATAAACTATAGTGTTACCGCCTTCTTTAGGAGCGTTATTTCTGGACCACATCAGTCTACACCAAAACATAGGTTATCTTCTCCGCCAATTCCTCATTTTGCTGATTGTGATCTTTCGCCATTGTTGACTAAGAAAGGGAGACCTGGCAGTCGTGTACGACTACGCCGCCGTGTAATTCGATTCAAAAGTAACTAAAGCTGCTCGCCGCTGCACCGCCGAACGATATACCGCACGGACACGTGACTCATGCTTTCCCACTACGCCGCCTTGCCTCCCCTCGAGTGCTTTACCGTACCCCGCGCCTCTCCGCATCGCACCTACAACCGCCAATGTGCCGTTCCACTGTGGCGCGATCTCTGGGTGGAGTCGCGCGGAGCGAGTAACGCCTTCGTCCTCTTAACTGCCAAACATGAATACTGTATCCATAATTTGAACCAAAGATCTTACAAAACTTCTGTACAATTATTATTTTATTAAGTTATAGTTGGTTGCATTAAAGTTGTTGAACTATAATACAAATATCTCTTCCTTTTTTTGTATGAATTGAGAACAATGTTGCATATATTGTAGAATAGGATACCTTGATAAAAAAGTCAACTAATCTAAGTTATTAAACCTAGTGTTTTATCTAATAGTCTTAAAATTCTGAAGAATTTGAAATGTTATGTTTATACCTAGGCCTAGGTTTGTTTGTAATTAACTCTAAAAGCACCAGTATTGTACCTTATGTTTACTTTTAAGAGCATTTATTTGAAATAGGCCTAAAAGCACCAATGGTTTGTACCAATAACAATGAGTATGGAAGTCACTTTTCCCCAATGCATCGATATTACAAGATTTAATTCTTGTCGACGAAATATTCTATTGGTTTTCTTCTGACAAGAGTAATCAATCTATCAGTAAAAAATGTCAGCGCATTAATTAAATATTAATAATATTTTCTACACTTTGTACCTGTCAAACAGTGGACATTGTAAGAAACAATACTTTGTACGACAACAGTCGGCCGCATGACAAAATATTAATTAAGTCTGGTCCACACAGATTTTGAAGACATAAAACATAATGTTTTAAGACGTTGTTTAAAAAAAAAACAATGAAAACAACGTCTTAAAACTAAAACTTTGTGTGAACGCCAGTACGTGTTTCCTATGATCCAACTTTACGACTACGCGTTAAACCTTAAATCGTATGTCTTAAAAATCTGTGTGGACCAGCCTTTAGTTAACAATGAGAAAATAAGATTTAAACTTGGGAAAAATAACAACAGTTTGTTTTTTAAAGCATTTTTCATTCTTGTAGAAGCTGTACTACTTTACCTCACTACTCATTTTGCAGTATTCTCTCATTCCGTATTTTTCAACGTCACTGTGCAAAAATAAGTAAAGCAATTAACTGTTATTGCTCAATACGTTCCATAACGCACAGATTTACCTCATTAGTGTACAAGCAGCGAACGTAGCAGCGCACTTCCCTCTAAGTCTCATCAAATGGTAAAGCTTTCATTCTTATTGCTCATTAAGTTTCATCAAATGATACAGATTTAACTCTTCATGGAAATAAGTGTTGTATAATTGCTATTGTATTTTCGTAATTATTTCCCTTTTGTAAAAAAAGTTCGTAAGCAAATTATTTACACGAAAAACATCATAATTAACATGTCTAACGCCAGGTTAAATAAAATAACCCTAAGAAAATAATTTAAAAACAATTTAAATTTTTTTTTAAACCACTACATTCACTGAATTTTAGAATTGTACTTATTGTAATAATTAGTAACTATAAGTGTAATTTCTTCCACATTGGTCCATCTCCGCCAACAACAAATTAACAACAGACCAAAATCCAGCTTTGATCTTTTAATTGAGCAAAATCCGATCCATAATGTTAAGGTTTATAATAAGGAACACTATAATTTATAACAACGTCATAGCTTGCATAGGATTAACATGACAGCCATGTCTAATCTATAACGTTAATCATCAATCAATCAATCAATCAATCACCAACAATTGACCTAATGATAAGTGAGACACTTAAACTTGACAAACCCGAGAGTAGACCTCCTCGAAGTATGAACCAACATCATCATACATCGTGTTCTAGTATGAAGATTGTACTAGGCTATTTAACTGTAGGATATGATTTTGAACAATATTGTGAGGGTGTTATTTTTTTTAATCTCTCTTCTGATAACATAATAAAACTAATCTGTATGAGAACGTGTTATTTTTAAATTAAACCTATGTGTACTATTGTAGTATGAGTGCTATTTTTTATATGTCTATAATAATAAATAACAGTATGAAGTTTCTATTAAGTATATGATTAATGCTGATAACTACGAAACCTATGGATGTTAAACTGCACAAATTACCAGATGGGTCACATTTGCTCCAGCCTCACTGCTAATAAATACAGATCCATTCTGTCATAGTGTATGTTGCTGATAATAGATAATAAACAACTGGAAATATATGGATACCGCTGCAGATTTCAAACAGACACAATTATTTGTGTAATACGAATTATTAATCGTTGCATAAATTTGAGTATTTTGTTGTTTCGGGGAATTATTTTGTAGCAGATTGTTGAACATTTGATTGAACATTATGTTTGTTAAAACCATGTGGTCACCAAACCCAGCTTACTAAATCGGAGCTTAGAATATTGGAATATATGAACCACAGAATAAACTTCGGTCTTTTGTCAAGATAACAGATTCAAAGCTGTTAAAACATCATTACAAGAAAACCAATAGTAGGAGGACTTAATACATTTTAAAAAGTTGATCACAAAAATGTCTATTTTAAACAAAACATTTCCGAAAATAAAATCATCTAACACAAAGCCATTCCCCATACTTGCAAAAAAACACATTTTTTTTAAGCTCGGGTATCAAATTTCCCACCGGTCAAAATCAAAGATGCCTCTCTCACAACACGCCATACTTAAGGATTCACAGAATCTCTTTCATATCAAACACCTCAACAAGTGTAAATATCGGCCCTTTGTCTAATTTCACAACAACAGAAAATCACAGCAAACCTCAACATCAAACCAAACTAAAAATTTATTTTAGTAAAATAATAATATTATTACTATCATTATTAAGAATTTCATTGTGTAAAACTGCTAACTGTAGATGTTCTTGACAATCTGAGAGCCCTGCTCATCAACGTCCTCCTCGTTGGTTGTCTATTTAGCCGCTAGATAGCACCATCAATGCACACACCGACTCGGTTCTCAATTCCGCTCCTAGATAGCGCCACCGCATCATAATCGCATGTCGTGCGCGCAGCCGTGGTGCATCCGGTACTCGACGTACTTGATGCCTGTGTTGTGCCAATAGTAGAGCGCGAACACGATGATGATGTGCCACCATTGGTGAGACGAACCGATGTAGTCCATCTTGCCTGAAAACATTCGATATATTACTCGGACGTACTCACCCACATTCAGTCACGTCGCACTTCATGCTAAACTGACTAGTGTTATGCACAAAATGGCAGCATTTCGTCAGCTTATCAGCAAAAAGTAAGGTTATAACATCTTTATCTTACAATCCTGCTCCTATGAAACAAAGTAACTGATCTGGTGAAGGAGCCACAGGTTAGCAAATAAATTAACCATTTGCAGCTGCCACCAGTTCAGGTTTGTGACAACACCTGCAAGAAGCCTTTCAGACGCTCATAAAAGCTAGGGTACTACTTAGAAATTAAAATGCCATGCGAATATCGTTAGGTGTTTTATTACTTAATAATACAATACGAGAATAAGAAGCAGATGAAAGGATTACGTACGAAGTGTAAGAAAGGAGACCAAATGAGGGAAGTGGAGAGGATTGATCTAAGTAGACGTTGAAGAGAAAAAACGAATCTTAGGATAGCACGGCGTGAAAATAGAGAAGTAGTGGGAGAACAGTTTAAAAGCAATTGGTGGAGAAGCAATTGGTGGAGAAGCAATTGGTGGAGAAGCAGGAGGAAGATAAGGAAGCAACACTGAGCCTAGGCAAAGTTTCACGCCCTAGACAAGGGTGGACAACCACTGCTCAATCCGACATAGTTGGAGAAGATGGGTTATAGATTATTATTTATTATTATCGTGCAATACAAAGGCAGACAAAGATGGCACGACAAAGTGAGGAAGGATGTGGAAATGCGAGGAGAAGACTGTAATGTAGTTGAGAGGGAAGAGTGGTGGCAGGATAGAAGAAGATGGAGAGGCTTATCTTCAATGCCGACCCAACGCAGAGTTGGACGTGGCAACAGATGATGATGATGATGATGATGACAAAGGCAGCCATTTCACTACAACGTTTATCGCGCCAACGGGCGAACGAATGTTTGTTTACCTTCGAAGAATCTCTCCGGTATCTTGGAGATGTACATGAAGAATGCGAGCGCGCATATCGCGTACATGCCCACCACACGAGGCAGCAGCAGCTGGAAACAGAAGAGTTGTAATCAGTATCTCACACTTGTTGCACTTACATCGGGGCTCAGGGCACACGACGTCACGCTCTTCAATAGAGCCTAGTACGCTTTGCACAGTATCAACAGTCTTAAATGATAGAAAAAGGTAGAATTTTAGAAATTGTACACAACTGTATGAAAAACCTTGTGCAGATAAAACGCAATCAAGGATTATTTGTTGTTCAAAGACGTGCTCAACATAGAGGCCTTTTGAGGTCGAATTCTTATACGTGAGCCACACTACGGCCGCTAACAGCAGTTAGGCCATGGAGCTGTATTTGGTACTATTATAAATCCGTGGTTAGGCCAACAGAAGTTCAGAGTGAAATCGTTAATAGGAAGGCAGTGTTAAATTTACCCCTGTTAGATGTTAACAACGTTCATGTAAAGGCGCTTTCATAGCAACATGGCAACACGTTTTTTTCCAGACCGGCAGATCACGTACCAATCTGAAACTTGCCGTGCCTGCCCTGATTGGTTCACCTGACTTACCGGTCCGGAAAAAACGTCTTGCCGTGTTGCTATGAGAGCGCCTTTACATTCTTAACAGTTTGACTTCTGTTAGTGGTCGTATATAGTGTGAACAAGGTATTACGACAAGCAGAGCCGTCCCGGTACGTACCTTGACCAGCGGGTTGTCCAGTCCGCCCATGATGAAGGTCCAGTGGAGAGTGGGCAGGATGCCGTAGGCTGCCCAACTGACAAACACTGCCAGCTTCACGTTAGAGTCCACGTTGAGTCTGGGCAGTTGCATCAACATCGCCAGGATGAAGATCAGGCCCACAGACAACATGTAGAACTTACACCAGTCCTGCGTGCGTGAGACAGACAGACAGACAGACACTTGTTAGACTTGTTGCATGTCTACCAAATTTCTGTCAGCTAAAATAACATTAAAATGTTTCAAAATGGTCAAAAAGTAAACTGAAATTAGTCATCCAGTAGAGAATCTAGGCCAGGATGCACGGATGTCCCTTAGGTTAGGGAACTCAGCCCTTAATTGTCAAGGAGTTAAACGTTTTACTTATGGAAAGTAGTGTGCAACAAACCCTGGGGCAAGGTCTACTTGATCTCCGCCTAGCGGAGGCTCGTCGAACTCGTAAGTTGGGAGTTCGACGAGCCTCCGCTAGGCGGAGATCAAGTTGACCTTGCCCTGGGGATCCCCAAACTATAGAGAGCATCTCTGCATCCACGGGGGGGGGGGGGGGTAGTGTTCTTTCACGTGTGATTGTCTCTAATTGTTTCAATAACTATTTCCGTTTTTAAATTGAATTATGTAACTGTTGAAGTGTGTCGTTACCTCCACCCCCCCCCTCCTCCCTCAACCCCTCAACCCTTCACCTTGTAGCACCAGAAGGCGTAGTAGATGCCCGACATGTAACTGTGTCATTACAACCCCCCCCCCCAACCCCTCACCCCCTCACCTTGTAGCACCAGAAGGCGTAGTAGATGCCCGACATGTAACTGTGTCATTACAACCCCCCCCCCAACCCCTCACCCCCTCACCTTGTAGCACCAGAAGGCGTAGTAGATGCCCGACATGTAACTGTGTCATTACAACCCCCCCCCAACCCCTCACCCCCTCACCTTGTAGCACCAGAAGGCGTAGTAGATGCCCGACATGTAACTGTGTCATTACAACCCCCCCCCAACCCCTCACCCCCTCACCTTGTAGCACCAGAAGGCGTAGTAGATGCCCGACATGTAACTGTGTCATTACAACCCCCCCCCAACCCCTCACCCCCTCACCTTGTAGCACCAGAAGGCGTAGTAGATGCCCGACATGTAACTGTGTCATTACAACCCCCCCCCCAACCCCTCACCCCCTCACCTTGTAGCACCAGAAGGCGTAGTAGATGCCCGACATGTAACTGTGTCATTACAACCCCCCCCCCAACCCCTCACCCCCTCACCTTGTAGCACCAGAAGGCGTAGTAGATGCCCGACATGTAACTGTGTCATTACAACCCCCCCCCCAACCCCTCACCCCCTCACCTTGTAGCACCAGAAGGCGTAGTAGATGCCCGACATGTAACTGTGTCATTACAACCCCCCCCCAACCCCTCACCCCCTCACCTTGTAGCACCAGAAGGCGTAGTAGATGCCCGACATGTAGATCGCCAGCAGACTGAGAGCGATGCCGAAGAGGTCGTAAGACAGGAAGCACGAGTAGGTCTTCTCAGACTTGCACGAGAAGGTGTGATAGGCCGAAGACAGGATCATACAAGCCTATAGCGGGAGACAACATACTTGTTAGTGACGTCACATTCATTGCACATCGCCGGGGTCGTCATAGAAGGGAATCCAAAAGCAGGGGACGTTGAGGGGGGGTTGGTGGGCGTTCGGATCGCAAAGAGGGGCGGAAAGTATGGGAAATGAAGTGGGTGGGAACGTAGAAAGATATAGTGTTGCATCACTACACTAATAATAACTAGACACAGAGCGTTTCAGGGTTTTTAGAAGATGATATCGCACACTTTTATTGTTATTGTTGTTTTTTAAATAGTAGAGTAGTTTATTTTGTTATTCTTGCTTCTTTATGACTTTTCATTATCATTTTGTATAGGGGCCTACATAATTTTATGTATTGTACTCCTTTGTAAATTAGTCTCATAACTGAACAGGATATACATTTAAGAACTAGCTAAATGAATAAATGACTAGAGTAATGTTGCATTAGTGGCTTCTTCCAAACTCTGGGGTGTCGCAGGCTATAAGTGCCTTCCCGCTCTCTTATCAGGCATCTGAGCAGCGACCAAACATGTACAACATTGCAAGGAAAATCACCTATACGACACAATAAGCACCGTACAAACGATGCGTTTCAAACAACGATGAAGTTTCTTAAAATCTGACTTTACAAATAAAATATATGAACTTTCCCTTCTATAAACCCAGTTTCCCAAGAATTGTGAGCTATGATTTTACTAATTGATGAATTTATAATTTTCTAATGGTTAAAGTTCGAAAGAAAAGATTTTATTCGTATAGTCAGTGTTTTGGCTGTAACCAAATGTCCACTCGGCATATATAATGACGTAATAACAGGTGTAACTCAGAGCACGCGGTGCACCGAAGGTGTACAAAGTGTAGGCCAAGGCTGCCGGAAGGTGGGGCTCAACCCACTCCTGTAATATGTGAGAGATTGCAAGTCACGCAGATAGAAAGTTATTGCTTTTCTAATGAAAAAGATGAGACGGCGAAAACACGAGTTTTGTCAACGCACATGTGAGCGGGTTAAGGTGTTCGGTAAGGTTGTGTTGAACTATTAACTGATGTTGTAGATACTGATAAAGATACTGATGTTGTAGATACTGTTAAGGAGACTGGCAAAATAATAATTAGAGACCTGCGCGGGTAGGAAATATATTATCCGCAACCCGCCATACTTTCTTGTGTCTATGTAATTGAGGGAAATCACACTTATTATAACTAACTTGTATTTATGACATCACCTAATTATATTATTTTATATCATAAGCATACTTTTATTTTAAGAAAACAATAGAATAATAAACATGTAACATCTTTTAAAATCGTGACAAATTCCGATTTTCATCAAAACACACCCGACCCGCAAATGTTATGCGGATAATGGTCTTGTACATACAATCTTGTATTGTGGCTATACAGCTAAGAAATGAAATGAAATGAAATGAAATGAAATGAAATGAAATGAAATTAAATTAAATGAAATTAAATGAAATGAAATGAAATGAAATGAAATGAAATGAAATGAAATGAAATGAAATGAAATGAAATGAAATGAAATGAAATGAAATGAAATGAAATGAAATGAAATGAAATGAAATGAAATGAAAATGAATATCGTTAGACCATGCGTGGTGTGTACAGCCCGAGCTTAGAACACTTGCACGTGACATATTCTTTACTTCATGCAACACAACCAGGGCAAACGCCTCGGGCGCCAACAGCGTCCATTGATCTATCATTACCTGCGTCCTTGATCCATATATTATACGCTACCTTTCTATGTATTAGTTGTCAGTTCTAACTATGTTATTGTTAAAAAATTTCATAAAATTACCCGTTTTAAAACACTTCTAGCGCAGCATTATGAAATACATCTCTGCCATTTAACTAATTACTACCATTATAGTCGTAACATGTGTGCCAACCTGGTAAAACACAACACCTGAATGAGTTCTACCCGTAGCCTGATCGGTATAGTCGTAACATGTGTGCCAACCTGGTAAAACACAACACCTGAGTGAGTTCTACCCGTAGCCTGATCGGTATAGTCGTAACATGTGTGCCAACCTGATAAAACACAACACCTGAATGAGTTCTACCCGTAGCCTGATCGGTATAGTCGTAACATGTGTGCCAACCTGCTAAAAACACAACACCTGAGTGAGTTCTACCCGTAGCCTGATCGGTATAGTCGTAACATGTGTGCCAACCTGCTAAAACACAACACCTGAGTGAGTTCTACCCGTAGCCTGATCGGATAGTCGTAACATGTGTGCCAACCTGCTAAAAACACAACACCTGAGTGAGTTCTACCCGTAGCCTGATCGGTATAGTCGTAATATGTGTGCCAACCTGCTAAAAACACAACACCTGAGTGAGTTCTACCCGTAGCCTGATCGGTATAGTCGTAATATGTGTGCCAACCTGCTAAAAACACAACACCTGAGTGAGTTCTACCCGTAGCCTGATCGGTATAGTCGTAATATGTGTGCCAACCTGCTAAAAACACAACACCTGAGTGAGTTCTACCCGTAGCCTGATCGGATAGTCGTAACATGTGTGCCAACCTGCTAAAAACACAACACCTGAGTGAGTTCTACCCGTAGCCTGATCGGTATAGTCGTAACATGTGTGCCAACCTGCTAAAAACACAACACCTGAGTGAGTTCTACCCGTAGCCTGATCGGTATAGTCGTAACATGTGTGCCAACCTGCTAAAACACAACACCTGAGTGAGTTCTACCCGTAGCCTGATCGGTATAGTCGTAACATGTGTGCCAACCTGCTAAAACACAACACCTGAGTGAGTTCTACCCGTAGCCTGATCGGTATAGTCGTAACATGTGTGCCAACCTGGTAAAACACAACATCTGAATGAGTTCTACCCGTAGCCTGATCGGTATAGTCGTAACATGTGTGCCAACCTGCTAAAAACACAACACCTGAGTGAGTTCTACCCGTAGCCTGATCGGTATAGTCGTAACATGTGTGCCAACCTGCTAAAAACACAACACCTGAGTGAGTTCTACCCGTAGCCTGATCGGATAGTCGTAACATGTGTGCCAACCTGCTAAAAACACAACACCTGAGTGAGTTCTACCCGTAGCCTGATCGGTATAGTCGTAACATGTGTGCCAACCTGCTAAAAACACAACACCTGAGTGAGTTCTACCCGTAGCCTGATCGGTATAGTCGTAACATGTGTGCCAACCTGCTAAAAACACAACACCTGAGTGAGTTCTACCCGTAGCCTGATCGGTATAGTCGTAATATGTGTGCCAACCTGCTAAAAACACAACACCTGAGTGAGTTCTACCCGTAGCCTGATCGGTATAGTCGTAACATGTGTGCCAACCTGCTAAAAACACAACACCTGAGTGAGTTCTACCCGTAGCCTGATCGGTATAGTCGTAATACGTGTGCCAACCTGCTAAAAACACAACACCTGAGTGAGTTCTACCCGTAGCCTGATCGGTATAGTCGTAACATGTGTGCCAACCTGCTAAAAACACAACACCTGAGTGAGTTCTACCCGTAGCCTGATCGGTATAGTCGTAACATGTGTGCCAACCTGCTAAAAACACAACACCTGAGTGAGTTCTACCCGTAGCCTGATCGGTATAGTCGTAACATGTGTGCCAACCTGCTAAAAACACAACACCTGAGTGAGTTCTACCCGTAGCCTGATCGGTATAGTCGTAACATGTGTGCCAACCTGCTAAAAACACAACACCTGAGTGAGTTCTACCCGTAGCCTGATCGGTATAGTCGTAACATGTGTGCCAACCTGCTAAAAACACAACACCTGAGTGAGTTCTACCCGTAGCCTGATCGGTATAGTCGTAACATGTGTGCCAACCTGCTAAAAACACAACACCTGAGTGAGTTCTACCCGTAGCCTGATCGGTATAGTCGTAACATGTGTGCCAACCTGCTAAAAACACAACACCTGAGTGAGTTCTACCCGTAGCCTGATCGGTATAGTCGTAACATGTGTGCCAACCTGCTAAAAACACAACACCTGAGTGAGTTCTACCCGTAGCCTGATCGGTATAGTCGTAATATGTGTGCCAACCTGCTAAAAACACAACACCTGAGTGAGTTCTACCCGTAGCCTGATCGGTATAGTCGTAACATGTGTGCCAACCTGCTAAAAACACAACACCTGAGTGAGTTCTACCCGTAGCCTGATCGGTATAGTCGTAACATGTGTGCCAACCTGCTAAAAACACAACACCTGAGTGAGTTCTACCCGTAGCCTGATCGGTATAGTCGTAACATGTGTGCCAACCTGCTAAAAACACAACACCTGAGTGAGTTCTACCCGTAGCCTGATCGGTATAGTCGTAATATGTGTGCCAACCTGCTAAAACACAACACCTGAGTGAGTTCTACCCGTAGCCTGATCGGTATAGTCGTAACATGTGTGCCAACCTGCTAAAAACACAACACCTGAGTGAGTTCTACCCGTAGCCTGATCGGTATAGTCGTAACAGGTGTGCCAACCTGCTAAAACACAACACCTGAATGAGTTCTACCCGTAGCCTGATCGGTATAGTCGTAACATGTGTGCCAACCTGCTAAAAACACAACACCTGAGTGAGTTCTACCCGTAGCCTGATCGGTATAGTCGTAACATGTGTGCCAACCTGCTAAAAACACAACACCTGAGTGAGTTCTACCCGTAGCCTGATCGGTACCATGCTGTTACACGGTCCTTGGCATAATGTGTAGAATATACTCGTTACCGTAGGGTTTGGGGGTGGGGTGTGCAACAATATTGCACTTACTAAAAGTTCCGTTTACCTCCCTCTCACATCAAACACTCTAAAATGCAATGAACATGAAGATCATAGTTACTGTTTGTGTATAAACGTAATATTTTTTATCTCTTATGCCAAGATGCCCTTTTCAGCCAGTAAAAATAATAAAAATAATATATAAAGTATACAGTTGGTTGTAATAAGTTTTAAATCTATAAAATACTATAGGAATAATTCATATATCATATTTGTGTGTACTAATATTAAAATCCTTAGGACTATATACATTATTGATTCCTACAATATACTGCAGCAACATTGAGATCACCACGGAAACGCAGGCTGCAATGTTATCAATCCGTGATTGGTTTAGAACACAACTCTCCATCGTCTCGATTAGCCGAAGTTGCAATCGTATGTGACTTAAAACCCAGATATCATCATTCGTTCTTCACGTCTTCTCTCAGTCTTTCCATTCCTATCACAACACACATCCTGGATTATCCGTTGCCCTTGTCCCAATCTGGTTCTTTCTTCCTCTTCTACTTTACCTCCCACTTATTGACATTCATTTATATTCTTAAGTGTTTCTTCCTGCCTGAACGTGTCCAAGTGACATAACACACAGTGCAAAACATACTATACACCTGTTGCAATGTCTTCACTTCTTGTTTTACATGTTATTCCGTTAAGTTTACGTAAGCGACCATTGTCTACGTATTTCTCGGCCATTTACTACATAATCTACCTTTTGGCCTTGAAACAAAATAGCTACAGTGGACTGTTGTTGAGCTCTCATCGATGTGAAATGACAGCAGCACGTCGTAATGCGTTACTAGCTGGCAACATGTACGGTTCGGTCTCCCTCAAGTTACTATTAGATAATACTTTCTCCTTGATACAAGGTGTTGTTTTCTTGTTCGAGGTTTTTGTCTAGCAACTATACAGGCGATGCGGAATCACCTTTTACTTTTGGTTGCTCAAAAGAAATGGACGATTGATGGTAGTAGACAGTATAGTCACTTTCTTTTCTTCCTAGAGACGTGGTGCGGTATTAAAAAAAAAAAAAAGCATATGTAGCTTAAAACTTAGTAGAATCAACGAGCTGCAAATAGCTTGATTATCAATTGTAATAAAATGAAACATTATCAATCAAATAGGCTATTGTAGTTGATAATTAATAATAATTTTTACATGCAAATAGTTGATTTATCCATTTAAATATTGGCATTATGGCATTTCTGTGGTTGTAGCCAAGGTATACACAAGTTATTCTAAGAATACTCGTAGTCTTTACAACGGATCTAATAACAAACACATGTACTACTATTTTGTCGGATTTCAAGTATTGAACGTTTCGGACAGTTTCTCCGATCCATTCCCAAGGAAAACACAATCAAAAGATACAAAAAAACAAAACAAAAAAACATAACATAACTTCAAAGACAAGAATTGAAAATGTGCAATATACTAAAATATGATTACTGAGACCAAGTGGCTGAGATCACCTTTAGTGCACGATTTTGTGGTTCTTGGGGGTTTGGAAAATAAATCATGTATTCAAATGTTTATATTATGTGTTGTAATTATTATTATCATTATTTAAGAGTGTTTACCCTTGCTTCGTGTCCGAGGTAGACACTATAACATACCTGGAAACAGGCCAGCAACAGCCCAACAATGAACTTGTCCGTAAAGGAAGCGTGGATGTTAAGCAACATCAGATCGTAGAGGGTCAACCCCAGGAACAACATCCAGCCGAAGATGTGACTCCAGATGTTGATGGTCTCGTTCGTCCACCTGCAAACAACATCAACAACATCAACATCACAACCAAAGAGGCCGAAGAGAAAGACAGGTCAGAGAGCGCCTGGTAGAACATATTGATTGAAGCACAGTTGATTTATGTCAATGTGTCAATCAATCAACACTAGATTTTGTTCTTGACTGGAGATTATGGTAAATAAATAACCATTCACATATTTAAGGACAACTAAGTCAGTGAGATAAAGGTAAACCGTAAAGGTCTACTACGTACGAAGTATTTCATATTCTCATATTCCGTAGTAAACATATTAGTCTTCAATAAACTAAACTCTAAACACACATTGTGGCCTGTAATTATAGACCATTGCTTGAATACTCCGCATGAGACGTAAAGCCAAATAAAATTAAATATCACCATCATCATCAAATATGTTGTAACTGTTGTTCAAGAAAATGACAAAATAGTCTAAAGGCGATAATATAATTTTGCAAATTGTGTATTTGTTAACGACAAGTGTTGGTATTTCCGAGTAGTATTACGACTAGTAAGTATATACGAGGAAACCGAATAGACAATTAGTGACTGCACTGCAACGAATAGTTTGGCTCAACGCCCAAGGCTAACTTAGTTGTTGCATCTCGTAATGAGGAGTCTCGAGTGGAAATAACTCTATCTATAGGAAAGTCCCGTTCTATAAAGCTGATGGCGCACGATTTAACAACGCACGCAGATTGAATTGGTTACTAATGTGTGCTGGGCTTGAGATTTATCAACAGTGAACTCTGTGCAACAGGTTTCTCTCATCTCCGAGACCAGGTGGAGGGAGATACAGTTGTCCCAAGACTACCTTACGGATGCTTTCGTCACAGCCGAGGTACTCCTAGCCAATCAGCGATCGGTATTTACGCGGGTGTGTCTCGAACGGTTCGCTGGTTGGCTACGAGTACCTCGCCAGTGACGAAATCATGTGTAAGGTAGTCTTCGGTCTAGTATTCTATACATCCTTTATTTAATTGAAGTTTAATTAGAAGAGTGGATTGATAAAGGGAAAGGAAAAGCATGGCAAAAAATAACCACTGGAAATATCAAGAAGTTTGTAAATAGACGAACAGCTACTGCACAGTTTAGACTTCAAACAGGACACGATTTGCTTGGAAAGCACCTACATTGAATACGAATCACCAACAGCAGTATGTGCAGTCTTATGTGGGAGGGAGGAACCGAACAGAGAGCATCTGATGAGATGTCCAAGTCTTAAAGATGAAGTAGATGCCCTTCCACCTGGCATGAGCTATGAGGAAGAGGAAGCCTGTCTCTACTGGAAAACCAGAAAAAGCATGATGGCCCAGTAAGCCAAAAATGCGGGCATAGGAAAAGAAGAAGAAGTTCTTCTATAGAACGCCTTATCGCAGCTATCCTGATCAAAGTTCCTGTAATAATACATGGTTTTGGTGAGAGAGAAATCGTTCGACAATACAAAGAAGTGCATTTTTAATTTTTCACACTCAAAACTTGGTGCACACTAATTTTTTCGTTTAAAAAAAGTCCATCAATGAATGTGTGACGACTAAGACCGAGGCCAGGACGTTGAATGGTTGATTGGTTGAATGGTTGAATGAACCCACCAGAAGATGGACTCCAGGCACATCTTGGTGTCCATGAGACCCCGATACCCCGTCCTGATGTAGGGGTTGAACTTGAGGTAGCTCGGCGCCTCGTTGTAGCTGAGCAACAGGGGACACTCGGAGCTCGTGGACTTCCGGTCATCGTCGTCCTTCTTCGGGTCGACCTCGGGCGCGCCCTGCACACAAAACACAACAGTTATCTTTCATGCACGCTGTTTCACAGACGATCAGCCTCAATAGACGCGCCCCGCTGCGTTTGGAGTTGTCAAAGTTCCAATAAACGGGCGTAAATAATCATTAATAGGTATTTTCAAGAAGATAGAGAAGATTGGTTTTATTGAACTCGGCAACTTCTTTATCGATTTTGGCAAAACGCAAGAATAGAATGAAATCCCCTGGCGGGGGCTCGTCGAACTCCGATTGCGCACGCTGCCTAGCGGCAATTTAGTGCACCTGTGGCACGTGTGTTGCCATCTAGCAGCCACTTATCAAACTACTGTGCGCGATAAGTTGACCGATTGTCGCGTTATCGATGAATGCTAATTAACGATTACGAGTTTAACGACCTCCTCAGAGGTCCTAGCTTCTGACGTATTGTTGTCCCCCCCCCCCCCCCCTTCTTGTCTATAAAGACAATTCATTGTGAGCCGAAGATTGGAGTGAAAGTTCACTGTGTACAAAAAGCGTTTCAAAAAGTCAAGGTTTGCTCCGTCGACAAGGTTGGGTTTTTATACAGCGACTTTTTTACATGGAGTATTTTTTTTTTCATTGAGATATACATTTTAACATGAGCATATGTAGTTATACCACCTTCTTCTACTTCTTCTTTCGAACACCCAGAGTTGGAACTTATGCCATTCTCTGCCTTTGCCCAATAAAGGTTTGCCACATATTTCCTCCTTGCTATCTATTGCCCCTCCATTAGATCCCTTTCTGCTGCCAAAGAGACACATGTCGCAAGATGTACCTACATTTATAAAATTTAAAAAATATGTATTCATTGCAGTAGGCCTAAATTTCAACTGTCCTGTTTAAGTCCCGAGTTTTCACTGTCCCATAATTACCCCCGAGCCCCCTACAGTGTAACAATTCGAGCTCTGACAAACCCTTCAGAGCAAGTGACCACAATATCTAGCAAGCGACATGACGACGTTCCACGGCAACCTTGTGGATGCTGACGTCATGATGAGTGAGGCATTGACCAACCAAATGTCAGTATTTGACAACGCGGCCCGCTGATTGGCTCCGACCTACCCATCTATGACGTCAGCATTCCCGAGGTTGTCGTGGAACCACTTTCTACATAAAGATTTAAAAAATGTACCTCGCGTTGACAATGCAATTTAGAGCCTCTACATTGTAACAATTAAAACCCTGGCAAATCCCCTAGAGTAAGTGGGTAAAGGGTAGGCTACTTTAGCTGTCTACATAAAGCACTCCAAAATACACCTAGCGTTTACAATGCAACAATTTGAAACATGGCAAATGAATCCTCGAGAGCCCTTGAGTCCTTGAGTGTCCATGATTATCTTGTACGCGAATACACAGCGAGCAATCAGTACAAAAGAATCACTCCAAAACAGCTATGCTATACCTAGTGTTTACAATGCAATCTAGAGCCTTTACAGTGTAACAATTCAAACCCTGGCAAATCCTCCAGAGCACGAGTGAACACAGTTATCTTGTAAGCGACATACATAGGAAGCATGAAGCATTCCAAAACAGCTAGGCTAGTGTTTACTAGGACAATGTAAACATTGAAAACAAAAATCCGAACCCTGGCAAACCTGAGGCGAATCTGTTTCCAGAGTGGCCAGTAGAGCGTCATGGTAGAACGACGCGGGCGAGTAGCCTCGGTAGACGCACGAGCGAGCACAACTACTGTAATATACCGTGTCTACATGACGGAGACGCGAGTATTATCCGACCACCGGGGCAACTCAATGTTTTGCGCATTGCGTAGAGCAGTTGTTCGCGCCCCAGATCAATGAAGCGCGTGCTGGATTGTTGCCATGCGGCAGGAGTGCCAACCCCTGAACACAACACAACGGCGAGAAAACCAACCCGCGCACGTTTGTACAAATGTATATTTGTACATAAACATGAACAAAAGAATTGATATAATGAGAAAGGGGAGATCAACCCAATTTCAAATATTACAATCATTGCGGTTGTCATTTTGGAAAACTCGGAGAAAAGCCAAGGTCAACTCTCCGCCTAGCGGAGGCTCGTCGAACTACCAAGTTGCGAGTTCGAGGATTCTCCGCTAGGCGGAGATCAAGTAGACCTTGGAGTAGACCTTTTGACCTTGGACAGAAACGTAGTACGTCATACAAGGCTTTATTCATGACAGAATTTGTTAAAATCAAATTTACCATAATATGAGTTGTATATGTACATTATGTATTACATTAGCATTTGGCTAAATAAAGAATTATTATTATTATTATTATTATTATTATTATTATTATTATTATTATTATTATTATTATTATTATTATTATTATTATTATTATTATTATTATTATTATTATTATTATTATTATTATTATTATTATTATTATTATTATTATACGCGTACACAAGATTGCTTTAAAACAGTGTTCTCATTGAAGTTACGCCAATAACTATTATCTCTGAGCCAGAGTGACTCTGCCAATCGTACGAGGCGACGAAACGAGGTTCTCCCCTTTCCCTTCTCGTCCTCCAACTTGTCTCTTTCCTCCAATAACCCCCGACGTCATATGATGGAATATCACAACAAACTGAACAAAATTGCTCCCAAGGTTGGCACACTTGTTGCACAGTGGTGCTATCTGTCGGCAAGTGAGCGGACGGACGCAGCACTGTGACCGGTGCTGGTGTACTAGACTTTTATGCCGGAAGGTCGCGATCTTGTCTCTTGCTAAACCCTATAGTCACGTGCCAGACTTTAGCTGCTCGCTGCGCTAGGCTAGCTTAAGGCCGTGTCCCAAAGCTGCTAGTATAGTGCTTGTGACTAACTAAAGTGGCCTCCTATCGACTACCTACCTGAGCTTTGGATATCTGTACTAGAGCACATTACGGCACTGCCTGCGTGCATTCCTATGTAAAGAATAGGCTACACTTTGAGGTTATGGTTAGCTGAAGTTTATCTCAAGTGTAAGAAACTGATAATATACATTTGGAAGTAATAACATTAGTTCAATTGAACTCCAAATTATTTCAATCGTTCGTAATATTATTTTTACTACATTTAATTGACGTCTCTGGAGCAGCTTCATTACGGTTGTCGGCCATTGTTAGTCTACACGGGGCGATCAAGTCTACACTTTCGCCTCCTGTCTTCTATCGACTAAATTATGGACTACTTCGAGCTTTGGGCGTCTACTTCTGACGTCACGTCCGCTAGTTTAGTCGGCCACTGAGTCGACTAAGCAGCTTTGAGACGCACCCTAAGTACGTACTGAGCATCTCACCTTAGCTTGGCTTAGACGACAGTGGCAGCTCGACGTATGAGGCCACTGAGACTGAGTCCGACCAAGGAATCGAGGGTGTTCATGTTTTATGCTATATTATTGACATAGTACGACAAAAGCTAGATACATATCTTAGCACGAGATACCTAAGTACTTGATAGACATTCCAGCAAAGAAAAATATTGCTAACCTGCTAGCAAACGGTAGAAATGGCGGCTTATTCGCTTAATATGTGTATTTGGGGGTAGCTAAAAGCACTTAAATCGTTGACTAAGAGACTGGGAACAAAATCATGTTAGCTACTGTTTATATATTATTTTCTTCATTTGTAGTTTCGTTCTTACCGGTCGGTCTCTGTAACGAATTTGTAACGTAATAAAACTAAAGATATGTTTGAAGAGCCCTTACAAAACGACGATTAGGAAGGAAATCCAAATTTTATTATTATTCTTATAAATAACTGTTATACAGCCAAGCCGGATCCTTGGTATATATTATTTTCTTCATTCGTAGATTCGTTCTTACCGATCGGTCTCTGAAACGATTTTAAAACTTAAGATATGGTTGAAGAGCCCTTACAAAACTACGATTAGGAAGAGAATCCAAAATGTTATTTTATTATTATTTGTTGTGAATTATTAATAACTGGTTTACAGCCTAGCCAGATCCTTGGTATATAGTATTTTCTTCATTCGTAGATTCGTTCTTACCGATCGGTCTCTGAAACGATTTTAAAACTTAAGATATGGTTGAAGAGCCCTTACAAAACTACGATTAGGAAGAGAATCCAAAATGTTATTGTTTATATTATTAATAACTGGTTTACAGCCTAGCCAGATCCTTGGTATATATTATTTTCTTCATTCGTAGATTCGTTCTTACCGATCGGTCTCTGAAACGATTTTAAAACTACAGATATGTTTGAAGAGCCCTTACAACACTACGATTAGGAAGGGAATCCAAAGTTTATTATTATTATAAATAACACTGTTATACAGCTGAGCCAGATCCTTGGTATATCTTTGTATAGATGACAATGGCCGCTGTCCGGTGAATCGAACCAGTGACCTCTCGGATCCGAGTCTCGCGTGTTGAGTTACATCTCCCGGTGATGCTAGATAAGGATGAAGGTCGCTTCACATGACGTGCGGGAGTCGAAACCATCACCCTTTGTTCAAACAGCTCGGACCTACTACATGAGCTAGGGACGGCTCCCTGTTATCCTAAAGCTGTTATTTTCCAGGTTTCGAAAATTTGTAACTTATACTTTCCTAAAGGTCTGCATGCTTAAGATCGTGTGTAGAGGACAGGCTACTGCCAATATTAACGCGGCACGAGATGTATGTTTTCAATCATATCTCTACAAAAGTGGAAACTGGACTCAATTTAGGCTCGTAAGAGCTAAACACTGCGTCAAACATATTTGTTGTATTGTAATTATCAGGGTTGCTATTTCAAATTTACTTAATGAGTTAAAATAACAACGATTGTAATTATAATTATACATTGATAATAATCTCAAAAAGGAATGCAAAATTCATTCAGTTGATATAAAATTAGACAATTTGACATTGACCAATTTTATTTAAACAAGCCTAGTTTTTAAATTATCCGTGGATCATAATAATATCTAGCCCTGTATCATCCCAAAATGTTGATACTGAATGAAATTAAAAAGATACAAAAGAAAACATGAAATCCCTCGTCTTTCAGTCTATTTGTGTTTACACTCTGACGCGTGACGCTCAACCCTGGCTGAGAATGCGTCACGTGCGAACCCGGGTATAATATTAGACCCCACCGGTCCAGCCAGTAGTTTATCAAGCGATGATATATCATCAGTTTGGTTTTGCTTCAAGGTCCCTCACACACGCGACTAAAATAGCATTTCCGGGGCATTGTTGTTGTTGTTGTTGTTGTTATTGCTGGTTCCCAGACTCACGACGTTTTGTAAATACGAGAAGGGTATTAGCACTTCATTCACCAGGGTTCGATTCCTGGTTGGGTTCATACACCTGGCTCCCCCACATTGTCACCAATCAAGTTTAGTTTTGTTAATATTTAGTCGATCTTGCTAAAATATATAACATTTTCTGTCAATAGTTTCATTTCTGCATTTGTTTTGTGCATTGTCTAAATGAAATCACTCACCATTTCCATGCTGTTCTTATAACAACCTGTAGAACAATCCATTGCTCTTGTGTTGGGACAAGAACACGTGTTGCTACCGGACACTGGGCCACGCGCAGTACAACAGACAACTAGACGCAGTTCACCATGCAATTAGGTGGTATTGAGACGCAGTCTACACCACACGCAGTCCACCACCCTCCCGGCAACACTCAGACGCAGTTAAACACGCAACTAGACGCAGTTTAGACACAGTATACCACACGCAGTCTACCACAAAACTAGATGCTGTTCAAACACAGTCTACTACACGACTAAACGCTGCTAAGACGCAGTCCAACACATAACTAGATAATCTTCAAACGCAGTCAGCCATACAACTAGACGCAGTTACTACAGCTGTGGAGACGCAGTCCACCAGACGTCTGCTCCACACGCAGTCCACCACACAACTAGAACATACTCTCATAACTCACATAAAACATGACCACACTCAGTACAATCACCCGGAAACATTAGGATGTTATGTTCAGCAAAACAGCCCCGGCTTCGCGACCAGTTAACCGTGATCTTCCGGCGCAGTTTATACATCATGTGGAAACAACCGATTACTTTCGATTTTTCTGTTGTTTTAACTCGTTTCCGATTTCTTTTTCAGCTTCCTATGTGAGGATTTAATAACGTTATGTCATATATAACGGATGGTTATCGCATCAAATTGTCTACAGTTACCTCACTCGCTTCCTACCGCCACACTCCATAATAAAATGTGTGCGCAGGGGGCAGACATCAAAACTATTCCTTAAAAATCACTGATTCATATGTTTCGTATTTGAAATATCGATCTTTGATTGGTTATCGCTCACTCGTCGATGGTGTTCGAAGCCTACAGGGTTGGTTTAGTCACTTTAAATTAAAGTCCCCCACTGCAAATCAGTTTAGTTACTGAGTGGGTAGACTCTAAATGTAAATGTATTTATTTATTTTTTATTTTAAACTTGTCGTTGGCTTTCTCGACCAGAGAATTAAACCGAAGGCGTGTTTTTATAAACATCTTTACAACAACAACGAAAAAAACAAAACCACAAAAATAAAAAATAGCTATCTAGTAATAAAGTAATGGTTTTCCTTTGCAAGTATTAAACTAGAGTGTGTCGGGGTTGTCCTACAATAAAGTGGCACAACAACAAGTTTACTTGTCTCACCCACATACACGAAAGTGGAACGGCAATAGTGAGCGATTCTATACACTTTAAAGTGCAGCATCATTCTTGGTATTGAACTAGCATTGCCGACGGCTGATTGGCCACTACTATACGGCCCACACAATACGTGTGAAGCATGTGGCGTTCACTGGCAGACATATCACATAGTGTGTTGAATGCCACTGTAGGTAGTATTCAATAGACGTGACGTGGTGGCCATTATGAGGTACACATTGCTTGTTTACATTTGTTCTGTCAATAGAAGACACATAGGTTATCCAGGAAAAATCACAGTTTTAAGCCGTATAGATTGATCTGTGCAGGTAAAAGTTCAAGATAATGATAACACATGCAAATAATTGTCTTCAAACAGAGTTTACGCGTTCTTATTTTGTTTTCAGTCAAAATACGGAACCTTTGTTTGAAAACAGTTGATGTGTCAGTCAAAGGACATCTGCAATATTGCAACAATGCAGTGTCTGAAGAACATAAACAAACGTTTACAGAGTTCCTCAGAGAGGCTACCGTGCGATACAGAAATGACGTTATTGCAAGCTCCCTTATAGGGGGTACACGCCCATTCCAAACCCTTCATAACACTCCTGTATGAAAGCTTCTTTGAAGTTTTTCTCAGTCATAACGCAGAACTTGAGATTAAGGGTGGTTATATCATTGACTTATGAGAGTAAAAGTACATGGTTATATCCACCGAACATTTGAATTTTGAATGTAATGCTTGTTGAAACCAACGGTTATCAAATCGCGATTACTAATTCGGAGCTTAACGAAGTTGGTGAGGGGATTCATACCTAAGTCCCAACACAAACATTTCTTCCAAACCTAAATTCCATAATGTTCTACTTCAGTAGTTCTAGTCACCTGAAAAGGAGCTCACTGGCTAAAGCTGTTGTGCACTCCACAACATGGATCATACATTTATTAACTACCTAAGTCCCTATGCTAATGGATTTGATGTACATTATACGCTTGCATAATTTCTCATATTATGCCCCCCCCCCCCCACACACTTTCCTTTTCTTTACTTCCTATTTAATTATTTTCTTGTTTCTTAATTTGTCTTTACTTTTTTCTTTTGGCTAGCTCGGTGTTTACTATGCTGGGTCCACTGTTAGGAACATAGTCCCGCATTCCATCGATGAGTCACTTAAGTCGTTAATTATAACTATTTTTGTCAGCTTGCTTCAAAGGCTACACCTGCTCCAATTTGCGGAACGAGTGGGTTGTAGAGAATCCAATGGGTATATTTTTAGTTCGGCTCTCGCTGAATAAACGATGAAAAACATCTTGAAGTAGAGTAGATGTAGATATTATTCAGTTGTGTGTTTTAAGAAGGCCTGTTACAGTCATTCATACGACTAGGAAAACGCTCCGCGTTGACAGATGAGCGATTTTAACAAAATTGGGTATTTTTTACAGTAATTAATTTTTTGTAGGTTGGCATCTTGACGTATTTGGCTGATTATGTTAATAGCGTCGAGTTTAGTGGTCACGGGGTTGACCGAAAATTTCAGCCAAATCCGTCAAGCCGTTTGACCTGTGCGCGACGAACAAAATTTGGCGCACAAACGAACAGACGAACAGACAAACAGACAAAGCGCCGATCGAGTTGTATGGAGAGATTCGCTATCGCTCATCTAATGACTGAGATGACGATCCTTGTTGCTTTACGTCTCAATCATTGCAGTCATTCTATGCGATACTATGAGAGGTGTTAGACCACGATTCTCAGTCCACGAGTTATTTTATAACGTAAAGTGGAATCGAGCTGTGATTGGTGGCTAAATTAAATAATTAACGTGGCTTACGGAAAAGTTGCACGTGGGTGTATATCACTCGCAGGGTTGCGCTCGCGCCATCGCTTTCATGCACTAGTGATATTGCAGCTGTTCATTATGATGAAGATGAAAGTAGGGTACCCCTTCCACATGAGTCACCGCAGACGCCTTGTGAAAGAAAACCCACTACTATGAACATAATCGTGTGTTAGCGTGAAGCTTAGGCTCGCGTTACGTTCTTGCACGCTTATCACATCATATCCTGTTGTCAGTTCTAGGTATATACGCGTTATTAAACCTCGTTATTGCACAAACTAACATGCCACACAAAACGCAAAAATAAAATCCAACCTACGTTGACCGCCAAGTCCGGATACTAATTTAGCATTATCTATGAAGCCGTGAATATTGCACCGTTCATATAGGTCAAAGCACTTTGAGCGGCAGACATATCTACATACAGTGTCGTTATATTGAGCACATTGTTACAGACAGACGATTTCACTCGTGCAAGCGATGATAAGCCGAAATGTTGGCATGAATACAATGTTTGTAATACTAAACTACTAACTTAGTATTTATTTATACATCTGCAATGAATTCAATGCAAAATTCAAGAACAAGAGGGCATTGGAATTTGGAAGTTTTATTATTCGTATGGTTGAATAAATAATATATTTCAAATAATTTAAAATGTATTTTAATTTCAAAGTAAATGAATTATTGTGACTCTGATATTGAAGAGAAAAATGGAAAATCTAAATATTTACCAAACTTACAATATAGAGTATTCACATACGATGGCCATATTTGTGGCCAATATTAGTGTTAACGTTGTTTTATGGTTATAGTCAATGCTCTGTTTTCCCGCCACAGCAACGTCTGAAGTTTCCACATTAATTTCATGAATGAAAATCTTTTGTAGAATAAATAATAAAACTGTGTTTGTATTCAAACCGTATCATTTATCGAGAACTACAAATAAACCGATGAAAATTTCCTAATAAAGATCCGTCTGTACAATCGTTCATTGATTGCAATTAAGAAAGCGATTACAGGACCGGTCTTATCTGGCATTCAGCTCGAACAAAGGGATATTACCGTACATTATTTGTAATTAACAGTTTGATCGCGTCTCCGAGCACGTTAATAGCAGCTATTACCGTCCAGCAGTATTGAGTAGCGGCGGCCTGCAATACGATCTATAAGAATACCTTGCATGGTAGGGTTCAACTTTATGAGTTACATTATAACTCATTTAGTTATCACAACAATCAATGTCCATAACGCGTCGCTGGTTATTTTATGGACCAGTGGAGTGTAGAAAGAGGGCTGGGCTGGGGGCACAGCCCTCCCTGAAATAACAGTTTTTTTTTAACGTGCCGTAAATACCAAGGGCCTGTATGTAAACTCATTTGTAGCAAATGAGCTGTTTGGAGGATTTCAAAGGTTTTGATTGGTGGTTGCCATGGAGAAAACAAGCTATAGGGAACGTGCAACTGACGTCACAGCCGAACTTCAACAATGTAACAAATGAATCGAACTGATGGACAAACCATCAGCTGTCAAAATAATAAAATTGCAACCATACAAATAAAAACAAGTGTAGCAATAGTAACTGCTCGCCATTTTAAACTTTTAATGATAGACGACGACTTAGTGAAAGTTTTGTATGTGTATTTGTTTCTTTTTTGTTTTGTTTTCCAAAATCAGAAGAAATTATTTTTTGACAGCTTGTTGTTTGTCCATCGATTCAATGCATTTGTTTCATTGTTGTCTTTTGGTGTTGCTAGTGCCCTATTGGACGAATAAGTAGTTATTGGGACATTGTAATACTTCGCCTAAAGGCGCGTTCAGACAAAATGACTATGGACTAAGACTAACAATAGAGTGATTAAGCCTTGGGAAAACAACATACTCGAAAACATCCATCCCCAAATGTATTTCAACAATGCCAACAATCGAAAATCAACTTTCTTGTTTGTTAAAGCTTAAACATAAATCGTATACTTCAACCCTGTTAAACCTTAAATCGTTAGTCTTAAACACTAATCGTTAGTCTTAGGTTGGAATTCATAGTCGGCCCCTACACCTAGGGGCACCCATTGTTGCTATGGATTTGTTTTGTTTATGGGAAATAACATGCAAACAATTGTTACCTTGGTAACAATGGGCGCCCCTAGGTGTAGGGGCCGACTATGAATTCCAACCTTAGTCATTTTGTGTGAACCCGCCTTAAAGCTAACATTCATGCATTAATGAATTGAGTCATCGTATTTGAAGCTTGCTTACAGCACATATAACCAATTAGAATGTACTTACAGTGCATTGGAACCAAAATCAATGGCAATCTTAAGAATGTAGTGAAATTATCCATAAAAACAGACAATCTACTCATCTAGAAACGCTGTAAGCATATTCTTCTAGTATGACACCTGACTGTTGGTCATGGTTATGATTATGACGTCATATGTCTAATCTAGTGCAGCAAGGCTTGAGGTGGTGTAGCTTGGGGTCAGTGCGCTTGGTCAGCCAGCCTTGGCCTCGCTCTATTGTAGTGCATGATGACGTATGTCTGTCTGTCTGTCTGTCTGTCTGTCTGTCTGTCTGTCTTGCGTCTCTCTCGACGTCACAGCATCTTGCTTCTACTAACACAGTCTCACACAAGCTAACGAGTAACGCTTTGACTAAGAGAATATAACCAACTCTTAGCATCTGCCCTTAACCTTATCCAGACTCCAGTCAATCCAATCAGAAACTGTCGATGTATTTTTGCTAGAACCAATCAGATGAAAGCTACTGTTCATTATCTCGTTGAACCTAAACGGCTAAGTAGCAATTTGTTTGCACCAAGCTTTAGCCATTACGAGTGTGCGTTCTTTACATTAGCATTTACAAACTAGATAGGATTCTAACTTAAACTTAGCTATGCTAGGTGATTAAAGTGTGCGTGTTAGGATATTAGCATAGTTAACACGTGCTCTGTCGTCATAATCTGTCGTCATACTGTTAACAACATAACGTGCAGCGTTGACTCTAGACTTGGAGAATACGGAAACAATCCTTAACTTTTACCCGTACCAACTGTTGCCAGACAAAACATGGTAACCTGTTTTACATCTCGTTTTTTCTATAACCACATTGATGAGGTAGGTTTTCTATAATGTGTCTTTTCACCGCGTTTCTCTTGCGATTAAAGTTCAACTCTGTGACATGACTATAGTCGCTACCAAGTTAATTTAGTATGCAAAACGTCCAGAGTTCGATTCCTGATACGGGATATGGTCTTTTAACTTCCGAAATTAACTTAAATCCATCTGTGGTACCTACTTTTCTATATGTAAATGGGTGTCATTTTGGAACCTCATAGCTCATCCGAGGGGATGAAATACATTTAATACGCTGCGTTGTCGGATCTTATGCAGTGGGAAATATGTATTTGAAAAAACATAAACATGCAAGTAATAATAAGTAATACAAGTAAGTAGTAAGTAAGGTAAGTAATGAATGGTGATTTTAACTTTTACGTATAAACCAATCAGAAATTATGCAAACAATTGTTGCCAATTTGAATGTACATAATGTATATTATTATGTTCTGGCGTGTATACGTGTCTCATTTCAGTAATGTCTTGTGTTGAGTGGTCGTAAAACTAAACAAATGCTCTGATGAAACAGTAATTCAGTTTCTCGTATAAGGCATTCTTCTTCTTTATAGACAAATAAAACTCGTTACAATCAATATTAGCCTATATATTCCAGACGACAAACTACCGAAGTTTAAAAAGCGTGACCAAAATTCACAACCCTATATTTATGTTTTTGCGAAATGGTTTCTGCACAGGGAAATGTTTTTGCGTTTCAATAATGTATGTTTTTAATTTTATCCCCGCTATTGGGCACCGGTACATTGCAGGTGGCAGGCATGTGTTTTTGCGACAGACGACTTTCCTTGTCTACTGACCGTGTCCCACAGAATGCGGTTACTGTTAGAATATATTTGACTTCACGTTTCATATTTCGGCAACATATTACAAACAGAAACAGGTATTAGGAGTGGGTGATGTATGAAGATGAAAACCACTTTTCTAAACGCACGCGAAATTACAGTTTTGTATTCACATCCCAATAATGCTGTACACTACGTCGAAAAAGCGAAAATGTAACTCAATATGGGCTCGAACGAACCAGAATACTGTTAAAGAAAAAACTTGTGTCCTATATTATTGTCACCATGGGGTTGATATTGTAAATTTTCTTCATTACTAATAAATTTAAAGTACCAACCCCGATAATTCCGACCAAATTCCGACATTACAAATATCTCGCTAGCATCTTAGCCGATTTTCACTTTTCTGACAGATATGAGGATATTTAAGAAAGGTAATTTTCCCTGGTTTTAATATCGGCGGTAGTATTTCCTGTTACGAACCAAACTAACTCCTGTTTTGAAACAATACAATGACCGGGGCTTGAAGGAACACCTCCCACTGTTACGCTGAATAACATCCGCCGGTCAACCGAAATGATTTCTGGGAAACTTTGGTATAATACGATATTATTATCCAGCTAAAACATGTCGCCATGCTTTCTATTGTTGGCTCAACAAAGTATGGAGTAGGATTTAAATACAGGATTTAAGGGTTTCAAGACGTCAGGCATGATGGTTATTGAAATTGTATCCTGTGCTATTTATTTTCTAGTTTTTGAGTACTTGACACAATAAATGACTTGAAAAGTGTACAAATTTTACATTTTATGTTAGTATCTTTAACACGACGTTCACATCTGCTATCTCTCTCTAGAGAACACACAGCTTGTTAAGTTAACTATGTGACTGATAATTATTATTCGGACGTCAGTTACTCAAAAGTGAAAATAGGAGTTAGATAACACTCGGTAATATATTATACTAATGGTTGAACTGAACTCATTTCAGACTTCAATAATCAGTGATGTTTACATATTATCATAGGTGGACTGATAACTATCTAGGGCAACACACATTCATGCTAAACCCTCCCATTTCGTGGAGCAAATATTTATTTTTCAATGAAAATACAAAACATTATCTAACTTTTGGCATACCAAAACAATAATAGATAATGGTTTTAAATCTGTACACAAATCTCAACTCACTAAAGAACCGATTTGTTTGTATTATTTCACCATCAACCCCTCAAGGCCTACTATACCGCTCTTCGCACATCTCGGAAGAGATTTAGACCATGCAATGTATTGTGTAATGTCTATAGAAGAAAATAAATCTATCTATCTAACCCTACTACGAACGCTGTCGCAACTCTTGATGCAAATCATGTTCAAACCGCAGCCGAAGATGTTAACTGCTGACGCCAATAACATTGAAACTGCGCAAGGCTGTAACGCATGAATGCGCAATTGAAGACTTAACAACTCACCGCAAGGTTGTTATTATTAATTAACTATTCAATAATAATATCTCTGAAATTCATGAATAAGTTCCGAGTGTCTCTATGGCAACGCCCACGTGTTGAATATATTCACGTGACGTCACAACGACCATATTGGGCGCCAAAATGTGGGCTTAAATTCATTTCAATATGCTTACCACGAAGTATGGAGAGTTTTCACTCGTTTATCCCCCAATAAAATGTACGATTATGATTATGTATGTCAGCCACAATCAATCAAACAAAAGATATCTTTATGTTCTTTTTCCCTATTATTTTTGACCATGCGTGCAGGTTTTCACGTCTCCTATGTTTGTGTTCTAAGAAATAACACTGCCCGTGAACACCATTGCAACTAGGCACCACCTACAATAACATGTAATATAACGACAACACTACCAAGATCAGAGGCGGACTGGGGGGGTAAGGGCCCCGTACGGAAAGAGACCTTAGGGGCCCCGGGACTTGGCGAAGTTGTAAGGGGTCTGGGGCGAAGCCCCAGCAGCCGGAGGCGAAAATTTTTCAGCCTATTATTTTCTTTAGAACGCATATAAACACGTTTAAAAATCGATAATGATGATATTTATCTGGAACAACGTGTTGAACTGGGAACACCATCACTTCAAAACACGAAATTGAAGAAGAAACTTTCCTAACACTGGCAGTTGTGTATTTCAAAATATATTGTTTCCCAACCCTCTACAAATATCGACTACTTGTTGTCCACTCGCATCGTGTGATTTGTACTCTCAACGAGGGAGCGGGATGTAGCCGGGGTCGGGGGCGAAGCCCCTGCTGCCGGAGGCATCGTCGCCGAAGGCGAAACAATTTTCGGCCTTGTATGATGCTTAGTGGCCTAAAATGCGTTTTGAGCCGAAATCTTATCATGAAAAACAATGAAACTAATGTCAGTATTGGATTGATAATTCCTTACGTCATAGATCTAGGATAGGAGTTCTATCATGTCATGAGAAGTAATCTTATGGCTAGTGCTGCGCTGGATCGGATTTCAGTAGGCGCCGATGGATATATTTTTACCACAAAATTCACTTTTTTAAATTTTGAACGCTAATAGACACGCGATCAGCCCAATTTGTCAGTCAGCTATTATAGGCCTATGGAAAGTGGTGTTGTAGTGAAATATTACTTGAAAACTCCTTTATTTAATTTCTACTGAGCCTATTCTGTTATAAATAGGCAAAATGGTACTTTAAGATATAACCAAATTTACTCGCAAACTATCACTGTCACTCTCAAGTTGCGAGCTAGCGAGCAGAAATTTTGAGGGTTGTTGTTATATATCAATTTGTTAAGAACGCACATATACACGTGTTAAAATTGATAAATGATGATAGGGGTGTGGAACAACATGTTGAACTGTGAACACCACTGTTAAAAATTAAATTAAAGAAATAACTTTCCCAAACCTGGCAGTTGGATATTTCAAAATATATTGTTTCCTATAATTTGTTTAAAATGCATATTTGCACGTTTAAAAAAAGGTAAATGACGATAAGTATGTGAGCAACATGTCGAACTGTGAACACCATTTAAAAAATTAAATTAAAGAAAGAACTTTACTAGCACTTGCATATTTTATATTTCAAACTAAACTAAAAAAGTAAGCTCTGAGGAGGAAAGCGGAAATCTCAGTAGCACATCTAGATGGTCTATATAGCCCTTGTCACTGACATGTGATACATATTATGCTCCTCTTAATATTGTTTCGTAATCTATATAGCGTAAGATATTTTCAGGGGGTTGGTTGGTGGCCCCCAAGGGGGCCCCCACCTGGGGGGGCCCCGTACGGGTTTCCGTAGTTCCGTACCTGCCAGTCCGCCCCTGACCAAGATGAAGGTATTCAAGAGGAAACATCTCCTTGTCATCGTGTTTGTTTTATTCTTGCTGACAAGTTGGCTAGTCACCGTTCCTTCAAACCCACGCGCTTTACGATCAATTGTTTAGACTACAGGTAGCTCAACGGAATTCAAACCGTCTATTATAATACCGAACGTAATCTCTCATTCCTCAAGAATTACAACAATAAAAACTACTTGTTATACGTAATCAAATGCTTAACAACCAGGATCTGAGATATACCTTACACATGCTTCGAAAGCATCTGTTAAAGGTTGTTTCACGACGACTTGATAAAGTTATTTCAATGAAATTTGCCGGTTGGGATATTTTTTCCTCGACTATTTGCTCTATGACGCACGGCTAAAGAGATAAATGCAAAATAAGATGCCTCCAAAGGCAGCCATGGGTGTTTTGTGGGAGTCCAGTCCAAGGGTCCCTGTGTGATGACATAATAAGCCACTTTTCACTCTTTAAACCAAAGAACCTGTTAAAAATGTATTCTTTATGCTGGGTACTGATATTATAATTGATAATAAGAAACTGGGAGAGCAAACTATTTCATGGCAGTAAGGTTCAGCTAAAACGGGCCCTGGAACTTGTAAGGTTCAGCTAAAACGGGCCCTGGATCTTGTAAGGTTCAGCTAAAACGGGCCCTGGAACTTGTAAGGTTCATTTAAAACGGGCCCTGAATATTGTAAGGTTAAGTTAAAACGGGCCCTGGCACGTAAGGTTCGGCTAAAACGGGCCCTGGCACGTAAGATTCAGCTAGAACGGGCCCTGAATCTTGTAAGGTTCAGTTAAAACGGGCCCTGGCACGTAAGGTTCGGCTAAAACGGGCCCTGGCACGTAAGATTCAGCTAGAACGGGCCCTGGAGCTTGTAAGGTTCAATTAAAACGGGCCCTGGCACGTAAGGTTCGGCTAAAACGGGCCCTGGCATGTAAGGTTAAGCTACATAAAATAATGTATGGAAATAAAGTGTGCAAAACGAATGCGATAACCCGTTGACTGGGTCAGTGTATTGTTGAAACCTGATAAATATGTTCACTAACAATGTTTACGCAACGCCTATAGATAAGGCACACACGTATTTCTTATCAGTAAACGATAACATTTGCCGGACATAGGGGTTATTCATTGGAAACCGTGTGTGAGCAATACTAGCCGATCTACAGATATTTACCCAGATTGTCCGGTGTCTATTTTAGAAGTGTTTAATTAACTGGTTGGCTGATTCAATGACCAATCTCGGATTAAAAACATTTTTTCATTATCTTGAAGCATTCACAAGATATCAATTTAGTACCGTTAAATTTGCGTGATTTAAAATAAAACAAAGTAAAATCTATTTCGAAACTATATATGAAGACAAACGAATTATTCATTTAATAAATGCATTGGAACGGTGTTTAGTACACCACTTTGTTTTACTGTTCCGATTAGAAGTTTGACATTTTTAGCCCACATGTCCCAGCTCGTACGTTACAACATGGGTACCTCACTGCATCTATTTTCAGCAAGCTATATCGCAACAGTTGATCGACGTTCATGCATTTCATGGCGCCTCTTTCTAAACAACTTGTAAACGATTGGGCAAGCGGATTACAAGTGTTTTAGGAGGTTTGGATAACAGATACTTCGATACACCTACTTCTTCGATCGTACAGTAGTTTCTAAGACTATTCCATCAGTTTTTCTACGTGTTTTCAATTATGCATAACAGTGTATTTTTTTAAAAGATTACAGTCAAATTCAGAACTATAAGAATCCCAGACCAAACCTACTATCGAAACCAGGAACTTCTGCAAATTGGACCCACAGGATCAAAGAAAATATTAATCTCATAATTAACAGTTTTAGAATGATATTCTAAAAAGTTTTTACCCAATTCAACCTAATTGAAGCCCTAGATTCTAAAGGTTGTCAACGGCTGTTGACCCATTGTCTACCAACCTAACCTCTGACCTCCACGTTAATTCGTCCCGGTCATCGCTCTTGTTATGTTGTGGGCCTCATTTAAGAATAGTTTGCGGTATCCGGACTGTTGATAGGTTAGGAAGCATTTCCTGGCTTCCATTGAGCTCAACCTGGCTTGGGTTGAGGCTGTCGTCACATATTTATAGACCTGAGCGGAAACGAGAGCCAGTTGGCGCGTGGTCGCTCTTCCTAGGTAGTTGTGCTGCCTCCCCCGTCAGCACGGAGCGTTGACACTTGAGCAAGATGCACGTGTCAGCAACATTATATCTATAACATAATTTCTTTGAAATTATCACGTGAAAAGAGGGAAACTGTGGGAGGACAGAAAGATTGGGAGAAATTGGTGGAGAAGCAGGAAGGTGTGGAAGAACCGCCAACCCCGGGCAAGCTGTCGATGAAAGTGTTCAACCCTAGACAAGGGTGGACTACACCACTCAACCCGACGTAGTTGGAACTGAGTTATAGATTATTATTATTGCATCTACTTTTTGTGTTGGTATATTTTTTTTAAATCAGGGAGTTCTGGAATCAAAAATGTTCCCAGATGTATTTGATGTGCTCGAATTTTGAGACGTTTGAACACTTAGAATTGACTGCTCCATAAACTCGTATTAGTATAAATTGAAGAAAAAAAATCCATCCAACATAAAAAGGTATCTTTGTAAATCCAGGCTCTAGAGTTAAAGAAAATAATGTTGGATGGAAGGTTTGAAAACGCCAACTCTAGACTAATAGTTCTTGCTTCACAAATGCAATAAACAGTTTTATCTAATAAACTCAATGGTTTTATTTGATATTCAAATGGCGCACTTAAAACATAAAAACATTTCCTCTCTATAAACAGTAAACAATATTCCGAAAGAATTCGCCAAGGACGGACATAAACGCACTCGGAATAGAAGCGCGTTTCCGGTTTGGGTATTCCTAAAGAGTTCCCGAAGGACATGTTATTGTTTAGTTTTAAAAATAAAAAGCACACGCTTTTAATATGTCACCTGAGCTAAATATAGGTACCAACCTCAACGGGCAAATAGCGCGGATAGAGTAATTGGAGCACGTTATGGATGAGCGAGCTTGTGTGACATTACATAATGTGTCTCATTTCATTCGGCTTTTACTCAACCGTGGGCATACGATGGCGGCTCCTTACTACAGGCAGAACTACGTATTCTGCACGGATACTATCCTGCGATCAAATGGGGAAGAATCTTAGAGGCAAGAAACAAGTAGAAGAACCTAGAGGGGAACTGGATGATCTATTTATTCGCCTCTTACGACAGGCAGAGCTACTTTGCACGGATACTATCCTGCGATCAAATGGGGAAGAATCTTAGAGGCAAGAGACAAGTAGAAGAACATAGAGGGGAACTTGAGGATCTATTTGTTTGCCTCTTACGACGGTAGAGTCCAGAGGGGGTGACACAAATTAGAACTATGGGGCTGTAACCATGATCAGAGCCCTCCATCCCCCCCCCCCCCCCCCCGCCCCCAATTATTTTGAGTGAATTTGTTGTAAACACAACGGCTTTACAGACAGTTCATACTTATGTTTTGTTCAATTAAACCTCCGCTGTAGGCTACATGTAGCTAATATCCAGCGAAGAACATGTTTGGTTGCAAATAATTACTATATTTACTCCGCACGTTCTTAAAAAAAGTGTGCTTTGTACGCGTAGTAATCACATATCACGTATGGTATGTGAAATGTGCTACGTGATCCGTACAGTAATTGTCTGCATTGCCTTGTTTGGATCGTCGCAAAAAAAACATAAGAAGGCACCAAATTGGCCGTTGAATATTCTGATATTTGTTTGTACATCGGTTTACGATCGTTACGTTGCGTAGAAATCAGAAAAGAGATAGAAAGAGAGATGACACTCACTTCACCACTGGCACTAAGTGACTAAAGCCGGCCACCGTATAGTACACTTGCCCCATATGCCACTGAGGTAGTCACTCATTCCAAGTGAACCGTCTTGTGTGTCACACAATACAGTGTATACAGTGTCATACAGTGCCTTGCCTGTCGTCTGTCACAATCGTGCTCGACTTAATGGTTCCCACGTGACGTCACAGCGACCATGAGTGTGACTGACACAACCGGTTCAGTTCAGACGTAGACTACAACTTTGCCGGGAGTCATTTGCAAGAGAGCAGTGTTTAGATTTTTTAATTAATATCACACATTAGTGAAATTACCACACATATTATATAAATTTTGTTTCCGAAACGCGAACTGTTATGGCATTCCACAACTGACTCCAACATTCCCATTAGCATCATTGTCAAGAAGGAAAATTTTATTACACAATAATAAACATTATAAAAATAAATATATTTTCTTAGTTTTCTTCAATTAATTAACCATAATAGTTGTATACACTTCCTGTGCGGAAATGTTTAGTACTCTGTACCTAAGTTATCTCCGGATGTGACCATTAGTTGGCTCTAGCGGTGACAATGTAACACGTCAAAACGGTAATAATTTAATAAAAATAACAAATATCCTAAATGTAATTCAACAGCAAGGACTCGAATTTCCATACACACAGTTTCGTGGAGCGAATATGTCCTATGGTTGAACAATTCTTTACTAACTTAATCAACAATAACAATATAAATAATATAACATCATTAACTTTTAAATTTTGAACAAAATCACAAAATTAAATTAAATTTTAAAAACAAATATTAAAACTAATTGAACCTCTGTGTTATTGTTGCAAGGACGCCTAATGAAAGTGCGTAGACTACCTTGAGTCGAGCGGCGTGAAGGTCCATGCGTACTAGTCGGTACAGTCAGCCACACTAGTACAACAACACTAGACATCCCACCTGTTGACGTAATGGTCAACTTTCACCTGCCTGCCTAGAAGCCTAGCTGAAGCCGGGCCGGAAACTGACCCCGATCTTCCGGTGCGACCAGAGCCCATCCCACTGACGCACATAACGCATACTACGCACAGACACATAACTTACAGTGCGTTATATAACACTCTGCATTGAGAGGAGTAGAATGGACACTACATTGGCCGTCTGCCTAGAAGCCTAGCTGAAGCCGGGCCGGAAACTGACCCCGATCTTCCGGTGCGACCAGAGCCTATCCCACTGACGCACATAACGCATCCTACGCACAGACACATAACTCACAGTGCGTTATGTAACACTCTGCATTGAGAGGAGTAGAATGGACACTACATTGGCCGCCTGCCTAGAAGCCTAGCTGAAGCCGGGCCGGAAACTGACCACGGTCTTCCGGTGCGACCAGAGCCTATCTTACTGACGCATATAACGCATCCTACGCACAGACACATAACTCACAGTGCGTTATGTAACACTCTGCATTGAGAGGAGTAGAATGGACACTACAATGGCCGCCTGCCTAGAAGCCTAGCTGAAGCCGGGCCGGAAACTGACCCCGATCTTCCGGTGCGACCAGAGCCTATCCCACTGACGCACAACGCATCCTACGCACAGACACATAACTCACAGTGCGTTATGTAACACTCTGCATTGAGAGGAGTAGAATGGACACTACATTGGCTGCCTGCCAAGAAGCCTAGCTGAAGCCGGGCCGGAAACTGACCCCGATCTTCCGGTGCGACCAGAGCCTATCCTACTGACGCACATAACGCATCATCCTACGCACAGACACATAACTCACAGTGCGTTATGTAACACTCTGCATTGAGAGGAGTAGAATGGACTCTACATTGGCCGCCTGCCTAGAAGCCTAGCTGAAGCCGGGCCGGAAACTGACCCCGATCTTCCGGTGCGACCAGAGCCTATCCTACTGACGCACATAACGCATCCTACGCACAGACACATAACTCACAGTGCGTTATGTAACACTCTGCATTGAGAGGAGTAGAATGGACACTACATTGGCCGCCTGCCTAGAAGCCTAGCTGAAGCCGGGCCGAAAACTGACCCCGATCTTCCGGTGCGACCAGAGCCTATACTACTGACGCACATAACGCATCGTACTACGCACAGACACATAATTCACAGTGCGTTATGTAACACTCTGCATTGAGAGGAGTAGAATGGACACTACATTGGCCGCCTGCCTAGAAGCCTAGCTGAAGCCGGGCCGGAAACTGACCCCGATCTTCCGGTGCGACCAGAGCCTATCCTACTGACGCACATAACGCATCCTACGCACAGACACATAACTCACAGTGCGTTATGTAGCACTCTGCATTGAGAGGAGTAGAATGGACACTACATTGGCCGCCTGCCTAGAAGCCTAGCTGAAGCCGGGCCGGAAACTAACCCCGATCTTCTGGTGCGACCAGAGCCTATCCTACTGACGCACATAACGCATCCTACGCGCAGACACATAACTCACAGTGCGTTATGTAACACTCTGCATTGAGAGGAGTAGAATGGACACTACATTGGCCGCCTGCCAGGAGGTCTCATTGAAACACTTTGCATAAACAGTCATGAAGACCAGAAGAAGAATGATTGTAATTTCTTTGGCGCCCAACGTATTATTTCATCGTTTTTGTGCGTGTACTTATATCAATAACGTTACTGCGGTAGTTTGTTGGCCAAGGGATAATTCGTGCCCACGACTATTGCAGTATTCTATATAGTTGTAAATGAAACCTAACGGCTATGGCAATCAAATATATGCCAAATGTTATTAACATTTAAAAATATGTAATCGGTGATCAAATGCAAATAATATAGAAAAAGTATTCGCTTGCGCCACGCGGTTGCTCGTCAACATAGAAACGCGGCTACTGACATACTTAGTGGATATGTGCGTGTGGTCCTGAAAACGAACCTGCAATTATTATGTCTCTCTCTCTCTCTAAGTACTTTGGAACCAGATCTTTCTAGTTTACGGCATTGTTCAAAAACTAGACTTGGTTTAAAATAAGTAATGATAAATTACCCCTTATTTGTGCGGTATACGACATAAGTAAATGAGAACACGATTCATCTGTACTAATTTTTATCCGATGCGGTGTTACTTCTAATCAACACATGTTGCCTATTGATTTGTTAATAAAAGTGAGTTCAATAATAATGGGGTGAGTGCAATTAAGGGAGTGGTTAGAGTATAAACAATAGACATGTCGTGGCCGATCCATTCGATTCACTTATATCGGTCAGTGTACATTTCCTTATACGACCCAACTGATTAAGCTTTTTCAAGGTGTTTTTTTAGTGAGCAATAACCCATTGTTTTAAATGAAAGATAACTAAATCTTAATCTATTCTTAGAAATGATATCGTAGAAGAAATTATGATCTATGTTTTACACGGAAGTAATTATTGTGAGTTCATTCGGAACAAATCGATTTATGATAACTTTTTATGCAAAATAATGCCGAGGAAAAAAATTTGCGACTATACTGGTGGGTAATTACTAAGTAAAGTGAAAGGTGAAAACTACACGTGTTGCTTTTACCTATCACGATTTTTTACATAACTAACCAATCCTTCCTAGTCAAAAAGTGATGGACTACCAACCCAGGCATTACTGCACAGATTTGGGCGACACCTGAAGAAGGGCTCATCAGGTGAAGCCAGAAGGTTAACATTCGATATTCCCGTACAATCTATGATTGATTGTCTTTGAACTGAGCGTATTTGAGTGTTGCCGCTGACACTAGCTTGGACACTGAAGGACGGAAGTAGTTCTAGCCCGTAGCCTTGTACTTCCGGTGGCCAGGCCATAGGCCAAGGAGGCCAAACATTGGGGCCCCCTAGAGTAGAGCCACGTTCTTCTTCACTCCAACTATTTGCTAGGTGTTACTTTCACTAGGCACACATTTTTACTACAACTAAAAAAACTAATTTAAAAAAATCTTTTCGGGAAGCATAAATTCTATAGTGAGAAACCCCAATGAGTAGTAAGTACAGTAAGTACTTAGTACATATTAGGGTGTATGGAAAGTCGGGAAGGAATGTCCAATGGGTAAGTGTCAAGAGTGGGTGCATAAACTAGATAGGGTGTTCGTGTAGTGTTGGAAAGGAAAGCCCGAGAGAAATTACTCAATCCCAGCATTCTGTTTTAGGACTGAGTAAATGAGGAAAACCTAGGAAACAAACCCTTCAGTCAGGATTACCGGTGACCAGAATCTGTCCTGTTACTTCCCTAATTAGAGTATCGCCTGTTATCACTGAGCCAACCCTATCAGTGTTCACTAAATTTGTCTTACTCGAGAGATATACATACAGTAAAGCGTCGACAATTGTTCTGAACTGTATGCATGACCAGACCTATACACTAACAAATAAACACATACATTTGTATTTGGTACCTCCACCTTAAAAAAAATAGTCCAAACCGGTTACCGAGCCCTGAGCTTTCTGCATTGGAACCCACGCACTCGCACGCACGCACCCAAAATCGATATATTATATCATCATTCAATAACACCCTGCGACCTACATACAGGATGTATATCACAATGTATTGCCAAGTTCAGTAGCAACCATGCTTTGTTGCTCCAACTACGCCACATCATGTTACGTAAGTGTCTAGAGTACGCCACATGCACTGATAGTACACTGTTATTACTCGTTATTACGTAAACAAAGATCGACGCCGTCTTTGGCAAAGAAAGTATAAACTTTCACTCCTCTCTTTCTACCGATCAAACATTTGTTTCACAACAATTTTAGGAATATCTATACTTATAAGTGAGTAACTGTAAATTATACAATCATTATGGTTGGTTGTTCAGTCAAATGGGGATATTAGAGTCTTTAGGCCCACGTGACGTCATGACGGCCATCTTGGATGCCAAAATGTGAGTTGATATTTAAACTGTGTCAATCAAAGACGAATACACATTTCGTAACCGCTTGCTCGCAGCTCCATTCGCCCCGACATCCGCGGACAAGATCCAGTATTAGGAAGACCGGATAAATATGTATTCAAAATAAAATAAATAAACTCACATAAAGAGTCTACCCACTCAGTAACAAAACTGATTTTCAGTGGGGGACTTTAATTTAAAGCGGCTCCGAACACCAATTAAGTTAGTAACTTATTTTCACAATGGCAACCGTGCCATAGCCATACGGGCCGGTTTGCTCTACGACGAACAGTTGCCGAGATAATCGGAAACACCTAACCTAACATAACCTAACCCAACCTAACCTAACCTAACCTAACCTAACCTAACCTAACCCAACCTTACCAAACCTACTCTAACCACATACAGCCGCAGTACCCGAGCAAGCAACTCTCGCAGGTTACTCCCGCCTGTTACTCCCGCAGGTTACTCCCGCAATTTGTCCCGCAAGTAACTTCTTGCAAGATACTCCCGCAGGTTACTCCCGCAAGTTACTCCCGCAAGTTACTCCCGCAAGATACTCCCGCAAGTTACTCCCGCAAGTTACTCCCGACTAAGTGTCTCCCAAACAAATCTGTTCAAAGAGACGTACAGCAACGAGAATAATCATCGTTTAACAAGTTGTATTTTACATTCTATAAATTACTCATTAATGTATTGATAGTTTTGAAAATCGATAAACGCTGTTTGGCCGATAGTAGCTTAGTTCTGTCTTCTCTGATCAACAAGGACCGGCCTTCACAGGTTGAAATATAATATACATTTGTTTGAGCAAGGTAACGGTTGAAAGATCGAGGGACATAATAATCTGTTCTGGCGTTAGGTAACCATGGACTAGTTTCAAGAGGTCATCGTTAGTTGATCGTATAGGATAATATGTCGTTTGAATCAAAACCACTCTTTGCGTATAAAGATTGTAACTTATAAGCCGGAGTCAGCCAGTGGAAGGAAAGTTGCGTACGATGAAAGATCAATTTGTTACACGCTAATTAGTGATTTTTGAAAGGAATAGTCAGGTGAAAAACTAAAACACTACCATTTCTTTATGTCCACTCTCAAATATGGAAAAAAACGCCGAGTGTTGTGGCTGGATTCGTATTACACAATGAGTGCTCTGTCTATCGGGAAGGCGCTAGCGAGCTCAGAACCGATACAGCTGTACTACGCTATAGAAGAAAAATGCAGCAGAGCTGGCGTAGAGAATCTAGTAGAATAGCTAAATGTTCACTATTTTTTTCTTGCATTGAAGCAACCTACATCGATTTTATCTTACACAATAACTGAATTTCATGCACTTATGACTCATTGTTTTTTTAGTTTTTTACCTGACTATTCCTTTAAGCTACTGATATTCTATGTTTCAAAAACATGTTTGTATCAAAAACAAACGTAATATATTATGAAATATGCAAAAGGAATAATTAAAAAAGGAGACAATTAAATGCACAATCAACAAAACAAAACGTTAACACATTTATACTCATTGCATAAACACTTGAATCTAAGTACAAGACAAACATAAGTCGTATCAGTTGGTGATGAGTACGAGTTCATATTACGCCAAACACTCTTGAAGATCTAGTATTTTGTTTATAATCTTCATCGCATAAACATAGGTAATTGATAAAGCAATAAAACATTTTAACCTTGTCATTTTAATCTTGCCTCGAGCAAGTAGTTTTCTGTAACGTGAATGTTAAACAAAATACAACATCGCATAAAACCTAATTTTTCCTAAGTTTCGTGCTTTACGTACAGAATAGTCACAGCGTGTTCAGTAAAGAGACAATTAAACATGGCCTTGATTTTCTTCTCAGTTTCGATGTGTTTTTAATGTTTAAGGTGCGCGGTTAAAACTGAACTTAAGTAACGATTAACGAACCAGTTAGCCTTAATTAAGTACGTCGTTAAACACAAAGATAAATAATGTAATGTAATGTAGTGTAATACGTATAGATTGGTAAATTAATTGTTGCCTTCTTATTAGTTATTACTTAGTAGAAATCCCAATTTATTTGTGTAGTTTTTTGTGTGTAACTTGATCTCACTTTCAAGAAGAATAGACCATCTGCCTTTATCCTTGACTCTCCACTCATCATTGTAAAAACGAAAAAGTGTCATTTTCGAAATGCGTTATGCCGGTGTAAGGAAATAAAATACCTAAAGTACAGACAACCGGTACTTTGTTCTTTTCGTATGAATGGAATCGTTTCTGTTCGCTTACCTTGTATGTTAAATTGGAAAAACTGTCCTCTTTTCCACTTATCGCATCAATTCCAATTTTGGAATTGATAAGTTTGTATTTCATTTTTATAATAATAATACAAAAGTTTCAGTAAACACTATCACTGTCGGTAAATAACAATACCATTAAATTTGCATTATGTTAAAATTTCACTTTTCGACGCGCGAATTTGGTTTTTGCACGTTTTAGCACGAAGTTAATTAGTTATCTGTGGTTTTAGTATCTAAAGAAAACAAACAAGCTACGTTATTGTATTTTCTATACGGAAGAATACTGTAAATGAAAGGCTACTTTCTTTGAGCACTCCGCCGCGCAGCTGCTCTATAGTACAGTCCGCGCGCAACTGAGGTTAAAACAGATACAAACTTACGAAATCAAATGAAGAATGCGGAAGTTCTCGTTTTGAAACTCGTGATTTTACCGCGATTTCGACTGGTGCTGCTATCTAGCGGTAGTTCGTACAACGAACCACCGCACGCATGTCAAGGTGGCAGTGGTTTAAGGGGAAAGAGGGGAAGTGTTTTGTTTGCAGATGTCAGCTGCTGATGACATGACAGCGAGTGACTTGTTCTTTGGTTAGGAATCGCTGTCAAAACAAAGAAGAAATTATACGGCCAAAGGTTAGTATCAGCAAGTGATAGGCGCTAGTCGACACTGGTTTCAAGTGTCCTTTGTCACATTGCACAAAGTTATGGATTCAATTAGTATTGTCGTTGTTCATAAGCGAATTTAGTCACAAGACAGAGGTCCTAGACCTAGGCGCAGCCCTACGCCCAGCTAGACTTCGACGAACTGTAGGCAGCCTAGGGCCTAGTGCCTGGCCTGCATTTAGTTCATTTCGAAGCTCTAGGACACGGTAAGTGTAAAATGTCTCTTCTACCCTTGCCTAACAGTGGGCCTAGGGATAGGCTAGAAACTTCGTACACCCTAGGCAGGCCCAGGCCCTAGTAGGCTAGGCTACAACCTTCCTACATCTTAGGCAGGCCTAGGCCTAGCCCTAGGTCTACGCGTTCCGGCAGCCAAAACGTACAGCAAGGAAATAGATTAATTTATAGGAAAATAATATGCAACAAACTACACATTACTCAAGTGTTTGTAAAATGTTGTAATAATTTGTCATTACTTTAAAGATGCTGATATTCATACTGCTGAACATTCTTCTGGTTGGAGCCAGTCATTGCTATGTGTCGTACCAACCCGAACAAGTCCACTTGTCATATGGAGGTAAGTTCATTTGGTACCAATTACACTCAACCCAGGCATTTTAAATGTCGCATCAGTTTCTAGGTCTAAATAAGACTAGCGAGCTCGTCAATCGGGGACGAATCTCAACCAACCATCCGTTTCAGACAATCCGTGGGAGATGGTCGTTACTTGGAGCACGATCAACGACACAAACGTTTCCTACGTCGAATACGGAATCAACGGACTCGTCTTGAAGGCGAAGAGTAAACCGACGTTGTTTGTCAACGGGGGACCCGGAAAGAGGGCTCAGTACATCCACAAAGTCAAGCTGAGGGAGCTGACACCTGAAAATAAGTACGGTTAGTATCGGCAACTACGTTAAGTGAAATATACATTTTTTTGCAGGATAAAATTGATCTCATTTAAATGATTGACCATCATTTGCCATCTACAGAAATGTAAGAAAGTTAGTTTCCATCTAAAAGGTGCGGCATCCTTTCTTACCTTAAAAAAACGTGCTTAGACATAAGTTTGTGTAATAATTAAACCATGACAAATCAAATGTTCTAAATACTTATAATGTATTGTTTAGAATTTTAAAAATGCTAATAAAAATAAAATGAAATTACCCTCAAATGTGATGATTAAATAATCTATAAGTACCTAATGCAACACCTAGTTCCAACGTGAGAGAGGTCAGGATTTAGATTGTCTTGGAACTGAAAACGGGAGGAACGAATACAGTGTGACGGTTGCAGTGTACCACGTGGGCAGCCGTCACGGCTGGTCGGACATGTTCTGGTTCACGACCCCGCCCCCGGACCCCGGCTGGAGCCCCCAGGTGGCCATGTTCGGGGACATGGGCAACGAGAACGCCAAGTCCCTCTCGCGGCTGCAGGAGGAGACGCAGCGGGGGATGTACGACGCGGTGATTCACGTGGGGGACTTTGCGTACGACATGGACATGGAGGACGGGAGGATAGGGGACGAGTTCCTGAAGCAGCTGCAGCCGGTCGCCGCGTACCTGCCCTACATGACCTGTCCCGGCAACCACGAGGAGGCCTAGTGAGTACGCTCGCTTTCATAGTGACACGGGTGATTCCTACGCGGCGTTTTGTTTTGAAATAATGAATTTAAATAGGTTACCTGGAATTTTGAAACCCTGGAAAATATATACACTAGACAAGAAGACAGAACCCTCTCCAAGTCAAGTTCAAGTCTCTTTGGAATGCAATTAATTAATGCTTCAAGGTCAACTTTCACAGCATTTAAACTACCCATTAGGACGACTTTTTATAATTTCCCTTTCTATAGTTAACAGCTAATGTGCAACACAAGTGAAAACTTCCAATGTGCTCGTCAGTTCCGTACTACGTGCGAAATCTTGGGTGGGCGCTTCGTTCTATTATGTATATTACTATCCCACTTCGACACCCTCTATAGCTAGCATTCACAACTATAGAGGTCACTTGAAAACTAGGCCAGCCAACTTGGGATTCGCCCGCGTACGATTGATTCCAAGTCTCGTTCTCGTCTGTTCCAGCAACTTCAGCGACTACCGCCACCGCTTCAGCATGCCGGGCAAGACGGGAGAGCTCATGTACAGCTTCAACATGGGACCGGTACACTTCATCTCGATATCCACGGAGGTATACTACTTCATGAAGTACGGCATCAAGGAGCTCGTCAAGCAATACAACTGGCTCGAGCAAGACCTGAAGGCGAGTCCATCTATTACGTTATCTAGGCCTATTACGTATTACGCGTGTTGAATCGGCCTTGTTGATTCTGGCATTTGTCCGCAGGTGTTCGCACTGTCCAATCACTGATTCATATGTTTCGTATTTGAAATATCGATCTTTGATTGGTTATCGCTCACTCGTCGATGGTGTTCGAAGCCTACAGGGTTGGTTTAGCCGCTTGAAATTAAAGTCCCCCACTGCAAATCAGTTTAGTTACTGAGTGGGTAGACTCTAAATGTGAATTTATTTTTTATTTTATTTAAAGAAATGTATTATTTCGGTCGTCGGTTCGTCTAAGAGAGTATCGATCTAAACGTTGCAGGAGGCGACGAGCCCGGCCAATCGCACCGTCCGTCCTTGGATCGTATTGTTCGGCCACCGACCCATGTATTGTTCCAACGAACGCATCATAGACTGCTCGTCGCCCGACGATAGGGTGAGTTGCTTCGCTGGCCCGGTATTGGTGTCCTAGAGAAGTCTATTGTAGGTAGGCGTAGGCCTATATTATTACATAGGGTGTCTTCTGAATTGTGTATCTATCTACACGTGGTATTTGCTTAGATGAGTGGCTAGGGCATAAAGAACACAAAAGACTTGATGAACACACATTCAAACATTCATTATTTATTATTCATTAAAGACACGTTGTTATTTTGGCAAATTGCCCCAAAAAAGTGTTTGAGAATCGTATTTCTTGACCCCCCTCCCCCACTAACGAGAGTGAAACACGCAAACGAGGTCCGTCTATCTGTCTGTCTACAACAGATACGTATCGGCATCCCGTTCCTCTACTTCTTCGGGCTGGAGAAGCTCCTCTACGACCACGGCGTCGACCTGTTTGTCTGGGCCCACGAACACTCGTACGAGCGGTCGTGGCCCCTCTACGACTACAACGTCTACAACGGCAGCTACGAGGACCCGTATCGCAATCCCCGGGCCCCGGTACACATCACCACCGGGTCGGCTGTAAGTAGCCCACTTGGGTGCTCGAAACCACCGCAGCAATGAGCACTGTTTCTTTGTTCGTTATAGGTACATAACAGAAATTAAGTCGTAAAGTTTCGTTTGAGTAGTTTTGCTAAACTGCATACCCTACAACAATAGATATATACAAACTATATAATAAAATAATTTTATGTTTAGTAATTTTATTGTACATTGTTGGCATCATTAATTCATGATTCATTATTTTATTGACTGATTTCTAAATCGAGAGTGACACCCGTTGGTATCCGATTTAGTAGAGTTGAATGTGTGTATTGAAGCAAGTGTTTGGTGCACAGGGCTAGTAGACTTGACTGTGTGTATTGAAGCAAGTGTTTGGTGCACAGGGCTAGTAGACTTGACTGTGTGTGTGTATTGAAGCAAGTGTTTGGTGCGCAGGGCTAGTAGACTTGACTGTGTGTGTGTATTGAAGCAAGTGTTTGGTGCGCAGGGCTAGTAGACTTGACTGTGTGTGTGTATTGAAGCAAGTGTTTGGTGCGCAGGGCTAGTAGACTTGACTGTGTGTGTGTATTGAAGCAAGTGTTTGGTGCGCAGGGCTAGTAGAGTTGAATGTGTGTATTGAAGCAAGTGTTTGGTGCACAGGGCTAGTAGACTTGACTGTGTGTGTGTATTGAAGCAAGTGTTTGGTGCGCAGGGCTAGTAGACTTGACTGTGTGTGTGTATTGAAGCAAGTGTTTGGTGCGCAGGGCTGCAAGGAGGGCAGATCTCCGTTCCTGGATGGCCAGCCTGAGTGGTCAGCGTTCCGTAGCAACGACTACGGCTACACTCGACTACGGGCGTACAACGCTACCCACCTCTACCTGGAACAGGTGTCAGTGGACAAGGTGAGGCAGACAGTACTGTAATACCACATCACACGATAATTGATACTCAATCAATAATGAAAATACTCATCGAATTGTTGTTTTTAGAAAAAAACACATTCGTAATGCATTATTGCGTTCTTCTTGGGCCTATATATTGTTGAAATACTTGAAGATACTGCGAAAACACTGAGCCCCATATGTGATTACTCTCAACAGTGTCACGTCTGATGTGTCCAAGGAATGTTGCCGTATCGTTATGCGCTCGGTTATGTGACGTAATATCACGGAACCTGTAAAAGAGTGTACAGTTAATATCGATGGATAATGCAGTCATCTTTTCGATTATGTTGTGGTTCCGATCCCTGCTACAACCATACCCAAAACAATGCAATGAAGGTGAACAATGGTTGTTGATTGTTGCAGGACGGAGCCGTTATCGACCACCTGTGGCTCATCAAGGATTCCCACGGTCCGTACACGAAGTAACCGCGAGCTGCTCACACCGCTCCTACGTTTGATATGTTTTACCCTCTTAAATACGTAACTCTTTTATCAAGATAACTAATTGCAGCTACATAGAAGTAGCCATTAAAATGTTTTGTCTCTGTATTTCTGTTTTGGATTGTTTTCCCATTTTCTTATAGTTATATTTGTGTTTAATGGTAGATGTTTTGGCAGTAGAGATTCGTTGTGTGCCAAAGCTTTGTAGATGTGACTCATTTGCCACTAAATGCCTTTATGGCTGTTTTATGAAGGCAATTTTAACTTGGAACTGTTTTAGAACTTAGAGTGAGGAAAAGATTCAAAAGACTGATATGAAGGGATAAGTTGAGTTTAGTTAGATGATATCTATGAGGCAGGGAAGATTTGTGAATGAATACCTGAAAGGGAAAAATACTCGGAAGCTTTTTGAGTATCTTTTTCAAAGATTTCCTGGTAAGATAGGTAGGCTATATTCATTTTGCAAGAATATTCTATCTTTCCATTATATATTGAGATTAATGTCCACTATTGTTTTTGTTTCGTTTTTACTGCTATTAAAAACATCAATGTTTTATGAGTATATAACTTAAACATTCCTGTTTTCGGTTTTAAACCCAGTGCACATTTCATACTGTATTACATCTCCCCCCCTCTTATTTGTAAACTTGTACTAGTATTACCTTTAGTTGTGCAAGCCAAGGAGGTACATTACAAAAAAGACCATCCTGATCTACAATGCTTCAATCTGGACTTAGCCATATTTTCATACCTTTTGTAAATGGTAACAATTGTTTTTTATTTTCATAGTAGGTACATATCATAAAATACGTTGACTAGGTAATACATTCACAACATAACACGACTGAATAGTGAATATATTACAACTAATATAGAATTCTATATTAACGACTGAAAGAGGAATTTGGGAATTATGCTATAGGCAATATATTACTGTTTTCTAGTGTTGCCCAACGATATCGATTATTCGATACGATATCGATATCGTGGGAAAATCGCCGTTAATTTCGATATCGATATGGTAGTGTCATATCGAAAATATCGCGATATCGTGGTCAACTTTAAATATCAAAATATTTCCGCTATGGTCTGCAGTATGCGTTGCTGCAGTATGCGTTGCTGCAGCATTGTCTCTTACAAACCCCCCCCCCCCCCCCCAACCCTCGAGGATATCATTGTCAACTTGAAGTATTTCTCCCGCGGTCTGCAGTACGCGTTGCTGCAGTTTATAACTGCACATCTACCCCATCTCCCCACACACACACTACGTTTATCAGGAGCTTTAAACCGGTTTAAGTAAATCGTTTTAAGGGTTGAATCGGTTTAATGGTGTTGGTAAACACATCGATTTAGCTAAGAACGGTTTAACTTTAGGTCACTTTCCAAAGTGACTTAGAACAGTTAAACCGATTTAATTTGACGTGATAAACACTTAAAACGGTTTAAGACGCCATCTTTCCACAACCTAGCGGTAACTGAGTGTACTCATTTGACAATTATTGCAAGGCGCGAACGCGATAGGTTATGTAGGTGTGGAACACCGCTTACTGAATGTTGCGCACCGCCTTACTGTACGTGTTTTAAGACGATTTGACGACATCTGTCGGGAGAATATCAAAGTTGTTTTTTTACGCCGAATTGTCAACGCCTTGATAAACGTATCGACTTACGGAAACCGTTATACCTTAAATCGACTTAAAAAGCCCTGATAAACGTAGTGACAGATGGCCGCACGGGCCGGCGAGTTCCCTTTGTTTGCGTCTAGACATTGGATCCATTCAACTATTTGTACCTGGAACCCCGAATTCTTTCCGAGAAGAATGTTGTTAATCAGATGTTGTGTTGATACTTTTACGGCTGTCAAAAGCCGATCCCGGGGACATTTGACTCCTCATCACGCGACACCGCGAACTCAAGCCTTAATCGCTATGCAGCATCTCATACTGCAGGCCACGGGCGGAAAATTTTCAAGTTGATGTTATTGTGATATCCCGGGGGGGGGGGGGTAATAGACGTGAAGGCACTAACTGCAGCAACGCGTACTGCAGGCCACGGCGAAAACACTTTAAATTGACTATGGAAAAAAATTCGATATATCGCGATATCGATGTTGATTTTGATACGACGATATCGCGAGCGATATCGTCGAAATGGCGCCGATATCGATGTTGAAAAAAATATCGTTGGGCAACACTACTGTTTTCCAACTTTGTTTTCATATGTGAATAACAGATAACATATGAATCTCAAAACAATTTTAGAGATTGTCTTTTCAATTAGCTAGAAGTTGTCTAGAGAGAGACTAGTGGTGGTTTGGGTTGGTAAAGACAGATATCATAGGGCAACCTTTTACATGATTCACAATTATGCAAAAGAACTGATGCCCATAGGGGGAATTTCGAACTGAACAGAGGGAATACAATTTTATTATTTTAAGATTTGTGTATACGTATGCAAGAAAGACACAATGTACAAGACTGTATAAAATCTGGGCTAATATCATTTAATAGCAAAAACTCGTTGATTTCAATTAGAATCGAGTATGTATTGCAGTGCTCAATGTATTCTCTGCTTCTGAAAGATTCGTTACGGTGCAGCTTGTAACATAAAGTGGTAAATACTAAATAAATTCATACATACAACTTGCTTATCTATGTATTTGTATTTTCTATTCAATAAAGAACATGATTACAATTTAATTAAAATGTTATTATTTTACAGTTCTCTGCCTGTTAGTCCTATTCCTATTGCCATAAACTTGGGTCCGCGGACCCCGTATAATACTCCTTCACCATGTCCATGAGGCCTCATTTTGATGACTGTTATTTCAAGTGCTGCTATGTTTCTATTTCTTAAAAGATTGGCAAGGTTATAAGATTGTAGAAGTGAGGTATGGATATAAACTTTGACAAGCACCTCTTTATTAGTCCACTGATAGTCTTGCACAAGTCCTAGATTAGTCCTGTATAAGCTCACAGCTGTGGTACTATCAAGTGTATTATTAAGAGTGGGCTGCAAGCAGAAGCATTAAGTACCATCATGCAGCACTAGTGTGTGTGAAAGAGAGAGAGAGAGAGAGAGAGATTGATTGATTGATGTCTTTTATTTATGGCGAGAGAGAGAAAGAGAGAGACTTCAAGGATTTACTTCCATATCACAGTCTTTGTACACTGGCTGTCACAACGTTTATTGCTAATTATCCTGGTTATAAATACAACATACAACACATTTACTTGGGGCCAAAATTCTAACTACTTTTTCTATCAATGGGATCTACTCAATGTAAATACAGTACTTAAAGTCATTGATTCGTTACTAATTGAAGCGTTAAAATAAGTAATTTCAAGTGTAATACAATGGGCAGTAAACATAGAACACATAACTCAAAGTAGCTTCAATTTAATTCAGCTTTTCAGTACTACACGAGTAAACAAGTAAGTTAAACGTTAGTATGTTTTCATTCATGGTTGCTATGGTGAAAATGTTACGGATAGTCATAGTTACTATTATAAGTACGCGTTCATACACAGACAGCAGACAATGCATATTGTATGTACGTAATATAATATGATTAAGCCATGTAGCCAATCGTAGATTAATAAATTTGAGACTAACAAAGTTTAATGAATTTAGACCTTAGATAGGTATACACAATGTTACATGCACAATGTTACATGTGCAATGTTACAATGCAATGCAATGTTATATGCACAAGGTTAGGCCTACATGTAGAATGTAACATGTGCAATGTTACAGTGCAATGTCACATGCACAATCTTACAATACAATGTTACATGTCCATGATACAAACTATTCTCAACGATCAATAAAATGCCGTCCTGTGTAAGCTTAATCAAAGAGCAAACAGATATAAGATAAGTGAATGGAACCATATCGGTGGTTAGTAAATAACTGAGTGCGCTGTTGTGCGGACACGGAAGAGAACCGACCATGGCCACTAATAGACCAAGCCTGCCTTACCCCACACTCTAATACTGCTGCCTGGACTATACTGGGAAGGATCAAATTATCTCAATAGCAGCCGAAAGATTAGATTAGCATTTAAAGGTAAAAATAATTTTATCTAATATTCAGAACTCAATTTTATCTATTTGGTTATCAAATGATTAATAATGGCCCAAGAGATAAAGGACAGGTGCTTCAATCGCTAATCTGTGCTGAATTTAGAAGCACAGAAATACATTGCACAGAAATATAAGTGTAGATTAGTTGCATTGTTGTAAAATACTACTAAGAACATAACATATGTTTGCAATACTCAAGTTGTGATCTTCATAAGATACTTGTTTGGACTGAAACACGTGTTTGAGAAGAGGGAACAATGAAGAGATCTTGAAGACGGAGCAATGGTGTGGATGTCGGGTGTGTACAACTATGCAGACAGTAAATGAAGAAAATCCTTTTGTTTGTTCTTCGTGATTGAGCAAAATCGTCATTCCATGTATAAACTAGTGAAGCAGGAGTACAAAGAACATAAGAAATTAAAATATCTAATTGTCATCTGCGTGTGTCTTATCTGTTTATTTCGCTTCTGGCTGTTGAACACTTTCCGCGACGAGGACTTTATCCGCGGTCCGGCCACAAAGACGCGGCAAGGCGGGCTCAGTATCCACGAGCCCAACCGCACGGCAACCAACATATTCTTCGTTGAGCCGTCTTGCCTGGACGGCGGGGGGGATGGTGAGGTTGTCTCCCCCCGCCACGCTTGCGCTGTAGAGTCTGCCGCGAGGGCCAACCCAGACCGAAGGGTCTACCTGCTTCACACGTGTGGGTTAGACCGCTACAACCTGCCCCCGGAGCAAGACCACGTGAGCCGGCTGCTGGCGCTTACCAACGTGCGCTTATTGAGGCTGGACACGACGCGCTTTGTGCGAGGTACGCCTCTAGAGGGGTGGACAAGCGCACGCTTCACGGCCAAACAGGTCGGCGATCTGTTGGGACTTGTGGCCGTGTGGAAGTACGGAGGGACTTACATGGGTTTGGACTTCGTTGTCTTAAAGTAACTACATCTATTACTCTGCATATTTTCACTAATAGTCCTTCATTTAATCATTTTTAATATTGGGTACCTATTATTAGTAGAGGTGTTTGAAAATGGTGTTATGACTTTTAAATATCATCTATGCTAGGAATATTTTTCTGGGGATGCTGACAGAATTAGCTTAGATAAATCTAATCAGAAACCGGTTCAATACTTGATGCAAGGGGGGTGTGGGGGATGGCCTACATCTTTACAAAAATAAAGTTTACAAGAAGGTCAATAAGTTTGTGATCTAGAGCCCAATCATTGAATTTATATTGTAATGCTGAATCTAAATACACTGCCAGTACCGCTATTAATAACAATGTTCCATAGGTCTAAACCTGTAAATAATTCAACTATCAAATATCTATAAAAATAATTTATACAATGTATATTTAAACATAAAAGATAATAAAATGTTAAAACTGTGGATCCCCAGGTCTCTGAACGGCCTCAGTAACTTTGTGGGCGCCGAGTCGGAACGCTCGCTCTCAACCAGCGTCGTGAACTTTGAGCCGTCTGGCATCGGCCACGAGATCGCAACGGATTGCCTCGAGGAGGCCAAGGATTCTCTCAACGGGAGCGTCTGGAGAGTCTTGCGCAGCAGGTGCGGAGTATCCGAGGTAAGACTCTTATCAATATGCTGACACAACTTGTTGACGAACGTACTTAAGCCTCCGTCCGGCATCGGTCACGAGATCGCAACGGATTGCCTCGAGGAGGCCAAGGGTTCTCTCAACGGGAGCGTCTGGAGAGTCTTGCGCAGCAGGTGCGGAGTATCCAAGGTGAGACACTTATCAATGTGCTGACACAGCTTGTTGGCTTAACATTATAACACTCATGAGCACGTCACAGGGATAACCGATTAAGAAAAGTTATCAATTATTATCCTAGGGTTAGACAAAAATACCTAAAAAACACACATAGAAGAATTAATTAATTAGTTTTATTGTTGTTTTCCTAAAGGACAGGATGGCCATTGTAGGGTTATGGGCATACCCATAATAGTAGAAAATAATGTATGCAATAATACGACATTAACAAAGTATGTACAAGTAAGTAGGCAAGGCAAATTGCTATGAACTTAGCACCATCTATCACCATTCTGTATCGTAACTATATCTTCCTTCGCGGAATTTGGTTTTCTATTACCTAAACAATGAATTTAAAAAGTGTTATGATTGTAATTACAATAGTTAATTAATTCTAAAATTTTGCATTAATTAGAGAAATAAAAATCATAATAATTATAATACTTAAAATGTTATAAATTCATTGCTTAGCTGTAACAAAACCGAATAGTACATTTTCAAATCTTGAAGGAAGCGTTCTGAAGATATAAATAAAATACCGTTAATTGTGCGTGGTTTAACGTTGCGAGCTACTCATTGCCGTTAACGTCATGATATCTCCTTCCAGCCGACAGAGATGACGAGAGATCGATGCAGAGGTTTCTCCGTCCTGCCGCCTCCGACCTTCTACCCGATATCTCGCTCGTTGTGGCAGCTCCACCTCGCAAACAACGCTACTGCCACAGACGCGATACAGCAGAGTATTGCCGTCCACACGTGGAACATGCTGCCCTTGCGTGTGGGCTGTAACTATACACACGCGATGCTGGCTCAACGCTACTGCCCGGCGGTCTACCGATCTGCACTTGCGTGTGGGCTGTAACTATACACACGCGATGCTGGCTCAACGCTACTGCCCGGCGGTCTACCGATCTGCACTTGCGTGTGGGCTGTAACTATACACACGCGATGCTGGCTCAACGCTACTGCCCGGCGGTCTACCGATCTGCACTTGCGTGTGGGCTGTAACTATACACACGCGATGCTGGCTCAACGCTACTGCCCGGCGGTCTACGGATCTGCCCTTGCGTGTGGGCTGTAACTATACACACGCGATGCTGGCTCAACGCTACTGCCCGGCGGTCTACGGATCTGCACTTGCGTGTGGGCTGTAACTACTATACACACGCGATGCTGGCTCAACGCTACTGCCCTTGCGTGTGGGCTGTAACTCTACACACGCGATGCTGGCTCAACGCTACTGCCCGGCGGTCTACGGATCTGCCCTTGCGTGTGGGCTGTAACTACTATACACACGCGATGCTGGCTCAACGCTACTGCCCGGCGGTCTACGGATCTGCACTTGCGTGTGGGCTGTAACTACTATACACACGCGATGCTGGCTCAACGCTACTGCCCTTGCGTGTGGGCTGTAACTATACACACGCCATGCTGGCTCAACGCTACTGCCCGGCGGTCTACCGATCTGCACTTGCGTGTGGGCTGTAACTACTATACACACGCGATGCTGGCTCAACGCTACTGCCCTTGCGTGTGGGCTGTAACTCTGCACACGCGATGCTGGCTCAACGCTACTGCCCTTGCGTGTGGGCTGTAACTATACACACGCGATGCTGGCTCAACGCTACTGCCCGGCGGTCTACGGATCTGCCCTTGCGTGTGGGCTGTAACTATACACACGCGATGCTGGCTCAACGCTACTGCCCGGCGGTCTACCGATCTGCCCTTGCGTGTGGGCTGTAACTATACACACGCGATGCTGGCTCAACGCTACTGCCCGGCGGTCTACCGATCTGCCCTTGCGTGTGAGCTGTAACTATACACACGCGATGCTGGCTCAATGCTACTGCCCGGCGGTCTACGGATCTGCCCTTGCGTGTGGGCTGTAACTATACACACGCGAGGCTGGCTCAACGCTACTGCCCGCCGGTCTACGGATCTGCCCTTGCGTGTGGGCTGTAACTATACACACGCGATGCTGGCTCAACGCTACTGCCCGGCGGTCTACGGATCTGCCCTTGCGTGTGGGCTGTAACTATACACACGCGATGCTGGCTCAACGCTACTGCCCGGCGGTCTACGGATCTGCCCTTGCGTGTGGGCTGTAACTATACACACGCGATGCTGGCTCAACGCTACTGCCCAGCGGTCTACCGATCTGCCCTTGCGTGTGGGCTGTAACTATACACACGCGATGCTGGCTCAACGCTACTGCCGGGCGGTCTACGGATCTGCCCTTGCGTGTGGGCTGTAACTATACACACGCGATGCTGGCTCAACGCTACTGCCCTTGCGTGTGGGCTGTAACTATACACACGCGATGCTGGCTCAACGCTACTGCCCGGCGGTCTACGGATCTGCCCTTGCGTGTGGGCTGTAACTATACACACGCGATGCTGGCTCAACGCTACTGCCCGGCGGTCTACGGATCTGCCCTTGCGTGTGGGCTGTAACTATACACACGCGATGCTGGCTCAACGCTACTGCCCGGCGGTCTACGGATCTGCCCTTGCGTGTGGGCTGTAACTATACACACGCGATGCTGGCTCAACGCTACTGCCCAGCGGTCTACCGATCTGCCCTTGCGTGTGGGCTGTAACTATACACACGCGATGCTGGCTCAACGCTACTGCCGGGCGGTCTACCGATCTGCCCTTGCGTGTGGGCTGTAACTCTGCACACGCGATGCTGGCTCAACGCTACTGCCCAGCGGTCTACGGATCTGCCCTTGCGTGTGGGCTGTAACTCTGCACACGCGATGCTGGCTCAACGCTACTGCCTGGCGGTCTACGGATCTGCCCTTGCGTGTGGGCTGTAACTATACACACGCGATGCTGGCTCAACGCTACTGCCCAGCGGTCTACGGATCTGCCCTTGCGTGTGGGCTGTAACTATACACACGCAATGCTGGCTCAACGCTACTGCCCGGCGGTCTACGGATCTGCCCTTGCGTGTGGGCTGTAACTATACACACGCGATGCTGGCTCAACACTACTGCCCAACGGTCTACGGATCTGCCCTTGCGTGTGGGCTGTAACTATACACACGCGATGCTGGCTCAACGCTACTGCCCTTGCGTGTGGGCTGTAACTATACACACGCGATGCTGGCTCAACGCTACTGCCCGGCGGTCTACGGATCTGCCCTTGCGTGTGGGCTGTAACTATACACACGCGATGCTGGCTCAACGCTACTGCCCGACGGTCTACGGATCTGCCCTTGCGTGTGGGCTGTAACTATACACACGCGATGCTGGCTCAACGCTACTGCACTTGCGTGTGAGCTGTAACTATACACACGCGATGCTGGCTCAACGCTACTGCCTGGCGGTCTACGGATCTGCCCTTGCGTGTGGGCTGTAACTTTACACACGCTGGGCTGGCTCAACGCTTCTGCCCGGCGGTCTACGGATCTGCCCTTGCGTGTGGGCTGTAACTATACACACGCTGGGCTGGCTCAACGCTTCTGCCCGGCGGTCTACGGATCTGCCCTTGCGTGTGGGCTGTAACTTTACACACGCTGGGCTGGCTCAACGCTTCTGCCCGGCGGTCTACGGATCTGCCCTTGCGTGTGGGCTGTAACTATACACACGCGATGCTGGCTCAACGCTACTGCCCAGCGGTCTACGGATCTGCCCTTGCGTGTGGGCTGTAACTATACACACGCTGGGCTGGCTCAACGCTTCTGCCCGGCGGTCTACGGATCTGCCCTTGCGTGTGGGCTGTAACTATACACACGCAATGGTGCTGCCCCTGCGTGTGGGCTGTAACTCTGCACACGCGATGCCGGCTCAACGCTTCTATTCAGCAGTATACGGACACTGTGGCCCCAACGAACGGGTTGATGTTATAAATTACGATTATCGTTGCTCTCGAAGAAAATCCAACTGTGAACGCATATAAACAATTTGCTCGTCTCTCTTCATTTTGTGCCTATATTTATTTTTCTAATGCAGAAGGTCGAGGGATTTTGGGTAAGGGATCACTAACTTATGAAATGATTTTGTACAAAAACATGTAATATATTGAAGTGAAAATAAACAAATAAATAATGTAGCCTTGACAGGGAATTCCTCATTTAGAGTGTTGTAATTAACATTAGAAAACTATTGCTTGTTTCTTTTTATTAGCATCTCACAGAAGTACAAGATTGTAAACATAAAGACTGTCAGTTATACAATTGTTGATAGATCATATAGACAGAAAACCCAGCAAAAATACAGCAAAACAAATTAACAACCAATTTTCTCTCATTTATCAGTTCAAGTTATTTTACCGGTGATAATCTGTACAACTTGGAGAACATCAAACCGTCATGATGGGTAAACCGCGGGCGTTCATCCACAGTTCGATAGTTCCCTCGGCTCCCTCCAGGATCTCCTCCAGCACAAACTGTAGACCACACAAACACACCTTAGTCTTAGAAAGCAATCTATCTCAACAATCACTAACAAACACTCAACAGGCGTGATTCGTCAGAACGGCATTTAGGCAATTGAGTCATATTTTGTGTAATGCAGATCCTATGAAAACCTAAAGATCATGAGACTTCCCACTTTCTAAAATGGAGTGTGTAGATGGACAGATAGATGAGTATAGAAAGATAAGACATGTAGTTAATTGGAATAAAGGTCATGAATACGCATGTTCCAGTGAAGGAAAGGGTACAGAAGGACAATGTCAGCTTACCAGAGAATGTAGATAGGTCCCACTGAGAAACATAAGGATATCCACGAATACACTAGATAGCTAGACAGAGTACCTTGGCTGCCACCTGCCAGTGCTTGGTGCACATGTCTTGCGCAGACATCGACATGAGCAGCATGCACAGCTTTTCTTGCGCGTGAGACACATGTTCCATGTCGACCGCGTTGAACTTGATTAGACTTTTCATGTTCTGGACAACCTGCTCGGCGTCTGCGATGCGGAGAGATCGACTCTCCTCCTGCAGCAGTTGGTACCTGTGAGGGGAACACGATAGGTTTCAGCTCCTTATATTATGTCCACTACTCCATTATTAACAAAACTTATTTTTTTAAACTAAATAAACAACATGTATGCGGCCAAAATGAGGTAATAGGACAGGAGGCCAAGATAAACTATATAAAGCATAAACGTTTAAGAAAATTAGCTTTAATTAGCATTTATAAATAAATTGGTAAAAATTAGCCACTAAAGCTAATTGTTGATAATTCTTCATAATAAGTGACGTCTGCCCCTCTGAACTGGAAATAATTTTAATAATTCAATTTTGCACACATTCTGGGAGTAATTTCCTGTAAAACAAAAATATAACGAGTAAAAACTTGATTAAATTTAGCGTTTTTACTTTTAGCAATTTATTTATAAATGCTTGTTAATGTTAGTTTTTGGGAAAATAATTACTGCACAACATATAAATTATTATTGATTATTTTATTGGGCCCTAAATACAGAGACTCGTGGTCAACCTAGTGGCGGTGTGACCTATGACCTATGACCTACCACACAGCCACGTCCGCAGCCTCCTTGTGGACCTCCGTGATTGGTTCTGGCATCCTACTCAACAGGTCCACGAACTCTGACCCCGGCTGGTCCAGCAAGTGGAGGCTCAAGTCCAGCCTCTCATCATCGCAGGGTGAAGCCTTGTCCAGGGCAGCTGTGGCCACGCTCTCCTCCAGACGCAGCGTTGCGTCGTATATCTGCGTGTGCTGCAGTAGAGGTAGCGGGAGAACTGACAACGCTGCGCGACCCAACACGAAAACATTACAATACTTTTCAAAAATACATGGTAACCTCTAACTATTTATTTATTTTATTGCATACGTAAATGGAATTCATTACAAGATGAATATGTACATGTACAATATGTACAACTAGTATGTCTGTATGCAATGGATGCCACTACAAGGCAATGGATGCAACTACAAGGCAACGAATGCACTACAAGGCAATGGATGCAACTACAAGGCAATGGATGCCACTACAAGGCAATGGATGCAACTACAAGGCAATGAACGCAACTACAAGGCAATGGATGCAACTACAAGGCAATGGATGCAACTACAAGGCAATGAACGCAACTACAAGGCAATGGATCCAACTACAAGGCAATGGATGCAACTCCAAGGCAATGGATGCAACTACAAGGCAATGGATGCAACTACAAGGCACTGAACACAACTACAAGGCAATAGATGCAACTACAAGGCAATGGATGCAACTACAAGGCAATGGATGCAACTACAAGGCAATGGATGCAACTACAAGGCTATGGATGCAACTACAAGGCACTGAACACAACTACAAGGCAATAGATGCAACTACAAGGCAATGGATGCAACTACAAGGCACTGGATGCAACTACAAGGCACTGGATGCAACTACAAGGCACTGGATGCAACTACAAGGCACTGGATGCAACTACAAGGCACTGGATGCAACTACAAGACACTGGATGCAACTACAAGGCAATGGATGCAACTACAAGGCAATGGATGCAACTACAAGGCAATGGATGCAACTACAAGGCAATGGATGCAACTACAAGGCTATGGATGCAACTACAAGGCACTGAACACAACTACAAGGCAATAGATGCAACTACAAGGCAATGGATGCAACTACAAGGCACTGGATGCAACTACAAGGCACTGGATGCAACTACAAGGCACTGGATGCAACTACAAGGCACTGGATGCAACTACAAGGCACTGGATGCAACTACAAGACACTGGATGCAACTACAAGGCAATGGATGCAACTACAAGGCAATGGATGCAACTACAAGGCAATGGATGCAACTACAAGGCACGTGCACGTACCCATGAACGTATACTTGTAGCGGCGCACCAGTTCCCGGTCCAGTCTTTCCAGCTGGTGAAGATGTCGGCTCCTGGTTCTCTCCAGCATCCGGTACAGACTTGACCGGAGATACCTGATGGTACACTCAGCAGGGATGTCGTCCGGGGGAATCTTGTTCCTGAACGCAACGTTAATGTTGATACACCGTGTACATCACAGGGAGAAAGCTAATAAAATGACTTATCTCGAGAGTAGAAGTTTAGTGAAGTCGACCCAAGTAGGCCTGATTACCATTTGATTTCAATATTATTAACACACTCTCTTTCATACGGAAACAGTTCCCAACGATGACGTTTACACCGAGAGGTTGAGTTTCTTACCTGCTGCCGACCATAGAAGGAGAGAGACTGTCAAGATTCTGACATAGCGGAGGCTTTCGACCAACGCTGTCCGATATGTCAACCCAGCTGGCCCTGAAATAAACATTCAGCTTAAATAACAATTTTCTCTTGGGTTTTCTTTTAATAAACATCCCAAATTTTGTATGCCCCCACCCCCCCTCCCACAATGCAACAACGTTTTGTTCTAGCAGGGAATGAATATTATATCCTTCTCCACTTACTCGTGTTTGTGTGATGCGAGCAAGGGACCAACTTTCGTGTTACCAAAGGGATTCATCACACTCGGGCGAGGTACAGCTCTGAAACAAACGATAGAAAGTAGTACAATCGGTGAGTGAATTGGAAATAAAATTTAAAAAAGCAGTACTTAATAATATTCCCTAATTGCCTTCTTGACCTGGTATTATAAACTGTATTTCAGAGAGTAATAATGTGACAACATTACCGGAGACATGTTTCACTCCTAGCAGAAAGCACAAACACAAAATGTACGCAACCACAAACCATTTACTGGATGTCGTATGCCACACAAGATACCTAGCCACCCAAGGAAAATTATTGTATCACAGTCAGAGCCGACTTGTTTGATGTAACAGTAATGTTGTGTCTGTTACTTACGATTGGCAGTCAAGTTCACTGGTAGTTCGGAGTTGGATGATGGCCTCGGTAGTCAACCGGTTCTGTAAGAATACATCTTGCTATACTAGACAGTGGCTTAGAGGGGGAGGGTACCAGTATTACGTGACTCCGCCGTGCCCACATTAGCATTTTAGGTACTTAGTCGGTACTGATGCAAAACTACCTGGTTTTTACTCATTCAAACATTATTTTGTTACCAATTATTTGCAATAAGTTCAAGAATATAAATACAATATTTTGTTCTTGTGTATTCGTACAAGAACTATCGGATGGGAGTTACAAAAATAACAGTAGGCCCTACTACACAAAATATACAATGATGTATTACAGTATTTTTATATCACGTCATTGCACTAAATAAAATTATGAAGTATCTACTACTAGCAAATGATAACTGAGATTTGATTGTGCACCATCAATCAGCTGTGTCGAGTCATCGTAATGGATGGAAGTGTGCAGACTGCAGAGAAAGCTACCGCCGTACCTTCTGACGAATTTCCTTATCCTTCATGTGTAGGATAGAGTTGAGGATGTGATGAATTCTTTCGAGCTTGAGACAGAAGTTGCGGATCTTTCGCTCTCTCAGTAACCTTACAGAGAACATCACAGAAAACAGCTATAGCCTCAATTCATTCAACATGAGTTTTATTCCAGTAATATACATAGGCCTACATACAAGTACATGTTTTACTCACTTCAAAACAGTTTTTAAATATGTTTGGTTAACAGTGTTTTAGGCCTACATAACCACTTCACAGCCACGTTGGCAAACTCCAGGTTCTATGCCCATGTCCAGTACGTACACATAATACCCCGGGCGAGAGTGTTCGAGTGATTAAAACAAGTTATAAAATTCCAAGTGAAATTTAATTTATTAAGTAGAGTGTGTAAACATACGCTTCCTTCTCCTTCTTGTGAGGGTCCTCGTAATCCATGAGCGCAATGGCCTGCATGATCGGGGTCGGCTTGGCGGTCTTCTTATCTTCCTCCCTCTTACGCAGCTCCCACAGAGTCGTGGGGAAGGTGCACCTGCCCTTTATGGCTAAACACAATCGTACACACACGTGACGTGAACAGAACAGGCGCCAGTTTTCTCTAGTAGACCTACCGATACCAAAGACCTTAAGGAACCTAGAGTTAAGATGGGTGGCGACACATTTTTGGTGACGATCCTAGCAGAGAGGATCTAATCATGAGCCGATAAGGAAGTTTTTTGACAGGGAAACATCTTTATCGACTCTGAGTAGATTCATTCCACACGCATGTCGCCGCTTTTATACTAATGCTAACACAGTTTTCCCGTCTTAACCATTGGTTCCTATTAAGGTCTATGGTTTTATAGTTCAGACTGAATACCTCTGTAGAGCTCCAAGATGAGTTTCAAGGATTCCCGGATTGTTGATATTCCGGTGATGTCGTCCAAATGTGGCGGTAACTCCGGTTCTTTGAACATGGACTGAATGATGCTCTGCAATAACACAGATACATCGTTGTATGAACATGTTCACATATAGTGTAGTCAATAGTCATACTCCCCCGCATTAGTTGCATGGACTTCTGCCGACGGTAAGCCAAGCGGTTCTTCATTTAATTAGTTACGGGTCCTAGCCCTAGATTCGTGTCACTCACCCATCTCGAAACCCTCCCCCTACGTTGCCCGGTACTCTTCTCCTGAAACACAAACGGGATTCTTGTATTCTCGTTTACAAGTAAGTAAAACATTAACAATCTTTAAACCCTCCAAAAACATAAAACAATGATGATTATAATTAGGGATGCACACGATAATCGATATTATCGTTCGATATTCGATATGCAATAAAATTTCGATAATCGATAATACAAATATTATCGAATGGTCTGATTTCTAAAAAAAGCGGGTTCGTAAAGCATTATTTCGTTCTTCTCGGACCTTTCTAGTATTGAAATACTCAAAGATACCGCAAAAATACTAGGCCTCGGGCCTCGTACAATGTGATTATACTCTCAGAGTGTCACGTCAGATGTGTCCAAGTAATGTTGCCATATCGTTATGTGCTCGATTAGGCGACATATCACTGAAACTGTAAAAGATTGCTTCAATTTTGAAAATTTATTATCGTTCGATATTATCGATCGATAATGCAGTCATCTTTCGATTATCGATAGTTTTTATTTTATCGATGTGCATCCCTAATTATAATAAATGTAGTCACCCTTTTAAAGTACTCCTCGGTGAGATCCAATGCCGGCACTAGATGATCTAGGACAAGGTCTTCCGTGTCCAGCTCTACTCCCCCGAAATCTCTATACGGCCACCACGGCTCACTGCAAACAAACATTCCACGTAATTAAGACATTTGCAATGGCCTACTTTGTGTGCAATTATAGGTCTAGCTACCGGATATTGGACATATTTTTACTTTCTGACCATTTACATCTTTCTTTTTGTATATATAGACCTACCTATTTCTTTCTTTAAATGGAACATTCACATTCAAAATCTCCTCATGTGAATATTGGTAATTGTTTCATACTCGTTTCTTATACGTATTATGTAGGTACTGTAAGTTGGATTAATGTTGATCTTTTGTTCTTTTTGAAAGGTTAATTTATCATTATTGATGATATGAGTAAGAATAAGATACCTCTCCCGTTTCACCTCCCATTCGTCCCCGTAAGGTTCATAATGCATCACCTGGCTAGTCCGACAAATGACCTTGCGAGGGTCCTTTGGAACTAAAACACACAATAAGGGTAATGTACACTGATAATAGAGATTATTGATTGTTTTGTCAATATTATCGATTCGATATGCTTTGTTTTTCGATACTTCATAATTTTTAAACTAGATTTTTCTATTGTTAATCGATAATTTTTAATGCAAACATTTTCTTTTCAATAGGAATCAAGAACTTGTAATTTTGGTAATTAGCACTCTCTACTTTAAGTCTTTATACATTATAATTACTACTCACGTGTCCTGACGCGCCAATTGCGTCGGATGTGACGAACAATGTCCTGAACGATCGTTGTAACGAGCGACATTTTGGTCTCATCGATTCTCTGGAATCTCTTGAGTTCCTCGGCCGTGAAGTCGGAGACAGACATGCGCGATGCCGAGGCCATGACGCTCACTGCTGACGAACCATCGAGGAAAACAATCCCGAGCACTACATTTTACACCTCACAGAACTATTTGTTTTCTATTGCATTGCATTTCATTATTATTACGATTGTTGGGTTTTAATTATTTGTATCCTCTCTTTGTTTGGCAATGTTGTCACCTTGAATTTAAGTTTTAAGTCACAACTTGACAATATGCTTGTAGCCTACTAGGTACCGAAAGAAAGCTGCATTAGCTAGAAAGTATGTTATCATACAAATTGACTACCAGTACTAAATCTGCTGGTCCCAAATGGACAATCAAAGTAGGCCTACTGTAATAAATAAGCGTAAAAACCAATGTTCACAATTGTGAGATACCTTAAGCTCGGTTTACACACCGTAATAAGGTTTAAGGTCTAAGGTTTAACAAAGTTGAATCAAGCTAGTAGCATCATGGCGTTCACATAACTTCCTAAGATTTAAGGGCTAGGACGAAAGTTGAAACTATTCCAACTTGTTAGCCCTTATCCCAAAAATTCTTAGCCCAGCCAATGAGAGACGAGCTTTTATAAATCCGGCCAATGGTAGCGATCCTAGTAAATCAGTTTGGAAAATACTTTCCTTAGAACAAAATATTAAATGTTAAACCTTAAACCTTATTCCGGTGTGTAAACCCACCATTACCTACTGCCTGTGCACGTACCAGGAAATTGAGTTTCTATACTTAATCTCAAATTGATCTTTAAAACAAGACGAAACACATCACATATTAAAGTACCCTAATACAAATTGAAAATACATTTTATTAGTTGTATTTTAAACAATGAAATGAAAGGTGTAATAATTTCTCAATTCATAATTTGTTACTATGGTTTTAATTAATTGCCAAATGCCAATGTGTGAATTTTGTCCGACACTTGAGGAAATCCGCTGCATCGGGGTTTTTCACATTACATATTTTAAAAACACAATTATGTTTACTGACTATACCAACTAAATGATTTTCAGTTGGAGCCACTATGCGTATGCTATATCTATAAGCATACATATATTAGGCCTAGTTACTGCATAGTAGCCAGTGCTAGCCTCACTATACTAAAACAAGGTCTGTGGAAAATTAGGTCTAAAGTGGTTCGAAAGCAACCATGTGAATGTCATAGATAAGTGAGTTAGAGCCAATCTGCGGGTGGCTTTTTGAAATGCTTACATTTGGTTAGCCAATGTCTCACTCATCTGTGACGTCAGCATCCACAAGGTTCCTGTGGAACGACTTTGCAGTCACTTTTCTAAACAAAATTTATTGTTAACAAACATTGAACGGTTAATAAGTCTACATAGGATACCTTACTTCAAAAGACAATGGTTACATGGCTAAATAGCATAGGCCTAGGGCCTAGGCCATTTAAAAAAAACACGGCCAATCAAAATTCAAGTAGGCCTAGCTATGTAATGAACTTTTGAAGAAGTTTGCTATGCTTAAGGTATTGCACAGACTGTTAGGATCTTGTATTGAACAAATGTCACTTTCTTCCATTCCACCAAGGGAGCCGAGATGTAAGTCAATCTTGGGGTTGGAACTTCAGTCGCACGCGGAATACATAACTAGGCTAGATGGTAGGCCTAGGCCTACAGTCTAAAGCGATTGATCACAGTCCATGGTTCTCCAACAGTAGTCGTTCACTTCTTTTTAGTAGTTGGTCCTCCTAGTGTGTCGAGTTGAGTCTTTAGTTCAATAAGTTCTCGGTCAGGAACATAACGAACTTCTTCGTGATCTTGCTCGTGATTGTGAATCCTTAGATGAACCCCTTCTGGCAGGGCGGTCGTTAACAGTTCGAAGAGAATAGGAGCTACAGTACTAGGCAGATCGATCAGTTGTAAATTTCGTTCAAAAACTGTCAACTTGAAATCGGCGTCTACAACTGTGCTTTGGGGTTTATATTTCTGTATCTGCAGATGTTGTGGAGGTGTGGCCCAACCATCTTCAACTTCTACATCAATGCTCTGTGCAATGTTGTTTACAAGCTTTTGATAGTTTTCTAGCACTGTAAAGTTATATCCCTTCATCTGAACATTCAAAGCGCCATATAAGGGGAATTTTGGTTTCAAACTTTCGAGATAATCAGGTTCATACAGGCTATAGAGTCTTGACTGAGAACATGAAGTAAGTAATGAATGTGTTTGCTTTACCTTGAATATGCTAGATTTTAAATGTTTACATTTTGAAATCGCTTGTAAAGACATGTTGAATCAGGTTATGCACAAAACAGTTCTTCTTTCGTCTTGAAATAGATGGACACACTGTCTTAACAAGATGTTGTCAACACTAGAAGCTTTGGCTAGAAGTGAGGTTATGTATTTTTACAAAGTTCGATTCGATTTAAAAAAAATCGATAACTCGAACCGCAACGAAACAGGAGTACCATCGACCAAAACAAAAAAGAAATACAAAATTAAACGGAAGTAATTTTATTTCCGCGCGAAAAACGAAAATCCATAAAATAAAACAAAATATATGATGACTGATGAGATGAAATGAGATGATACATTATATTTTGGTAATTAAACATTAAAGTGCCTGAACTTGTGAGTTTTATTAATATTTCGCAAATGGATTGAACAATTACTATCAAATATTTTGTTTTTAGGATAGTCTAATCATAGATTTATACAACTGCATGGTCCAATCAAGTTGAAATTTCAACATTCCACAAGGCGTGTATTGAGCGCCATTATAACGTTTATTTTGAATATTTTGGTGCTTAATTCTAATTAGGCATCTATTGGCAGATATGAACAAACCTGCGAGAAACTCCACCTTGTTTGAGACAATAACGTATATAGGTCTATGGCCACAACACTTCGTACACTACGCATTTACAGCTATGTTATTGATTTCATGGAAAACGTGGGTATTTTTAATCGATATCAACACAATATCATAATTGGTATTAGATTCACTATCAGAATATATAAAAACAACTGCGAGAAACTCCACCTTGTTAGATATAATTACTTATATAAGGGTTGTTACAACACTATGTAGACTATGCACGTGCAGGTATCTCATTGATTTTGTAGATAACGTGGGTATGTTTAATTAAAATGGACAACCCATCTGATATGATACTTGGCTTTTTAATGGAAAACATCAAGAAAACTTCTGGAAACTCCACTTTGTTCGAGATGGTTACGTTTGTATATCCTCGAACCCACTCTTCGAGGACTGCGCATTTATATGTATATTATTGATTTGTAAGAAAACATTGGTATGTATCATTGAATTGAAAAATTAAGCTTAATTGGCATTAGAATTTCTATTGGAAAATATAAAGATAACTACAGGAAACTCCACATTGTTCGAGATACTTTTGTTTATAATTTCCTGCCACGAAACATCGTTGACAACATATTTACATTGGCTTATACATTTACATTTACATTTACACATACATTTACGTTTGTATTGACTTAATAAAAAAAAACTTTGATAAGTGTACTTGACTTAACTCAGTTTCAATTCGTATAAGGCCCTCTATTGGCATATATAAATAAAACAGCGAGAAATTGCATCTATCTTAAATTAGTTTGGTTTCACAAGAAACATACCCTCACAATAAAATACAATGATTACATTTATTTGCACAGAACACCATGCGCATATGAAATAAGAACAATCATATTATTTGTACATAAAGACATAGCCAATCATTCGGACGATCACATTATTAGAACAAAGACAAACACAACACATTCGAAGAATTACATTATTTTCTTCATAACGAGCTAGCAGGCCAACACTATATAATTAAATTTAAAATTAAATAGGAACAACATTATTCTTACAAAGCGGCACATACTATTGGAAGAAATTGAAGTTGGAAATAATTAAAATTGATAAGTCCAAAAATTACAATAATCACGTTTACTCCATCGTACAATGGCATCGCTCGCAGCCCTGGTATGAACCCTGGCTTAAGTGGCAGACGGGATCTCGACTGTCTTGCGTTTCTTGTACCTTGCGCCCTGGATGATCGCTTTCTTGGCGCTCAGAGCTTCCTGCCTCTCATACGTCATGCGGTCCCTCACCTCCTACAACCAGGGGGGCAATACATACGTCATGCGGTCCCTCACCTCCTACAACCAGGGGAGCAATACATATGTCATACGGTCCCTCACCTCCTACAACCAGGGGGGCAATACATACGTCATACGGTCCCTCACCTCCTACAACCAGGGGAGCAACACATACGTCATACGGTCCCTCACCTCCTACAACCAGGGGAGCAACACATACGTCATACGGTCCCTCACCTCCTACAACCAGGGGAGCAATACATACGTCATACGGTCCCTCACCTCCTACAACCAGGGGAGCAATACATACGTCATACGGTCCCTCACCTCCTACAACCAGGGGAGCAACACATACGTCATACGGTCCCTCACCTCCTACAACCAGGGGAGCAATACATACGTCATGCGGTCCCTCACCTCCTACAACCAGGGGAGCAATACATACGTCATGCGGTCCCTCACCTCCTACAACCAGGGGAGCAATACATACGTCATGCGGTCCCTCACCTCCTACAACCAGGGGAGCAATACATACGTCATGCGGTCCCTCACCTCCTACAACCAGGGGAGCAATACATACGTCATACGGTCCCTCACCTCCTACAACCAGGGGAGCAGCACATACGTCATACGGTCCCTCACCTCCTACAACCAGGGGAGCAATACATACGTCATGCGGTCCCTCACCTCCTACAACCAGGGGAGCAGCACATACGTCATACGGTCCCTCACCTCCTACAACCAGGGGGGCAATACATACGTCATGCGGTCCCTCACCTCCTACAACCAGGGGAGCAATACATACGTCATGCGGTCCCTCACCTCCTACAACCAGGGGGGCAATACATACGTCATACGGTCCCTCACCTCCTACAACCAGGGGAGCAACACATACGTCATACGGTCCCTCACCTCCTACAACCAGGGGAGCAATACATACGTCATGCGGTCCCTCACCTCCTACAACCAGGGGAGCAATACATACGTCATGCGGTCCCTCACCTCCTACAACCAGGGGGGCAATACATACGTCATGCGGTCCCTCACCTCCTACAACCAGGGGAGCAATACATACGTCATGCGGTCCCTCACCTCCTACAACCAGGGGAGCAACACATACGTCATGCGGTCCCTCACCTCCTACAACCAGGGGGGCAATACATACGTCATGCGGTCCCTCACCTCCTACAACCAGGGGGGCAATACATACGTCATGCGGTCCCTCACCTCCTACAACCAGGGGAGCAATACATACGTCATGCGGTCCCTCACCTTCTACAACCAGGGGAGCAGCACATACGTCATACGGTCCCTCACCTCCTACAACCAGGGGAGCAACACATACGTCATACGGTCCCTCACCTCCTACAACCAGGGGAGCAATACATACGTCATGCGGTCCCTCACCTCCTACAACCAGGGGAGCAATACATACGTCATGCGGTCCCTCACCTCCTACAACCAGGGGAGCAATACATACGTCATGCGGTCCCTCACCTCCTACAACCAGGGGAGCAGCACATACGTCATACGGTCCCTCACCTCCTACAACCAGGGGAGCAATACATACGTCATGCGGTCCCTCACCTCCTACAACCAGGGGGGCAATACATACGTCATACGGTCCCTCACCTCCTACAACCAGGGGAGCAATACATACGTCATACGGTCCCTCACCTCCTACAACCAGGGGGGCAATACATACGTCATGCGGTCCCTCACCTCCTACAACCAGGGGGGCAATACATACGTCATACGGTCCCTCACCTCCTACAACCAGGGGAGCAATACATACGTCATACGGTCCCTCACCTCCTACAACCAGGGGGGCAATACATACGTCATGCGGTCCCTCACCTCCTACAACCAGGGGAGCAATACATACGTCATGCGGTCCCTCACCTCCTACAACCAGGGGAGCAATACATACGTCATACGGTCCCTCACCTCCTGCAGGGGAGCAATACATACGTCATACGGTCCCTCACCTCCTACAACCAGGAGGGCAATACATACGTCATGCGGTCCCTCACCTCCTACAACCAGGGGAGCAATACATACGTCATGCGGTCCCTCACCTCCTACAACCAGGGGAGCAATACATACGTCATGCGGTCCCTCACCTCCTACAACCAGGGGGGCAATACATACGTCATACGGTCCCTCACCTCCTACAACCAGGGGAGCAATACATACGTCATGCGGTCCCTCACCTCCTACAACCAGGGGGGCAATACATACGTCATACGGTCCCTCACCTCCTACAACCAGGGGAGCAATACATACGTCATGCGGTCCCTCACCTCCTACAACCAGGGGGGCAATACATACGTCATACGGTCCCTCACCTCCTACAACCAGGAGGGCAATACATACGTCATGCGGTCCCTCACCTCCTACAACCAGGGGAGCAATACATACGTCATGCGGTCCCTCACCTCCTACAACCAGGGGGGCAATACATACGTCATGCGGTCCCTCACCTCCTACAACCAGGGGAGCAATACATACGTCATGCGGTCCCTCACCTCCTACAACCAGGGGGGCAATACATACGTCATACGGTCCCTCACCTCCTACAACCAGGGGGGCAATACATACGTCATGCGGTCCCTCACCTCCTACAACCAGGGGAGCAATACATACGTCATACGGTCCCTCACCTCCTACAACCAGGGGAGCAATACATACGTCATACGGTCCCTCACCTCCTACAACCAGGGGAGCAATACATACGTCATACGGTCCCTCACCTCCTACAACCAGGGGAGCAATACATACGTCATGCGGTCCCTCACCTCCTACAACCAGGGGGGCAATACATACGTCATACGGTCCCTCACCTCCTACAACCAGGGGAGCAATACATACGTCATGCGGTCCCTCACCTCCTACAACCAGGGGGGCAATACATACGTCATACGGTCCCTCACCTCCTACAACCAGGAGGGCAATACATACGTCATGCGGTCCCTCACCTCCTACAACCAGGGGAGCAATACATACGTCATGCGGTCCCTCACCTCCTACAACCAGGGGGGCAATACATACGTCATACGGTCCCTCACCTCCTACAACCAGGGGAGCAATACATACGTCATGCGGTCCCTCACCTCCTACAACCAGGGGGGCAATACATACGTCATGCGGTCCCTCACCTCCTACAACCAGGGGAGCAATACATACGTCATGCGGTCCCTCACCTCCTACAACCAGGGGAGCAATACATACGTCATGCGGTCCCTCACCTCCTACAACCAGGGGAGCAATACATACGTCATGCGGTCCCTCACCTCCTACAACCAGGGGGGCAATACATACGTCATACGGTCCCTCACCTCCTACAACCAGGCGAGCAATACATATGTAGTTGCACCTCCTCCTATCTTGCCCCCACTCTTCCCTTTCCTCCACATTCTAATTACATACTCGCTGCTCCACGTTTCAAATAAACAAATGTCAATTAGTTATCGTTGTCTAGTTGTCAAGTCTAGTTATCGTTACGGGGATGTGACTCACCCACGGTATGTGCGGGATGAGAAAGGCCAGCAACGCCGTGAACGCAAACTCTAGGCAGACAAAGAGGAGCAGGAAGCCAAGACGGTACGCCTGGATGCGCCAGTGTTGGTACGTGTGACGGTACTGGTCGGGGTGCCAAGGCGGCCAGCGGCGTCCCCTGTACCTGCAACACAACGTGACGTCACCCGTGTACAACAGTCATCATGGTAGCAACACAAACGATGTATGCAACGACCATATAGATACAGGACCAATTGAGATATAGCCGCCATGACAGAAAATACTGGTGCGCTGGTTTCCTGTTATTTCAATGCCGTCAGAAAAATGGAATAAAAATCTATTTCATTTGTCACTATAAACACTAAAATAGAGTATTGAAAAATGGCAAACATATTTATAGACTGCAGACATTAGACTCGACTAGAAATTGACTTACCCCCGATTGTACGATCTCCGTATATAACTATTTATCCTAAGAATAACTAGTTTGCACCATGGCAACGACCAGTTAGAAGCTTTGAAATGTAAGTTATCCCGAGGATAACTTTATATAGAACCAAACTGGGCCTGATTGAAAGAAAAGTAAGCAAAAAAACTGAACTCACCAGCAGTAGTTGTAGCTGTTGTTCGGTTCTATGCGGTCTACCAGATCCTTGAGAAACTTGTAGTCGGGCAGGAGGGGGTAGAGAGAGATGGTCGAGTTGATGTAGTGGTCGATGTTGCCGTTGTCAAACTCGTAGATGTTTCGCGGGATGATGTCTGAGGTGACGGCGATCACTAGGCCGTTGGTCAGCACGGCCAGGTAGGAGAGGAAACTGATGTAGCGCGCCCACGGCGTGAGTCCCCTCACGTTGCGCGGTACCGGACGCCGTTGCTGTCACCGCACAACACTTGGTTCAACGCACGGTAATCTACTACCAATCTAATCTGAAGGCGTGAGCCCCCTCACGTTGCGCGGTACCGGACGCCGTTGCTGTCACCGCACAACACTTGGTTCAACGCACGGTAATCTACTACCAATCTAATCTGAAGGCGTGAGCCCCCTCACGTTGCGCGGTACCGGACGCCGTTGCTGTCACCGCATAACACTTGGTTCAACGCACGGTAATCTACTACCAATCTAATCTGAAGGCGTGAGCCCCCTCACGTTGCGCGGTACCGGACGCCGTTGCTGTCACCCCACAACACTTGGTTCAACGCACGGTAATCTACTACCAATCTAATCTGAAGGCGTGAGCCCCCTCACGTTGCGCGGTACCGGACGCCGTTGCTGTCACCGCACAACACTTGGTTCAACGCACGGTAATCTACTACCAATCTAATCTGAAGGCGTGAGCCCCCTCACGTTGCGCGGTACCGGACGCCGTTGCTGTCACCGCACAACACTTGGTTCAACGCACGGTAATCTACTACCAATCTAATCTGAAGGCGTGAGCCCCCTCACGTTGCGCGGTACCGGACGCCGTTGCTGTCACCGCATAACACTTGGTTCAACGCACGGTAATCTACTACCAATCTAATCTGAAGGCGTGAGCCCCCTCACGTTGCGCGGTACCGGACGCCGTTGCTGTCACCGCACAACACTTGGTTCAACGCACGGTAATCTACTACCAATCTAATCTGAAGGCGTGAGCCCCCTCACGTTGCGCGGTACCGGACGCCGTTGCTGTCACCGCATAACACTTGGTTCAACGCACGGTAATCTACTACCAATCTAATCTGAAGGCGTGAGCCCCCTCACGTTGCGCGGTACCGGACGCCGTTGCTGTCACCGCACAACACTTGGTTCAACGCACGGTAATCTACTACCAATCTAATCTGAAGGCGTGAGCCCCCTCACGTTGCGCGGTACCGGACGCCGTTGCTGTCACCGCACAACACTTGGTTCAACGCACGGTAATCTACTACCAATCTAATCTGAAGGCGTGAGCCCCCTCACGTTGCGCGGTACCGGACGCCGTTGCTGTCACCGCACAACACTTGGTTCAACGCACGGTAATCTACTACCAATCTAATCTGAAGGCGTGAGCCCCCTCACGTTGCGCGGTACCGGACGCCGTTGCTGTCACCGCACAACACTTGGTTCAACGCACGGTAATCTACTACCAATCTAATCTGAAGGCGTGAGCCCCCTCACGTTGCGCGGTACCGGACGCCGTTGCTGTCACCGCACAACACTTGGTTCAACGCACGGTAATCTACTACCAATCTAATCTGAAGGCGTGAGGCCCCTCACGTTGCGCGGTACCGGACGCCGTTGCTGTCACCGCATAACACTTGGTTCAACGCACGGTAATCTACTACCAATCTAATCTGAAGGCGTGAGCCCGCTCACGTTGCGCGGTACCGGACGCCGTTGCTGTCACCGCATAACACATGGTTCAACGCACGGTAATCTACTACCAATCTAATCTGAAGGCGTGAGCCCCCTCACGTTGCGCGGTACCGGACGCCGTTGCTGTCACCGCACAACACTTGGTTCAACGCACGGTAATCTACTACCAATCTAATCTGAAGGCGTGAGCCCCCTCACGTTGCGCGGTACCGGACGCCGTTGCTGTCACCGCACAACACTTGGTTCAACGCACGGTAATCTACTACCAATCTAATCTGAAGGCGTGAGCCCCCTCACGTTGCGCGGTACCGGACGCCGTTGCTGTCACCGCATAACACTTGGTTCAACGCACGGTAATCTACTACCAATCTAATCTGAAGGCGTGAGCCCCCTCACGTTGCGCGGTACCGGACGCCGTTGCTGTCACCGCATAACACTTGGTTCAACGCACGGTAATCTACTACCAATCTAATCTGAAGGCGTGAGGCCCCTCACGTTGCGCGGTACCGGACGCCGTTGCTGTCACCGCATAACACTTGGTTCAACGCACGGTAATCTACTACCAATCTAATCTGAAGGCGTGAGCCCGCTCACGTTGCGCGGTACCGGACGCCGTTGCTGTCACCGCACAACACTTGGTTCAACGCACGGTAATCTACTACCAATCTAATCTGAAGGCGTGAGCCCCCTCACGTTGCGCGGTACCGGACGCCGTTGCTGTCACCGCACAACACTTGGTTCAACGCACGGTAATCTACTACCAATCTAATCTGAAGGCGTGAGCCCCCTCACGTTGCGCGGTACCGGACGCCGTTGCTGTCACCGCACAACACTTGGTTCAACGCACGGTAATCTACTACCAATCTAATCTGAAGGCGTGAGCCCCCTCACGTTGCGCGGTACCGGACGCCGTTGCTGTCACCGCATAACACTTGGTTCAACGCACGGTAATCTACTACCAATCTAATCTGAAGGCGTGAGCCCGCTCACGTTGCGCGGTACCGGACGCCGTTGCTGTCACCGCACAACACTTGGTTCAACGCACGGTAATCTACTACCAATCTAATCTGAAGGCGTGAGCCCCCTCACGTTGCGCGGTACCGGACGTCGTTGCTGTCACCGCACAACACTTGGTTCAACGCACGGTAATCTACTACCAATCTAATCTGAAGGCGTGAGCCCCCTCACGTTGCGCGGTACCGGACGCCGTTGCTGTCACCGCACAACACTTGGTTCAACGCACGGTAATCTACTACCAATCTAATCTGAAGGCGTGAGGCCCCTCACGTTGCGCGGTACCGGACGTCGTTGCTGTCACCGCATAACACATGGTTCAACGCACGGTAATCTACTACCAATCTAATCTGAAGGCGTGAGCCCCCTCACGTTGCGCGGTACCGGACGCCGTTGCTGTCACCGCACAACACTTGGTTGAACGCACGGTAATCTACTACCAATCTAATCTGAAGGCGTGAGCCCCCTCACGTTGCTGTCACCGCACAACACTTGGTTCAACGCACGGTAATCTACTACCAATCTAATCTGAAGGCGTGAGCCCCCTCACGTTGCTGTCACCGCACAACACTTGGTTCAACGCACGGTAATCTACTACCAATCTAATCTGAAGGCGTGAGCCCCCTCACGTTGCGCGGTACCGGACGCCGTTGCTGTCACCGCACAACACTTGGTTCAACGCACGGTAATCTACTACCAATCTAATCTGAAGGCGTGAGCCCCCTCACGTTGCGCGGTACCGGACGCCGTTGCTGTCACCGCACAACACTTGGTTCAACGCACGGTAATCTACTACCAATCTAATCTGAAGGCGTGAGCCCCCTCACGTTGCGCGGTACCGGACGCCGTTGCTGTCACCGCACAACACTTGGTTCAACGCACGGTAATCTACTACCAATCTAATCTGAAGGCGTGAACCCCCTCACGTTGCGCGGTACCGGACGCCGTTGCTGTCACCGCACAACACTTGGTTCAACGCACGGTAATCTACTACCAATCTAATCTGAAGGCGTGAGCCCCCTCACGTTGCGCGGTACCGGACGCCGTTGCTGTCACCGCACAACACTTGGTTCAACGCACGGTAATCTACTACCAATCTAATCTGAAGGCGTGAGCCCCCTCACGTTGCGCGGTACCGGACGCCGTTGCTGTCACCGCACAACACTTGGTTCAACGCACGGTAATCTACTACCAATCTAATCTGAAGGCGTGAGCCCCCTCACGTTGCGCGGTACCGGACGCCGTTGCTGTCACCGCATAACACTTGGTTCAACGCACGGTAATCTACTACCAATCTAATCTGAAGGCGTGAGCCCCCTCACGTTGCGCGGTACCGGACGCCGTTGCTGTCACCGCACAACACTTGGTTCAACGCACGGTAATCTACTACCAATCTAATCTGAAGGCGTGAGCCCCCTCACGTTGCGCGGTACCGGACGCCGTTGCTGTCACCGCATAACACTTGGTTCAACGCACGGTAATCTACTACCAATCTAATCTGAAGGCGTGAGCCCCCTCACGTTGCGCGGTACCGGACGCCGTTGCTGTCACCGCACAACACTTGGTTCAACGCACGGTAATCTACTACCAATCTAATCTGAAGGCGTGAGGCCCCTCACGTTGCGCGGTACCGGACGCCGTTGCTGTCACCGCACAACACTTGGTTCAACGCACGGTAATCTACTACCAATCTAATCTGAAGGCGTGAGCCCCCTCACGTTGCGCGGTACCGGACGCCGTTGCTGTCACCGCACAACACTTGGTTCAACGCACGGTAATCTACTACCAATCTAATCTGAAGGCGTGAGCCCCCTCACGTTGCGCGGTACCGGACGCCGTTGCTGTCACCGCACAACACTTGGTTCAACGCACGGTAATCTACTACCAATCTAATCTGAAGGCGTGAGCCCCCTCACGTTGCGCGGTACCGGACGCCGTTGCTGTCACCGCACAACACTTGGTTCAACGCACGGTAATCTACTACCAATCTAATCTGAAGGCGTGAGCCCCCTCACGTTGCGCGGTACCGGACGCCGTTGCTGTCACCGCACAACACTTGGTTCAACGCACGGTAATCTACTACCAATCTAATCTGAAGGCGTGAGCCCCCTCACGTTGCGCGGTACCGGACGCCGTTGCTGTCACCGCACAACACTTGGTTCAACGCACGGTAATCTACTACCAATCTAATCTGAAGGCGTGGGCCCCCTCACGTTGTGCGGTACCGGACGCCGTTGCTGTCACCGCATAACACTTGGTTCAACGCACGGTAATCTACTACCAATCTTATCTGAATGACTTGGGCCTATACTCATCAATTTCCAGCTCAAACCATTCAACGTAGGAGTGTGAAATTTTGAAGATACGTTCCTTAAATGATTAAGGATTTTTTTGGAAAACCTGTCTCTAAGGAGTGGAGAAGGGGGAGGGTCTGAAGTATTTTTTTTAGATTACCTACATTTCAACAACTAAAGCTGTTACAGTCGTGAAAATTGTCGATAAATAAAAAAATCAACAACATCATCCCCGATTGGCGCCACTCTGCTGACAGGCTGACCCAGAAAGTTTGACACGAATGAAAACAAAGATAACCCTTACTACATAAATAAATATTAAAATCAAATCATATTGAATCATATGAAGATTAAGATTTTTAAGAAAATTCGCGATAAGCTTGCAGTTTACTTCTTAATTAGCGAACTAGAGAACTGCGTGTTCTCTTCTGTAATTTGACCTGTTTAAGCAGGTCCTAATTTGATCTGGCGCGGAGTGGTCGTCACCGGCAGACACTTTATACAGCGACATTTGGCACCGAATTTAAAAGCGCTACTTTAAACGAACTAACAAACAAAAGCGAGTACGATTATCGCAAATTTAATCGATCGATTCGACCCACCTGCACGAGCATCTGGCGCGCGACCACGCGTATCTCGAAGACGTTGTGGAGTAGCGCGAGGGCCGGCAGTAGCGGCACTACGGGCACGAACAGCGTGATGAAGCCGTACTGGGTCACGTTGCCCAGCATGCGTTGGTACAGGTGGAAGCAGCTGGCGGGCTCGAGGTAGTAGTCTTCTTCCCAGCGAGGTAGGACGCCACCAGTAGTGCTCAGCGCCGCCGCGTGCTTCCTGCGGCGCCACTCTACACGGACCTGCGTGGGCCGAGACAGTGACGTCATTGTTACCCAGCATGCCTTGCAACAGCTGGCCGGCCTAGTAGCGAGGCAACACGCCGCCAGTAGTGCTCAGTGCCGCCGCGTGGGGCGCCACTCTACACGGACCTGCGTGGGCCGAGACAGTGACGTCATTGTTACCCAGCATGCCTTGCAACAGCTGGCCGGCCTAGTAGCGAGGCAACACGCCGCCAGTAGTGCTCAGAGCCGCCGCGTGCTTCCTGCGGCGCCACTCTACACGGACCTGCGTGGGCCGAGACAGTGACGTCATTGTTACCCAGCATGCCTTGCAACAGCTGGCCGGCCTAGTAGCGAGGCAACACGCCGCCAGTAGTGCTCAGCGCCACCGCGTGGGGCGCCACTCTACACGGACCTGCGTGGGCCGAGACAGTGACGTCATTGTTACCCAGCATGCCTTGCAACAGCTGGCCGGCCTAGTAGCGAGGCAACACGCCGCCAGCAGTGCTCAGAGCCGCCGCGTGGGGCGCCACTCTACACGGACCTGCGTGGGCCGAGACAGTGACGTCACCGTTACCCACCATGCGTTGCAACAGCCATAGGCGTGCGCACGGCCCAGGCCGGACCTAATGTGTCAACTTGGCGGTCGGGCTGCGCTGGACTCCAATTCCTTTAGACCCAGCCTGGGCCAAGAGCAGTTTAACTTTAAACTTTACTTTAAATCCTAATCTTCAAATTACAATGCACTGTCAGTAGCGCGGTTTTACGCAAAGGCAAGCTTCACCCGGGGCTGCGCAAATAATTTATAACTTATATTTACTTAAATGAAACGAAACATAGCTCTATATAGGGGCCACAAGATCCTATAGTAGCGGAAAGCGTCACGTCTTAAAATCGCGTTTTAGGCCATAAAATTTTTTCGCCTACGGCGAAATTGCCTCCGGCGCCTGGGGCTCCGCCCCAAACCCCGGCTGTACCAGGTCACCTCGTGCCGGGTCTAATGTTAGACGCTGCGCACGCCTATGGCAACAGCGGGGCGTCCTGCCCCGCTTCTGAGTCCTTCAGAAAGAGATAACATACTGGAATGGTCGAAAAGGAATGTGTATGTACTGACCATCGGCAATATCACGACGGTGAAAATGCTCATCACCACTTCTCCGAAGACGAAGACGGAGAGCTGTATGACCAGCTCGTAGACGCATCCGAGGAGATTGCATTGACTGATGCCGATTCCACCGGCATCCCAGTACATGCTCCTGTCGCCGGGAAATGTGAAGAACTGGCCCTGTACACGACACATAGACATACATAGATAGACATTATTACGGTCTGACCTTTTCTTTCTTGCCGAACGACCGATCATCATCCAGAAGGGAATTTATTCCTCTTATTAAAATTTCCTTGTATCGATCAGTATAAGTTTGTAACAAAATTTGATAAAACGGAAATATTTATCGGAACAAGCAACTAGATTTCCAATCTATGGAATGACTTGATTTAGGTTAACCACACTCAGGAAAGGCAATGGAATTGTGCTATCGTGTGCTATTTTCCATGATGATAATGATATTTGGGCTTTATGTCTCATATTTTTGCAACGATGATAATCGAGACAACTTATGTTCCATGCGGCAAACAAAGCAAGCAACCATATAAACACTGTCAAACGCAAAGCTGAGAACGCCGCAGGGCATTTTTTCACTGCATTTATAATAAAATGTTTGTATAGCCCCAGTGCGAACGCAGTTTCCTTGAAATTGTTGGCTCCGAACTGGCAAATAGAAATCAAATGTAATCGTTTGTTTGTTGTGTGTGTGGACGCCTATAATTCGAGTAGATGTTGCAGGGTTTCCAAGAAAAGTGCGCATGGTTGAATATCTGTTATGGCTTCCGGTAATGAATTCGGGGATTTCGTCTCATGTTTGTGCTAGCCAGGTATAGGCAACCCAAGACAACCTTACACATGCTTTCGTCACAGGCGAGGTATTCGTAGCCAATCAGCGATCGTTATCTGCGCGCGCTTGTCTCGGGCGGTTCGCTGGTTGGCTACGAAGTGCCTTGCCTGTGACGAAAGCATAATATGTAAGGTTGTCTTGGCCTGCCTATAGAGGGGTGTACATCATTTGTGAAAATGCCAAGATCGACGGAATTATCGACCGATTTTCTAGTTCTCAACTTGGTTGCGGGGTGCGTTCTGTGTACCTTGAAGAAGGCGATGTAGAAGAGCAGCGCGTAGTGATTGAAGAAGGAGAAGGCAAAGATCTTCAGGCTGTAGCTAGCCTCGTACTCGCTGTTTGTCCTCGGCATCTCCAGGTCGGTGAGATCAAAGAACAGCGGATTGAATATCTTTTGGAATATCGCCATTAGGAACAGGTTCATGAAGGCGCCCGTCACGTACGAGATCTGAGAACAACAACAACAACAACAACAACAACAACAACAACAACAACAACAACAACAGTGGAGCAGAAACGTGAATACTTTTACAGGAGATTTTACTATTTGTTCTTTTAGGCCTATGCGGCGTAGGGGTACTCGACATCCAGTCACATCATGTCTCTTACGACAGGCAGAGCTACACGAGACCAATATCAGACGGGGAATTTTATATGGGAGAATCTGGGGAAGCGGAGCTCCAAATACAAACAAATTTTGTAACTGGGTGGCTTATATCCAAATATATTTTTTGATATTCTAATTATTTTTAGTTTATTAATTGATCATAATTTTTATAACGAATGAATCGAGAAATCAGTTTTTATAACTGAATAAGATTAACATTAAATAAATAAATAAAATAAAATAAATAAAACGAGAGTCCAAGGGAGTTAAGGGAGAACATACCATGAGTGCGTGTCTCTCAAGATAGGTCGTATGTTGGTGAGGTATCTTGGATTCCTGCAAGAGAATGGCGTTGACTATCGACAACTTGTAGTAGATGACTGTCGCGATGCCCACTGCCACGACCACCATCATCAACAAGAGTCCTGCAACATCATTGCGCATGCCTTTACATTCTGCTACCAGCCGACCAGCGTGCGTTGACTGTATCTGCACTATATCTAGCACTATTACAGCCAATACACGAAATGCATACAAACTAACGTTATATACTCATTCTACAACTATGTTCCAACGCTCTTTCACATATACCGCAATAAAGCTGTATAACTCTCTACCTAAGTTTGTAACCGTATAGTATGTAGATCTAGGGTGTAATCACATAGATGTATCAGATGTTTTTGGAGTGGTAGGCATTGTAGTTAAACGTATATTTTTGGTTTAGTTAGTATAAAAATCAATACTCGTGTAGGAACAAGCAAGGGATGTGATTGGCTGGCCGGAGACTGGAATGCACGGGGGTGCAGCGTGCACAGTAGTCGAGGGTGAAAGTGCCGGGGAGCAACAAGTGTGTGGACGCTATCTCGTCACTCGATAATTCATCAGTGTTATTTTTGTGTGTTACTTTTCTTTATAAAAATAAAGTATAATTATTGTGTTGTCAGTGTTAAACATATCGAATTTTGTGAACAATAGTTATACCAATCAAACGTGCGAAATTAGCCGTGTGATCTACAACCAACCTAACCAACAACTTCACCTTGGAGGTCGAGGAACAACCACCACGGTAACTTCGACTATCAGCATCATACTCGTCAACACCGACGACATCAACTCCAACAGTTACCAGGTACCAAGTCTGCGACCATCTTATGTAAAAACAATATAAACTCAGAACGAATACAATAAATATAATTACTGAACAATTCACGACAAAACACAGACAATCGAACTTACCGAAGAAGTACTGAATTAACTTTAGCATCATCAATAGAAATATATTAAAACCACTCAAAAACACTTGAATAGTTATAGAAAGGAGATCTGTGTGAAGGTTCACTATTTTCGTATCAATATCTGTGTTTTTTTTTTTAATGTCCTCATAAAGTTTAAATATTTGTACTAACATAATATTTTTCATATTATTACTTAGCATAGATGAGTTCAATAGTTTAGTGGTACTTCAGATCCAAGACATTATAGTATTATCAATTAATAGTAGTGTACTACTATACGGGTATAATCAAATGTAGTTAATATAACTTTAGAATCCCAGTCAATCGACATTGTAATCCAGGCATTTATCAATCCAAAAACCCACTACCCTCTTTCACCTCCTATCAAGGAAAATAGTCTTCATCCGTACTTGGACATTGGACACAACAACCTACGAGTACTTCGAGTCCTACACCATATCTGACGGTAAGATTACATTGGCGCCCAACAATATAGGTACTGACTGACAATATGCCTCCCAAGATTGACATCGAAGCCCTTATTAAGGAGCTCGGAGAGCAGCTGGCTTCCAAAATATCGGAACAAGGGAACCAGATCGAGCTGCTCAAGACTACATTGGACAGTAGGATTGCCGCGCTTGAACAACCAGCACAAGCAGTCGGTACGAGTGGGCCTACGACCACAGACGCGCATGAACAGGTGGCGAGGGAGCAATTAGGCTCATCCAATCAGGATCAACTTCCTGGGTTGGGTTCTGCAGCACCAATAGTGGTGCGGACAGAGCCTTTCGTGAAAATATTGCCGTTCACTGGGACTAATCTGTCTCATCCAGTCTCCTTCATACAGCAGTTGGAGCAATATTTTCGTGCACATGCCGCGCCGAAAGAGGCGCAAACTACCATCGCTATGAGCCATATGTCAGGGAGCGCACTGACATGGGCAGAGGCGTTTGTAGATAGGACTATGGAATTCGCATGTTTCAAACGGGCATTTCTTGACACGTATTGGGGAGCCTCCCAACAACGAGCTGTACGCTTCGAGATTTACCAAGGGAGTTTCAAGAAAGGTCCTGGGAAAAAAATGGCAGACCATTTCGCGGAAATGGTCGTAAAGGCCAAACATCTGAACCCGGGCTTCTCCGAACACGAGCTTATCGAAGCAGTTACGGACCACTACAGTCCGAATATCGCTAATATCCTTCTAGCAACGAAATTAGGAACCATTCGTGAGATGGCAGCCTTTCTACGGAAATTAGATGCCAACGAAGACCGGAAGACACAGTTCCAGCCACTAACTCAAAACCCCAATAATACCAACAACTACCGTGGTAACAACTGGCGGGAAACGCAAGACGCGCAGCATGTCGCTGGAAACTGGCGATCGGACCAACGCGGAAACCAAGGGTTTGGACAACGACCCACAATGGCGACTGGACGGCCAGACAACCGCCAGGCAGACCGGCGTCAGGTCAACGCGATGATGGTAGAACCTGACGAACCAATCGAGGAGGAGGAGAGCGATACTAAGGCGGGAAACGAATTACGGTCGTAGGTCCTGAGCCCACACAGACGACCGTAGAAGGCGAACCGCTCGAAATAAGGGTTCAAACCATCTTCCAGGATATAAGAAATGAGCTGTTAGTAGAGGAATGTCAAGACGAAGACAAGATGAAACAAAGGAATCGCAATACGCCCAAGATACTGGTAGATATCATGGGTAATAAGACCCTAGCCCTTGTAGATTCGGGAAGTGAGATTTCTGGCGTTTCGGGTGACTTCTTCTCTACCATACAAACTACAACCGAAAACATTCCTACATTACCCGTCACAGGAGTGACAATTCTAGGGGCAGTGGGAGGAAAGAGTGGCCATATTACGGAACAGGCAATGCTCCAGATTCAAGTAGGGAAAAATAAACATGATGTTATCTGTCTGGTAATAAAAAACCTGATTTGTCCCTTGATTCTAGGGTCAGATTGGTTAAGCGAGCACAGAGTGAAAATAAATTTTGAACAAGACAGATTGGAAATACCAGGAAAACACGGACATACCGAGGTGGTGTCATTTGCACCTGACCAAGAGTCGGTTCGAAAGGGAGGCATCGAAGGGAAGAACATTGTATCGGTAAATGTGACAGAATATGGTCCGACGTTTAACGAGGCAGAAGCGTATAATATCAAGTTTCCAGCACCGGACGCCAAGAGGATAGCACCCGATGCCTCATCGCTACCACAGGAAGATGAGCCGCTGGTGGATATTGACACCCTATCGGAATATGAGGGACAGCAGGTAAGAACTCTACTTGCAGACTTCAAGGAGGTTTTTTCCGACAAACCGGGGAAAACACACTTGTATGAACACAAAATTGAGATGTCGAGCGATGCACCGTTTGTACAACAGACTTATCCAGTCCCCTTTTCTAAAAGAGCAGCGGTGGAAGACCAGCTGCGGAAGATGTTAGAATGGGGTGTGATCGAACGTGCACCCTCTCCATATACTAACCCATTAGTCGTGGTGACGAAGAAGGATGGTACCGTACGGTTGTGCCTAGATGCCAGAAAATTGAATCAACACATGGAAAAGGATTGTGAAAGCCCGACCAACCAGGAGGAGCTACTTCATAAATTTGGAGATGCAAAATTCATATCTACAATTGATCTAACCTCTTCATACTGGCAAATTCCGTTGCGGTACAAAGACAGAAAATATACTTCGTTTCTCTACAACTCACGAAGCTACCAGTTTACAGTTCTGCCTTTTGGGTTGTCGACTTCGGTTGCAAGTTTCACTCGGTGTCTCGATAAGGTACTGGGACCGGAGGTTCAAGACTTCACTGCGTGTTATGTTGATGATTTGGTGATTGCTTCACCGGATTTTGGGACCCACATCAGGCACCTCCGAGCAGTACTACAGCGGTTAAAAGATGGAGGTCTGACAGTAAACTTACGGAAGTCAAAATTTCTTCGCAAAGAAGTTAATTTCCTCGGTCATATCCTTACGACGGAAGGAATTTTGCCGGACCCGAAGAAGATAGAGGCTATCACAGACTTCCCAACACCGAAAAATATCAAGAACCTTCGCGGATTTCTTGGTCTTTGCAATTTTTACAGAAGATTCTGTAGGCGATATGCCGAAACCACAGTGCCCCTGCTGAAACTACTGAAAAAGGGAGTTCCATGGAAATGGGGACAACCAGAAAAAGTAGCTTTCGAGGACGTCAAAAGTGCATTACTCCAAGCAGTCTTGCTACACCATCCACACACGGACAGGGCTTACTTTCTTCAAACTGATAGTTCAGATTTCGGTCTCGGATCGTTTCTGTTCCAACTGGACGACAAGGGCGACAAAAGAGTCATTGCGTTTGCTAGCAGGACTTTGCGTGGTGCCGAACGGAACTACACAACGACCGAAAAAGAAGCTCTTGCAGTGGTTTGGTCTCTCCAAAAGTTCCGTACGTACATTCTAGGAAACGAAGTTACTGTGATTACCGACCACAAGTCATTGTCTTTTCTAATGAAATGTCGCCTCAGGAACAACAGGCTTACAAGATGGATTCTTGCTATACAGGAGTATGACTTCAAGGTACAATATTGTCGTGGTTCGGAGAACCTAGCGGCTGATGTCTTGTCTAGAAACCCACTGGGAGTCGTAGGAAGCGAACTGGAAGGAGCGGAGGACAACGAAATACAATTGCAACTCGCTAAAGTAGTAGTGGCCGAAGACAAATCGCTGCGCAAGGAAATGAAAAATATTCAAAAGCTACAGCAGAAGGATGCAAAATTACAAGACATCAGAACTTTCCTGGAATCGGGAGCCGTTGAGACGTCACGGCACCAGCGACTAGCCGCCCAGCACATTCTGCACGGGGGAGTGCTGTTCAAGCGGGAGGCAGAGGGGGCACAGTGGAAACTATGTGTACCACAAGAACTATCAATACGACTAGTACAGCTATTTCACGTGAAATTGGGGCATTTTGGCACTGACAAGACCCTAAAAGCCATCCAGGAGCACTTCACCTGGAAAGGTATGAGCCATACAGTCAGGAAGGTAGTGGCAGCATGCGATTTATGTCAAAAAAGCAAATGGCCAAACTACTCTTGCAAAGGACTAATGCTAAACGTTGTGGCCACTACACCAGGGGAGCTGGTGGCAATTGATCTATATGGCCCACTGCCAAAATCTCGAGGCGGCGTGACATATCTATTGGTAATGCTGGATGTGTTCACTAAATATGTTGCACTTTATACACTGAAACGCGCTACTACGCAGAGCATTCTCCATAGAATTCTGCAAGAGTACGTTCCACGGGTCGGGAAACCAGTCACGATACTGTGTGACCATGGGACGCAGTTTACCGCTGCCAGATGGTATCAAACGCTGCACGCTAACGGCATCAAAGTGCGTCATTCATCCATACGACACCCTCAGAGTAACCCCAGCGAGCGAGTTATGAGGGAGCTGGGTCGAATGTTCCGGGCCTACTGCAGCGAACAACACACCGCATGGGCAATCCACGTTCAACAACTGGCTACATGGCTGAATTCAACGGTACACAGCAGCACTGGGTACAAGCCAGAAGAGCTCCAAACAGGACAACCAACTCCAGCGGTGTTACCCCTTAATGTGCCATACCCGGACCAACCAAGGAAGAACGACGTCAGCATAGCTGCAAAGGTCATCATCGCGAATAACAACATGTTGACAAAGGCGCAAAGGCGCAAAGACAGACACGACAGTCAAGGGAAGCATCAACGTTTCGCACCAGGGACCTTGGTGTTGTTGAAAACTAACAAACCTTCTGACGCTGCCGGGAAAGTCATTCACAAGTTTTTCTTGTTATACGAAGGACCTTATATGGTAGAAAAGGAAAACCATCCAAATGCTTATGCGCTCAAGGATCCGTCGACTGGGCGGCGAAGAGGGGTGTACAACATTACAAACCTCAGACCGTATAATTCCTTGTCCTGACACCGTTGATTCCGAAACTCCCTTCCCGTTTCCGGTTTATGGTTTTTCGGAATGGGGGGCAGTGTAACCGTATAGTATGTAGATCTAGGGTGTAATCACATAGATGTATCAGATGTTTTTGGAGTGGTAGGCATTGTAGTTAAACGTATATTTTTGGTTTAGTTAGTATAAAAATCAATACTCGTGTAGGAACAAGCAAGGGATGTGATTGGCTGGCCGGAGACTGGAATGCACGGGGGTGCAGCGTGCACAGTAGTCGAGGGTGAAAGTGCCGGGGAGCAACAAGTGTGTGGACGCTATCTCGTCACTCGATAATTCATCAGTGTTATTTTTGTGTGTTACTTTTCTTTATAAAAATAAAGTATAATTATTGTGTTGTCAGTGTTAAACATATCGAATTTTGTGAACAATAGTTATACCAATCAAACGTGCGAAATTAGCCGTGTGATCTACAACCAACCTAACCAACAACTTCACCTTGGAGGTCGAGGAACAACCACCACGGTAACTTCGACTATCAGCATCATACTCGTCAACACCGACGACATCAACTCCAACAGTTACCAGGTACCAAGTCTGCGACCATCTTATGTAAAAACAATATAAACTCAGAACGAATACAATAAATATAATTACTGAACAATTCACGACAAAACACAGACAATCGAACTTACCGAAGAAGTACTGAATTAACTTTAGCATCATCAATAGAAATATATTAAAACCACTCAAAAACACTTGAATAGTTATAGAAAGGAGATCTGTGTGAAGGTTCACTATTTTCGTATCAATATCTGTGTTTTTTTTTTTAATGTCCTCATAAAGTTTAAATATTTGTACTAACATAATATTTTTCATATTATTACTTAGCATAGATGAGTTCAATAGTTTAGTGGTACTTCAGATCCAAGACATTATAGTATTATCAATTAATAGTAGTGTACTACTATACGGGTATAATCAAATGTAGTTAATATAACTTTAGAATCCCAGTCAATCGACATTGTAATCCAGGCATTTATCAATCCAAAAACCCACTACCCTCTTTCACCTCCTATCAAGGAAAATAGTCTTCATCCGTACTTGGACATTGGACACAACAACCTACGAGTACTTCGAGTCCTACACCATATCTGACGGTAAGATTACAAGTTAATAATTACAGAACCCAAAAATGTATTCAAATTTAAAATAAAAAGGTTCTTACTGTCCTCACAGCCATAGTAGAAAGTAAATACATTGTTTGACTTGTTAAAGTTCTTCTAAATTAAGGCCTAGTTATTCTTATTCTTAATTATTTTTACTTATATTTATTTTTATCTATTCTTAATTTCAGCTTAAAGATGTTAATTTCTAATTCATAACTGTACGTGTTGTACTACATATTGTGCATAAATATTGTCTGTAACCGTACTCATTATAAATGTAGTGTTTAAGTTGTGCATAAATATTGTCTGTACTCATTGTAAATGTAGTGTACGGTTAAAGTCACTCCTCTAAGTGTACTCTCTAGTCAGAGTCAACTATAACTAATGATCAAAGTCAGCTGAAAAATGCAATTAAAACAAAATGTTTTTAATTTTTAAATAGAAGTGTGTATTTTAAATATTGTTTGTAAATCTTTCCCTACATAAATATGTTATTTTAACTAAACTGTTAATTTATTTGCATTGTCGGAAGTGCTAGTCCGTCAACTGACTAAAACACGGCGCAGTAGTTGCCGCTCAAAATCAGTGCAGCCATATAGTGGAAACAAAATAATAGCAAGAATAACACTAATTAGATATCTGTTTGATTGAAATAATGTCCCGTATATTAGATTGATATTAACATATTATAAACACTTGTGTATGGTTGCTTTGATTTAGAAGTGATATATGAAGTGGAACACGTAATATTTGGTCATGTAGTCTATTGCCAACCTTAAAATACGCTTGGCAACATCGCAACGTGATCGCAACTTTCCCAACAATCAACCACATGCCATGTGAAGATGTCAGCTTCTTTCGCGCGCAGTCAAAAAGGGACGTTTTCATGCTGCGTTCACTAAAACGCGCTTGATGCGACGCGACTGAAACGCTAAAATCAGATGATCAGTTTGGAGCGACGCGATCTGGTGTGATTAGCTGTGCCAGATTTAACTTTATCGCGCGTTGCGTGTGCAAAAAGTGCATATCAAAATTCTAAACAAAAACAATTGACAACACATTGTTTGTGTTGTTTGTGACGGCTGTTGAAAACGAAAGTCTTGTGGGACAGCACTCCATGACAACTAAAATGCGATGGCATAGGTAGCTAGCAGATGAGGTGGTGTGTGCACATAATAATGTAATTAATTTAACATTTGAGCCGTAAAGCCAATGTCTGGAGTGAGGCGTAGGCCTAGCTAGCATAGGACTCAATTTCATACGGAAGAGAATGCTGACATTGGCTAGGCCTACCTTATCTAGGCTCCCTCTAGCCTAGCCTAGACCAGGCCTTCACAAAAATGAATCGATACAGGCCTAGGGGTAGGCCCCACTGCAGTTTGCTTCTAGGGCTCTACTGTTAAATTTTAATTTAGTACATTCTTGGCCCACGCCAATCTCAATCCATACCCCCTGGCTACCGATTGCGAAATGCGAACAATGACTTTATTCCAGATAAACATTTATGGTACTAAGGGTAGACCAAGGCTGTTGCCCTAGGCTGGCCCTTGGATTCTATACAAAGTAGGTCTAATATTAGATGATAATCACGACATTGTTGACGACGAAAGAACGAAATCTTTCAATGTAAACAAAGCGCAGCGCGAGTGCCTAGGCGCTGGCCCGGGGCACGTCAATGTCCGCTATCAACATCATAAATAGAACTTAGACAAAATATTACAATGCACAGTTAACTTCAAGGATCAAATACAGATATTGTGTATTATGTACCAACAAAATAAAGAACTGAATCAATCAAAAGCTTAGAATTCTAGATTACAAAAATTGAGTACTGGCCTACAAAAGGCTCATGTTGCAGAATACAAGTATTCAAAGAACAATCTTGACATAAGAATTCATACAAATCATAAAGGAAAATGTTATCCGGTTAATATGAACGTTGGTCTGCGTCAGGCAAGTGTGGACAGCCGGGTCTAGCATGTCGCGGGCGGCGGGGGAGTGACCTGTTGGAGCAGTCGACTCTGCATTGTTGCCAAGTTTCTGGGCGTACATGCAACTTTAGGCTCAAATAACGCAAAAAGTAGTACGGATATACTCATTTTTTCTGCTTTGTGTGTATTTCTTGAGAACTTAGCTTCATTTTGATACTAAATTTGTTCACGTAGCAACGTTTTTTGGCTCCTTTATATCTATGTGAAGGTGATAAAATGTGTAATTTCTCTCTCTCCAATGTTAAAGGATAGGGATTTTTAAAATGTTCACTTCATTATTTTGGAAAAAGTAGATCGGAAAGGTACTTACATTTTTTTTTATTGTGAAAGAGCGCTGTCTCATTGTAAAGTAAGCCAAATATGAAGAGCGTGACAACGATTTCGAGTTATAGAGGAGTGACTTTAAGTTGTGCATAAATATTTTTCTGTACTCATTGTAAATGTAGTGTATGGTTAAGTTGTAAAGAAGCTTTTAGCTTAACTTCGCCTAATAAAGACCATTTATTATTATTATTATTATTATTACAGTCAACGGTATCATGAGTTACAGTGGGTGTATAAAATAAATAAATAAATTCACATTTAAAGTCTACCCACTCAGTATTTAAACTGATTTGCAGTGGGGGACTTTAATTTAAAGCGACTAAACCAACCCTGTAGGCTCCGAACACCATCGACGAGTGAACGATAACCAATCAAAGATCGATCTTTCAAATACGAAACATATAGGAATCAGTGATTGGACAGTGCAAACACTTGCGGACAAATGTCGGAATCAACAAGGCCGATTCAGAACAACTTTGAATTTATTGAGTGCTTCGTTGCTAGGACGGCTCCCCAAAGTCACCGTTTACTTATTTCTTATTGTAACATACCTAAATGCACAATCTCCACTTTGATTTTGTGCTACACTTCGTTGCTATGGTATTGTTTCATTACACGCTATTTTCTCTAAGAAAAACAGAAGCTAGACGATCACAGTCAAGTTCAGTTTTAAGTATACAGATTCTCCATTCTAATGCACAGTCGAGATAAGTATAAGTATAGAATCTGTACTTGGATTGTCTTGCTCTATTGTAACAACACGCAACATTTTCAGATAGAACAAAGTAGGTCTATGCCGTCCGTACCCATCGCGGAGATGGATTGTCTGATAACCCTGTTCCAGAAGGGTAGATGGGGTTCCATCTTGTTGTACACGGGGTTGAAGCGCATGTGCTTCACTTGGGACTCGTATTGGGGGCGGGAGTTATGCTCCAGCTCGTTCTTGAGGTCCCATCGCCATATCAGGATAGCCTGCAACACAACACAACGCATGTGCTTCACTTGGGACTCGTATTGGGGGCGGGAGTTATGCTCCAGCTCGTTCTTGAGGTCCCACCGCCATATCAGGATAGCCTGCAACACAACACAACACATGTTGTAACAGTTCGCATTGCATCCTACGGCCCGGCCAGGCGCGTAGGAACTCTGAAATAAGTGGGGGGGGAACATTGTGAGCGCGAAGCGCGAACAACTATCGGGGTCTGGGGCGGAGCCCCAGCCGCCGGAGGCCCTTTTCGCCGAAGGCGAAATTTTTTTTTGCTTTATTTGTTATTTTTCGGGTTTTAGGCTCAAATAAATAGGTCTTGAGGGCCTTAACCCGCCCCTTCTATAATTACGCCACTGACCTCACCACATACTTTCAGGATCCCATTCGCTTTTATTTTGTAATGCCACAAAGTGCAAACATTAGGCAGAAGAAATGTACCTAGTGAGGAAGACTCGTGGCTTTCTCCGGGGCGTGGGGCCCTCTGTGTTTTTGCAATTATTCATTGGTGATATATGAAAATTAGGAAGTGAATGTTTACCCTGGTATCCGTGCCTGGGTTACCGATACCAATCGATGCCGGTAGTGAAGTGCAGCTAGCTGGTGTCAGTTGCTATCGGCAGTGGTCGGGAACACATCTCTCCCGCGCGCTTACGGCAGAGCTATACGGCCGGTCGTAGCCAGCAGGCTACGGCAAAACTACGGTCAGCCAATATTCAACTCATGGTTTAAAGATAACCAATACGCGCATCAAACATTGAATCACATAAATACTTTTGTCTAACCTTCCTCCACACGATGATGTGCACTATATTTATCAAACATTAATAGTTACGAAAATAATACCATTAAAGCAGAGCAATGTTAGTGGAAACCTTTCGATGATTTCTACGTTTTTTTACGATCGCGTTTTGTATGGTTCACAAGAAACCTGTCATAAATATACAACTATCGTCGTCAAGGTATAACTGTCCTCTTTCTTGTGCCGCTTATTATATTGCTCTAGCTTTAATAGTTTCTGAAATAATGCAATGTAAGTGAAGCCATGTTTTGCCGCTACCGTTCACGCGCCGAGCGCGAGGATCACGCGTTTATGCGCTATCACCTGCATTCCAGTCGACTTTGACTCGCCCGTTTTGGCCAAGGGAGATGTGGTGTTGGTCAATCTATACCTATGCTAATTATCGTTTACTAATTTATTGACGGTTCGATAACAAAAGATAAAGCGCGGAAGATACGAAATTTAAAAAAATCACCGTTTTCTGTAGTTGTGTATGTAGAGATGTGTGACGTGAATGGGTGCCTCAAACGTTACATTGGGCCGGTCGCAGAAAAAAGTGGGGGGGGGAATCACCCCCCCTTCCCCCCCCCCTTCCTACGCGCCTGGGCCCGGCCACTCTATATCAGGATAGCCTGCAACACAACACAACACAATATGTGCTTCACTTGGGACTCGTATTGGGGACGCGAGTTATCGTTCTTCAGGTCCCAACGCCATATCAGGATAGCCTGCAACACAACACGTTGTAACAGCTCGCATTGCATCTTACGGCCTGGCCACTCTGTAGAGAAGGAGTTTTATACGATGTATTGGTCGTCTACTAATTACTCTTGAACAAATATTAAGATTATTATAAGTACGCGGGACACGAAGGACTCACCTTCTTTCTCTTCCAGACCTCCATGAAGGCGGTGGCCCAGAATGCCATGCAGACCGCCGTGAAGGAGGTACCGTAGTTGCTGAATATGTAGGTCACCTTGGCGGTCGTGCAAGAGTGGTTGGCGAACACGGGGTAGTTCTGACAGTAGTCTTGATGGCAGCGTGGACACTTCAACATGCTGCTACTGTAATATCGAGTCACAGACAAATTTACTATAGTGCTCATATTTTTTATGATAAACATTATACATATATTGTGGCACAGTGACTGAACGTTCCCCCCCCCCCCCCCACCCCCCTGTCAAACTACTTCCATCTGTGATACGGGCTCATTACGTGCATATCTAAGGAACATGATCAGGAGGGGGAAATGGCGGGCGTTGCCCTCTACTTGCGCATGACTTTACAGTTGGAAGCAACTTACATTTTATGTGAAGTAGTTATGTGAGTAGTTATGTGAAGTAGTTATGTGAAATCCAGAACGTCAAGAGTGTTCTTGAAAAATATTCATATAGATATCTCTACGATCAAGTTTATGTCACGCTACGCATTAAAAAAAAAAAAAAAATTATGTGGGCTGGTCAACTCAAGTGTAACCCAAGCGTTGCAGTGTTGTTCCACCGCCACAATCTATCTTAATGCACTACATCCAGTCATTGAATTACCGGTCCCGGTGGTCTAGGGGTTATGGCGCCCACCCGGCAAGTGGGAGACCTGGGTTCGATTCCCAGTCGGGGTTGGTTTTTTAATTTCTGGATTTCACATAACTACCACGTCAAGAGTGTTCTTGAAAAATATTCATATAGATATATATGTAGTTGAATATAGTTGAGAGGGAAGAGTTTTGGCAGGATAGAAGAAGATGGAAAGGCGGATCTTCAATGCCCAACGCAGAGTTGGACGTGGCAACAGATGATGATGATATCGGATAAGATAAGAATAACCGTTAGTGGCACTTTCAGTCTCTCAAGTAGCGAGGAACAGAAACCTCATGAGGTGTCCACATGCGAAAAAAGTACCTTACTACCTTACTACCTTGAACCTTATGACTTATTACCTGGCTCGAGACCTACGAGTAGGAAGAACCTGTCACGAAGTTGAAAAACCAAAAAATCCATAAAAATGTGGTGGCATATGTAAACAAGCTGAAGAAGAAGAAGAAGAAGGTGTGATAACGTACTATTATACTTACGTGTATTGACTTTTGCAGACTTCCTCGAAGGGATGATAGTAGATACCGACGAATATCATGTAGGCCGTTGCAATCAACCCGATCACAGTGGCAGGTACCAGCATTCGTGTGTAGGTGCCCAACCACGCGAAGTACAGAGCCACCTGTGACAATATGCCATTACAACAGGTGTCTGAGTTTCACTACTAGATTATTTCTTTTTGCTTATCAACGTATACTCGACGACTAGGTCATGTGACGGCGGGAGGGGTGGGGGGGGGGGGCGTGTTTGGAGGAAATGAGCAAGTAGGACGTAACGGGGGGTAAAGAGGAGGACTTGGACTGTCTTTCGTCTGGCAAACCTCGTCCCCGAAGTACTTGCCGACCTGATCCAATGGCTGCCGCTTGCCGACCACCCGTAGCTATGACTCACCTCGTCCCCGAAGTACTTGCCGACCTGATCCAATGGCCGCCGCTTGCCGACCACCTGTAGCCATGACTCACCTCGTCCCCGAAGTACTTGCCGACCTGATCCAATGGCTGCCGCTTGCCGACCACCTGTAGCCATGACTCACCTCGTCCCCGAAGTACTTGCCGACCTGATCCAATGGCTGCCGCTTGCCGACCACCTGTAGCCATGACTCACCTCGTCCCCGAAGTACTTGCCGACCTGATCCAATGGCTGCCGCTTGCCGACCACCTGTAGCTATGACTCACCTCGTCCCCGAAGTACTTGCCGACCTGATCCAATGGCTGCCGCTTGCCGACCACCTGTAGCTATGACTCACCTCGTCCCCGAAGTACTTGCCGACCTGATCCAATGGCCGCCGCTTGCCGACCACCTGTAGCCATGACTCACCTCGTCCCCGAAGTACTTGCCGACCTGATCCAATGGCCGCCGCTTGCCGACCACCCGTAGCTATGACTCACCTCGTCCCCGAAGTACTTGCCGACCTGATCCAATGGCTGCCGCTTGCCGACCACCTGTAGCTATGACTCATCTCGTCCCCGAAGTACTTGCCGACCTGATCCAATGGCTGCCGCTTGCCGACCACCTGTAGCTATGACTCACCTCGTCCCCGAAGTACTTGCCGACCTGATCCAATGGCCGCCGCTTGCCGACCACCCGTAGCTATGACTCACCTCGTCCCCGAAGTACTTGCCGACCTGTTCCAATGGCCGCCGCTTGCCGACCACCTGTAGCTATGACTCACCTCGTCCCCGAAGTACTTGCCGACCTGTTCCAATGGCCGCCGCTTGCCGACCACCTGTAGCTATGACTCACCTCGTCCCCGAAGTACTTGCCGACCTGATCCAATGGCCGCCGCTTGCCGACCACCTGTAGCTATGACTCACCTCGTCCCCGAAGTACTTGCCGACCTGATCCAATGGCCGCCGCTTGCCGATCACCTGTAGCCATGACTCACCTCGTCCCCGAAGTACTTGCCGACCTGATCCAGTGGCTGCCGCTTGCCGATCATCCCCACGGACGCCCACCACTTGCAAAGCATCTGTCTCTCGCTGAGCTGCTGGTCGGAGACGCCGTCGGGTATATGGTAGTCTCCGCTGTGCAGCGGGTACGCGTCCAGATACGCCCCGGCCGCCAGCAACCTGCGACCACACCATTTGCACTCATTCCGTTGGTTGGACGGTGGATATTTCTCCGCGGAATGTGTAAGATAATGTCACTACTATTCATTCATTATGAAACACGACAGATCCCGAATAAACCGGAAGACCGAACATTACCGGGATGCAGACTAATTCCGCAACCGGATACTTGTGTCGTACCTGACGAGGCCGACCTCCGTGGGAGCGCCACCGTAGCGCACGCTTAGCAGGATACTAGTGTCGTACCTGACGAGGCCGACCTCCGTGGGAGCGCCACCGTAGCGCACGCTTAGCAGGATACTAGTGTCGTACCTGACGAGGCCGACCTCTGTGGGAGCGCCGCCGTAGCGCACGCCTAGCAGGATACTAGTGTCGTACCTGACGAGGCCGACCTCTGTGGGAGCGCCGCCGTAGCGCACGCCTAGCAGGATACTAGTGTCGTACCTGACGAGGCCGACCTCCGTGGGAGCGCCGCCGTAGCGCACGCTTAGCAGGATACTAGTGTCGTACCTGACGAGGCCGACCTCCGTGGGAGCGCCGCCGTAGCGCACGCTTAGCAGGATACTAGTGTCGTACCTGACCAAGCCGACCTCCGTGGGAGCGCCGCCGTAGCGCACGCTTAGCAGGATACTAGTGTCGTACCTGACCAAGCCGACCTCCGTGGGAGCGCCGCCGTAGCGCACGCCTAGCAGGATACTAGTGTCGTACCTGACCAAGCCGACCTCCGTGGGAGCGCCGCCGTAGCGCACGCTTAGCAGGATACTAGTGTCGTACCTGACGAGGCCGACCTCCGTGGGAGCGCCGCCGTAGCGCACGCCTAGCAGGATACTAGTGTCGTACCTGACCAAGCCGACCTCTGTGGGAGCGCCGCCGTAGCGCACGCCTAGCAGGATACTAGTGTCGTACCTGACGAGGCCGACCTCCGTGGGAGCGCCGCCGTAGCGCACGCTTAGCAGGATACTAGTGTCGTACCTGACGAGGCCGACCTCCGTGGGAGCGCCGCCGTAGCGCACGCTTAGCAGGATACTAGTGTCGTACCTGACGAGGCCGACCTCCGTGGGAGCGCCGCCGTAGCGCACGCTTAGCAGGATACTAGTGTCGTACCTGACCAGGCCGACCTCTGTGGGAGCGCCGCCGTAGCGCACGCTTAGCAGGATACTAGTGTCGTACCTGACGAGGCCGACCTCCGTGGGAGCGCCGCCGTAGCGCACGCTTAGCAGGATACTAGTGTCGTACCTGACCAGGCCGACCTCTGTGGGAGCGCCGCCGTAGCGCACGCTTAGCAGGATACTAGTGTCGTACCCGACGAGGCCGACCTCCGTGGGAGCGCCGCCGTAGCGCACGCCTAGCAGGATACTAGTGTCGTACCTGACCAAGCCGACCTCCGTGGGAGCGCCGCCGTAGCGCACGCCTAGCAGGATACTAGTGTCGTACCTGACCAGGCCGACCTCCGTGGGAGCGCCGCCGTAGCGCACGCTTAGCAGGATACTAGTGTCGTACCTGACGAGGCCGACCTCCGTGGGAGCGCCGCCGTAGCGCACGCTTAGCAGGATACAAGTGTCGTACCTGACCAAGCCGACCTCTGTGGGAGCGCCGCCGTAGCGCACGCTTAGCAGGATACTAGTGTCGTACCTGACCAAGCCGACCTCTGTGGGAGCGCCGCCGTAGCGCACGCTTAGCAGGATACTAGTGTCGTACCTGACCAGGCCGACCTCCGTGGGAGCGCCGCCGTAGCGCACGCTTAGCAGGATACTAGTGTCGTACCCGACGAGGCCGACCTCCGTGGGAGCGCCGCCGTAGCGCACGCTTAGCAGGATACTAGTGTCGTACCTGACCAGGCCGACCTCTGTGGGAGCGCCGCCGTAGCGCACGCTTAGCAGGATACTAGTGTCGTACCCGACGAGGCCGACCTCCGTGGGAGCGCCGCCGTAGCGCACGCTTAGCAGGATACTAGTGTCGTACCTGACGAGGCCGACCTCCGTGGGAGCGCCGCCGTAGCGCACGCTTAGCAGGATACTAGTGTCGTACCTGACGAGGCCGACCTCTGTGGGAGCGCCGCCGTAGCGCACGCTTAGCAGGATACTAGTGTCGTACCTGACCAGGCCGACCTCTGTGGGAGCGCCGCCGTAGCGCACGCTTAGCAGGATACTAGTGTCGTACCTGACGAGGCCGACCTCCGTGGGAGCGCCGCCGTAGCGCACGCTTAGCAGGATACTAGTGTCGTACCTGACCAAGCCGACCTCCGTGGGAGCGCCGCCGTAGCGCACGCTTAGCAGGATACTAGTGTCGTACCTGACCAGGCCGACCTCTGTGGGAGCGCCGCCGTAGCGCACGCTTAGCAGGATACTAGTGTCGTACCCGACGAGGCCGACCTCCGTGGGAGCGCCGCCGTAGCGCACGCCTAGCAGGATACTAGTGTCGTACCTGACCAAGCCGACCTCTGTGGGAGCGCCGCCGTAGCGCACGCTTAGCAGGATACTAGTGTCGTACCTGACCAAGCCGACCTCTGTGGGAGCGCCGCCGTAGCGCACGCTTAGCAGGATACTAGTGTCGTACCTGACCAAGCCGACCTCCGTGGGAGCGCCGCCGTAGCGCACGCTTAGCAGGATACTAGTGTCGTACCTGACGAGGCCGACCTCCGTGGGAGCGCCGCCGTAGCGCACGCCTAGCAGGATACTAGTGTCGTACCTGACCAAGCCGACCTCTGTGGGAGCGCCGCCGTAGCGCACGCTTAGCAGGATACTAGTGTCGTACCTGACCAAGCCGACCTCTGTGGGAGCGCCGCCGTAGCGCACGCTTAGCAGGATACTAGTGTCGTACCTGACGAGGCCGACCTCTGTGGGAGCGCCGCCGTAGCGCACGCCTAGCAGGATACTAGTGTCGTACCTGACGAGGCCGACACCCGTGGGAGCGCCGCCGTAGCGCACGCTTAGCAGGATACTAGTGTCGTACCTGACCAAGCCGACCTCTGTGGGAGCGCCGCCGTAGCGCACGCTTAGCAGGATACTAGTGTCGTACCTGACGAGGCCGACCTCCGTGGGAGCGCCGCCGTAGCGCACGCTTAGCAGGATACTAGTGTCGTACCTGACGAGGCCGACCTCTGTGGGAGCGCCGCCGTAGCGCACGCTTAGCAGGATACTAGTGTCGTACCTGACGAGGCCGACCTCCGTGGGAGCGCACGCTTAGCAGGATACTAGTGTCGTACCTGACGAGGCCGACCTCCGTGGGAGCGCACGCTTAGCAGGATACTAGTGTCGTACCTGACGAGGCCGACCTCCGTGGGAGCGCCGCCGTAGCGCACGCTTAGCAGGATACTAGTGTCGTACCTGACGAGGCCGACCTCCGTGGGAGCGCCACCGTAGCGCACGCTTAGCAGGATACTAGTGTCGTACCTGACAAGGCCGACCTCCGTGGGAGCGCCGCCGTAGCGCACGCTTAGCAGGATACTAGTGTCGTACCTGACGAGGCCGACCTCTGTGGGAGCGCCGCCGTAGCGCACGCTTAGCAGGATACTAGTGTCGTACCCGACGAGGCCGACCTCCGTGGGAGCGCCGCCGTAGCGCACGCTTAGCAGGATACTAGTGTCGTACCTGACGAGGCCGACCTCCGTGGGAGCGCCGCCGTAGCGCACGCTTAGCAGGATACTAGTGTCGTACCTGACGAGGCCGACCTCCGTGGGAGCGCCGCCGTAGCGCACGCTTAGCAGGATACTAGTGTCGTACCTGACGAGGCCGACCTCCGTGGGAGCGCCGCCGTAGCGCACGCCTAGCAGGATACTAGTGTCGTACCTGACGAGGCCGACCTCCGTGGGAGCGCCGCCGTAGCGCACGCCTAGCAGGATACTAGTGTCGTACCTGACCAAGCCGACCTCTGTGGGAGCGCCGCCGTAGCGCACGCTTAGCAGGATACTAGTGTCGTACCTGACCAAGCCGACCTCTGTGGGAGCGCCGCCGTAGCGCACGCTTAGCAGGATACAAGTGTCGTACCTGACGAGGCCGACCTCTGTGGGAGCGCCGCCGTAGCGCACGCTTAGCAGGATACTAGTGTCGTACCTGACGAGGCCGACCTCTGTGGGAGCGCCGCCGTAGCGCACGCTTAGCAGGATACTAGTGTCGTACCCGACGAGGCCGACCTCCGTGGGAGCGCCGCCGTAGCGCACGCTTAGCAGGATACTAGTGTCGTACCTGACGAGGCCGACCTCCGTGGGAGCGCCGCCGTAGCGCACGCTTAGCAGGATACTAGTGTCGTACCTGACAAGGCCGACCTCCGTGGGAGCGCCGCCGTAGCGCACGCTTAGCAGGATACTAGTGTCGTACCTGACGAGGCCGACCTCCGTGGGAGCGCCGCCGTAGCGCACGCTTAGCAGGATACTAGTGTCGTACCTGACGAGGCCGACCTCCGTGGGAGCGCCGCCGTAGCGCACGCCTAGCAGGATACTAGTGTCGTACCTGACCAAGCCGACCTCCGTGGGAGCGCCGCCGTAGCGCACGCCTAGCAGGATACTAGTGTCGTACCTGACCAAGCCGACCTCCGTGGGAGCGCCGCCGTAGCGCACGCCTAGCAGGATACTAGTGTCGTACCTGACCAAGCCGACCTCTGTGGGAGCGCCGCCGTAGCGCACGCTTAGCAGGATACTAGTGTCGTACCTGACCAAGCCGACCTCTGTGGGAGCGCCGCCGTAGCGCACGCTTAGCAGGATACTAGTGTCGTACCTGACGAGGCCGACCTCTGTGGGAGCGCCGCCGTAGCGCACGCTTAGCAGGATACTAGTGTCGTACCTGACAAGGCCGACCTCCGTGGGAGCGCCGCCGTAGCGCACGCTTAGCAGGATACTAGTGTCGTACCTGACGAGGCCGACCTCCGTGGGAGCGCCGCCGTAGCGCACGCTTAGCAGGATACTAGTGTCGTACCTGACGAGGCCGACCTCCGTGGGAGCGCCACCGTAGCGCACGCCTAGCAGGATACTAGTGTCGTACCTGACGAGGCCGACCTCCGTGGGAGCGCCGCCGTAGCGCACGCCTAGCAGGATACTAGTGTCGTACCTGACGAGGCCGACCTCCGTGGGAGCGCCGCCGTAGCGCACGCTTAGCAGGATACTAGTGTCGTACCTGACGAGGCCGACCTCCGTGGGAGCGCCGCCGTAGCGCACGCTTAGCAGGATACTAGTGTCGTACCTGACGAGGCCGACCTCCGTGGGAGCGCCGCCGTAGCGCACGCTTAGCAGGATACTAGTGTCGTACCTGACCAAGCCGACCTCCGTGGGAGCGCCACCGTAGCGCACGCTTAGCAGGATACTAGTGTCGTACCTGACAAGGCCGACCTCCGTGGGAGCGCCGCCGTAGCGCACGCTTAGCAGGATACTAGTGTCGTACCTGACGAGGCCGACCTCCGTGGGAGCGCCGCCGTAGCGCACGCTTAGCAGGATACTAGTGTCGTACCTGACCAAGCCGACCTCCGTGGGAGCGCCGCCGTAGCGCACGCTTAGCAGGATACTAGTGTCGTACCTGACCAAGCCGACCTCCGTGGGAGCGCCACCGTAGCGCACGCTTAGCAGGATACTAGTGTCGTACCTGACGAGGCCGACCTCCGTGGGAGCGCCGCCGTAGCGCACGCTTAGCAGGATACTAGTGTCGTACCTGACGAGGCCGACCTCCGTGGGAGCGCCGCCGTAGCGCACGCTTAGCAGGATACTAGTGTCGTACCTGACGAGGCCGACCTCCGTGGGAGCGCCACCGTAGCGCACGCTTAGCAGGATACTAGTGTCGTACCTGACGAGGCCGACCTCCGTGGGAGCGCCGCCGTAGCGCACGCTTAGCAGGTTACTAGTGTCGTACCTGACGAGGCCGACCTCCGTGGGAGCGCCGCCGTAGCGCACGCTTAGCAGGATACTAGTGTCGTACCTGACGAGGCCGACCTCCGTGGGAGCGCCGCCGTAGCGCACGCTTAGCAGGATACTAGTGTCGTACCTGACGAGGCCGACCTCCGTGGGAGCGCCGCCGTAGCGCACGCTTAGCAGGATACTAGTGTCGTACCTGACCAAGCCGACCTCCGTGGGAGCGCCGCCGTAGCGCACGCTTAGCAGGATACTAGTGTCGTACCTGACAAGGCCGACCTCCGTGGGAGCGCCGCCGTAGCGCACGCTTAGCAGGATGTTGTGGACTATCTGGGTCCTCTCGGCGCTGGAGAACACTTCGTCATCCTCTTGACATCGCCACTCTATGTCCTCCTCGCGGAACACGGCCTGTTGGATCACAAAACAATACAGGACTCGGCCTGCAACACATAAGACAGGACACGGCCTGTTGGATCAACACATAAGACAGGACACGGCCTGTTGGAGGACATTGTAATGATATATTCCAACGTCTTTGGACACGACACAACATTCTACAGGAAGGCAGAAATGGAAAGACGGGCGAGAAGAAATACAAATGGGTGCGAGGATGAGGAAGACCCTGGAGTAAACTCGCTAGCACTTCAAGGGGAAGGGAGTTCGGAAGATACCTCTGTAGAAGAGGAGGTATCTGATGCCTCATCAACATGAAGACGTAAGAAGAAATTTAATGGACAGAAGAGTCGAAGATGAAGAAGAGAGCTGAGCTGAAAAGAAAACACCAGGATCAACCAGATGAGCCGTCTTCAACAATACCAGAAGAGATTTCGCCTACAAGATCGTTGAGGAAGATTGAAGAACCCGAGTTGAAGTTCCTGGATACACCTAGATCAGCCAGATGAGCCATCTTCAACAATACCAGAAGAGACTTCGCCTACAAGATGGTTGAGGAAGATTGAAGAACCCGAGTCAAAGTTCCAGAAAACACCAGGATCAGCCGGATGAGCCATCTTCAACAATACACGGAATCAGCAAGTTTGATACGACCAGTTAACTCCAAGATCAGTCAGAAGAGTCATTACAACAATAATTATGAGGAATCTTCAAGACTGGTACGACCAACACCGACATATCGACGTAAAGAGACATCAACCTACAGACGTAAGTGGTATCACCATCGCCTACAGTTGATTTTGGTACCTGATCCATGAAGAAACGTCTGGAATGATCACACTGGATCGTAGAAGAACTTTTACAAGTAATTGGTGAATGAACATAAACCAGAAGGGAATTCCTGCAAGACATAAACCGGAAGAGAATTTTCTTGCAAGATTTAGAATGAATATCTTTTGGAAGCAGAAAGGCATTTGAGTCTAAAGCCAGGAAGGGTGAAGATAGGAAGCTGAGTCATAAACCAACGGCTTGGGTATAAGCAACACCACAAGAGGACGACGAAACCGAGAACTAAATATATAGTCTGAAGATAGCAAGATGAAAGAGAACAAACCTAGAGAATGGATAACTCTCCAAATGGATATCCAAGCTCAAAGAAATAGCAAAAATGGATATAGAAATGAAAGATGAGAGAATTACACGTGTATGCGCGAAAGCGCGGGGAACGTGATAAGTAAAGCTAAAAAAAAAAAAAAGTACCGGACACGGCCTGTTGGAGGACACGATAATGATATATTCCAACGTCTTTGGACACGACACAACAGTACAGGACACGGCCTGTTGGAGGACACGATAATGATAATATTCCAACGTCTTTGGACACGACACAACAGTACAGGACACGGCCTGTTGGAGGACACGATAAGATAATATTCCAACGTCTTTGGGCAAGACACAACAGTACAGGACACGGCCAGTTGAAGGACACGATAATGATATATTCCAACGTCTTTGGGCAAGACACAACAGTACAGGACACGGCCTGTTGGAGGACACGATAAGATAATATTCTAACGTCTTTGGGCAAGACACAACAATACAGGACACGGCCTGTTGGCGGACACGATAATGATATATTCCAACGTCTTTGGACACGACACAACAGTACAGGACACGGCCTGTTGAAGGACACGGTAATGATATATTCCAACGTCTTTGGACACGACACAACAATACAGGACATGGCCTGTTAGAGCTGGTCTCCAGTCAGCCTACCTTGAGCATGCGTCGCCCCTCAATGTTGAAGGTCATCCCGCTGCCCAGGCCAAAGTGTTTGTCCAGCGATTGGTTCGGGTCGTCTTCTTCTTCTTTGTAAACCACCTTCATCTCGTGTTGTTCCGCCCACGCGGCCAGCACGTGGTACGTCCCGTGCACCTGCACACCGTGTACACATACCATCAATACGGCCAGCACGTGGTACGTCCCGTGCACCTGCACACCGCGTACACATACCATCAATACGGCCAGCACGTGGTACGTCCCGTGCACCTGCACACCGCGTACACATACCATCATTACGGCCTGCACGTGGTACGTTCCGTGCACCTGCACACCGCGTACACACACCATCAATACGGCCAGCACGTGGTACGTCCCGTGCACCTGCACACCGCGTACACATACCATCAATACGGCCAGCACGTGGTACGACCCGTGCACCTGCACACCGCGTAAACATACCATCAATACGGCCAGCACGTGGTACGTCCCGTGCACCAGCACACCGCGTACACATACCATCAATACGGCCAGCACGTGGTACGTCCCGTGCACCTGCACACCGCGTACACATACCATCAATACGGCCAGAACGTGGTACGTCCCGTGCACCAGCACACCGCGTACACAAACCATCAATACGGCCAGCACGTGGTACGTCCCGTGCACCTGCACACCGCGTACACATACCATCAATACGGCCAGCACGTGGTACGTTGTGCACCTGCACACCGCGTACACACACCATCAATACGGCCCGCACGTGGTACGTCCCGTGCACCTGCACACCGCGTACACATACCATCAATACGGCCAGCACGTGGTACGTTGTGCACCTGCACACCGCGTACACACACCATCAATACGGCCAGCACGTGGTACGTCCCGTGCACCTGCACACCGCGTACACAAACCATCAATACGGCCAGCACGTGGTACGTCCCGTGCACCTGCACACCGCGTACACATACCATCAATACGGCCAGGACGTGGTACGTCCCGTGCACCTGCACACCGCGTACACACACCATCAATACGGCCCGCACGTGGTACGTCCCGTGCACCTGCACACCGCGTACACATACCATCAATACGGCCAGGACGTGGTACGTCCCGTGCACCTGCACACCGCGTACACACACCATCAATACGGCCCGCACGTGGTACGTCCCGTGCACCTGCACACCGCGTACACATACCATCAATACGGCCAGCACGTGGTACGTCCCGTGCACCTGCACACCGCGTACACATACCATCAATACAACCAGCACGTGGTACGTCCCATGTACCTGCACACCGCGTACACATACCATCAATACGGCCAGCACGTGGTACGTCCCGTGCACCTGCACACCGCGTACACACACCATCAATACGATTAGCACGTGGTACGTCCTGTGCACCTGCACACCGCGTACACATACCATCAATACGGCCAGCACGTGCACCTGCACACCGCGTACACATACCATCAATACGGCCAGCACGTACACCTGCACACCGCGTTCACATACCATCAATACGGCCAGCACGTGGTACGTCCCGTGCACCTGCACACCGCGTACACATACCATCAATACAACCAGCACGTGGTACGTCCCATGTACCTGCACACCGCGTACACATACCATCAATACGGCCAGCACGTGGTACGTCCCGTGCACCTGCACACCGCGTACACATACCATCAATACGGCCAGCACGTGGTACGTCCCGTGCACCTGCACACCGCGTACACATACCATCAATACGGCCAGCACGTGGTACGTCCCGTGCACCTGCACACCGCGTACACATACCATCAATACGGCCAGCACGTGGTACGTCCCGTGCACCTGCACACCGCGTACACATACCATCAATACGGCCAGCACGTGGTACGTCCCGTGCACCTGCACTCCACGTACACATACCATCAATACGGCCAGCACGTGGTACGTCCCGTGCACCTGCACACCGCGTACACACACCATCAATACGGCCAGCACGTGGTACGTCCCGTGCACCTGCACACCGCGTAAACACACCATCAATACGGCCAGCACGTGGTACGTCCCGTGCACCTGCACACCGCGTACACACACCATCAATACGGCCAGAACGTGGTACGTCCCGTGTACCTGCACACCGCGAACACACACCATCAATACGGCCAGCACGTGGTACGTCCCGTGCACCTGCACACCGCGTACACATACCATCAATACGGCCAGCACGTGGTACGTCCCGTGCACCTGCACACCGCGTACACATACCATCAATACGGCCAGCACGTGGTACGTCCCGTGCACCTGCACACCGCGTACACATACCATCAATACGGCCAGCACGTGGTACGTCCCGTGCACCTGCACACCACGTACACATACCATCAATACGGCCAGCACGTGGTACGTCCCGTGCACCAGCACACCGCGTACACATACCATCAATACGGCCAGCACGTGGTACGTCCCGTGCACCTGCACACCGCGTACACATACCATCAATACGGCCAGCACGTGGTACGTCCGGTGCACCTGCACACCGCGTACACATACCATCAATACGGCCAGCACGTGGTACGTCCCGTGCACCTGCACACCGCGTACACACACCATCAATACGGCCAGCACGTGGTACGTCCCGTGCACCTGCACACCGCGTACACATACCATCAATACGGCCGGCACTTGGTACGTCTCGTGCACCTGCACACCGCGTACACATACCATCAATACGGCCAGCACGTGGTACGTCGCGTGCACCTGCACACCGCGTACACAGTCCATCAATACGGCCAGCAGGTGGTACGTCCCGTGCACCTGCATACAGCGTACACATACCATCAATACGGCGAGCACGTGGTACGTCCCGTGCACCTGCACACCGCGTACACAGTCCATCAATACGGCCAGCAGGTGGTACGTCCCGTGCACCTGCATACCGCGTACACATACCATCAATACGGCCAGCACGTGGTACGTCCCGTGCACCTGCACATCGCGTACACATACCATCAATACGGCCAGCACGTGGTACGTCCCGTGCACCTGCACACCGCGTACACATACCATCAATACGGCCAGCACGTGGTACGTCCCGTGTACCTGCACACCGCGTACACATACCATCAATACGGCCAGCACGTGGTACGTCCCGTGCACCTGCACACCGCGTACACATACCATCAATACGGCCAGCACGTGGTACGTCCTGTGCACCTGCACACCGCGTACACATACCATCAATACGGCCAGTACGTGGTACGTCCCGTGCACCTGCACACCGCGTACACATACCATCAATACGGCCAGCACGTGGTACGTCCCGTGCACCTGCACACCACGTACACATACCATCAATACGGCCCGCACGTGGTACGTCCCGTGCACCTGCACACCGCGTACACATACCATCAATACGGCCAGCACGTGGTACGTCCTGTGCACCTGCACACCGCGTACACATACCATCAATACGGCCAGTACGTGGTACGTCCCGTGCACCTGCACACCACGTACACATACCATCAATACGGCCCGCACGTGGTACGTCCCGTGCACCTGCACACCGCGTACACATACCATCAATACGGCCAGCACGTGGTACGTCCTGTGCACCTGCACACCGCGTACACATACCATCAATACGGCCAGCACGTGGTACGTCCCGTGTACCTGCACACCGCGTACACATACCATCAATACGGCCAGCACGTGGTACGTCCCGTGCACCTGCACACCGCGTACACATACCATCAATACGGCCAGCACGTGGTACGTCCTGTGCACCTGCACACCGCGTACACATACCATCAATACGGCCAGCACGTGGTACGTCCTGTGCACCTGCACACCGCGTACACATACCATCAATACGGCCAGTACGTGGTACGTCCCGTGCACCTGCACACCGCGTACACATACCATCAATACGGCCAGCACGTGGTACGTCCCGTGCACCTGCACACCGCGTACACAGTCCATCAATACGGCCAGCAGGTGGTACGTCCCGTGCACCTGCATACCGCGTACACATACCATCAATACGGCCAGCACGTGGTACGTCCCGTGCACCTGCACACCGCGTACACATACCATCAATACGGCCAGCACGTGGTACGTCCCGTGCACCTGCACACCGCGTACACATACCATCAATACGGCCAGCACGTGGTACGTCCCGTGCACCTGCACACCGCGTACACATACCATCAATACGGCCAGCACGTGGTACGTCCCGTGCACCTGCACACCGCGTACACATACCATCAATACGGCCAGCACGTGGTACGTCCCGTGCACCTGCACACCGCGTACACATACCATCAATACGGCCAGCACGTGGTACGTCCCGTGCACCTGCACACCGCGTACACATACCATCAATACGGCCAGCACGTGGTACGTCCCGTGCACCTGCACACCGCGTACACATACCATGAATACGGCCAGCACGTGGTACGTTGTGCGCCTGCACACCGCGTACACATACCATCAATACGGCCAGCACGTGGTACGTCCCGTGCACCTGCACACCGCGTACACAAACCATCAATACGGCCAGCAGGTGGTACGTCCCGTGCACCAGCACACCGCGTACACAAACCATCAATACGGCCAGCACGTGGTACGTCCCGTGCACCTGCACACCGCGTACACATACCATCAATACGGCCAGCACGTGGTACGTCCCCTGCACCTGCACACCGCGTACACATACCATCAATACAGCCAGCACGTGGTACGTCCCCTGCACCTGCACACCGCGTACACATACCATCAATACGGCCAGCACGTGGTACGTCCCGTGCACCTGCACACCGCGTACACATACCATCAATACGGCCAGCACGTGGTACGTCCCGTGCACCTGCACACCGCGTACACACACCATCAATACGGCCAGCACGTGGTACGACCCGTGCACCTGCACACCGCGTACACACACCATCAATACGGCCAGCACGTGGTACGACCCGTGCACCTGCACACCGCGTACACATACCATCAATACGGCCAGCACGTGGTACGACCCGTGCACCTGCACACCGCGTACACACACCATCAATACGGCCAGCACGTGGTACGTCCCGTGCACCTGCACACCGCGTACACATACCATCAATACGGCCAGCACGTGGTACGTCCCGTGCACCTGCACACCGCGTACACATACCATCAATACGGCCAGCACGTGGTACGACCCGTGCACCTGCACACCGCGTACACATACCATCAATACGGCCAGCACGTGGTACGTCCCGTGCACCTGCACACCGCGTTCACGTACCATCAATACGGCCAGCACGTGGTACGTCCCGTGCACCTGCACACCGCGTACACGTACCATCAATACGGCCAGCACGTGGTGCGTCCCGTGCACCTGCACACCGCGTACACATACCATCAATACGGCCAGCACGTGGTACGTCCCGTGCACCTGCACACCGCGTACACATACCATCAATACGGCCAGAACGTGGTACGTCCCGTGCACCTGCACACCGCGTACACATACCATCAATACGGCCCGCACGTGGTACGTCCCGTGTACCTGCACACCGCGTACACATACCATCAATACGGCCCGCACGTGGTACGTCCCGTGCACCTGCACACCGCGTACACATACCATCAATACGGCCAGAACGTGGTACGTCCCGTGCACCTGCACACCGCGTACACATACCATCAATACGGCCAGCACGTGGTACGTCCCGTGCACCTGCACACCGCGTACACATACCATCAATACGGCCCGCACGTGCACCTGCACACCGCGTACACATACCATCAATACGGCCAGCACGTGGTGCGTCCCGTGCACCTGCACACCGCGTACACATACCATCAATACGGCCAGCACGTGGTACGTCCCGTGCACCTGCACACCGCGTACACATACCATCAATACGGCCAGAACGTGGTACGTCCCGTGCACCTGCACACCGCGTACACATACCATCAATACGGCCAGCACGTGGTACGTCCCGTGCACCTGCACACCGCGTACACATACCATCAATACGGCCAGAACGTGGTACGTCCCGTGCACCTGCACACCGCGTACACATACCATCAATACGGCCAGAACGTGGTACGTCCCGTGCACCTGCACACCGCGTACACATACCATCAATACAACCAGCACGTGGTACGTCCCGTGCACCTGCACACCGCGTACACATACCATCAATACGGCCAGCACGTGGTACGTCCCGTGCACCTGCACACCGCGTACACATACCATCAATACGGCCAGCACGTGGTACGTCCTGTGCACCTGCACACCGCGTACACGTACCATCAATACGGCCCGCACGTACACCTGCACACCGCGTACACATACTGACAATACGGCCAGCACGTGGTACGTCCCGTGCACCTGCACACCGCGTACACATACCATCAATACGGCCCGCACGTACACCTGCACACCGCGTACACATACTGACAATACGGCCAGCACGTGGTACGTCCCGTGCACCTGCACACCGCGTACACGTACCATTTATACGGCCAGCACGTGGTACGTCCCCTGCACCTGCACACCGCGTATAGATACAAACAAATATAAACAAGAATTAAATAAATTAAGTAATTAAATTAAACAAACTGAAAAAAAGTTATAAGAAAATGGTGATGAGTATATTTGGGTTTTACGGGACGGTGAGTGGGTGAAATATGCAATAATGAAGATGAAAAAACTTCCCAATCAGATCCATTGCACATCGTTGGGGTTATCGTCATAAGAGGAGTCCATCAAGGGAAGGCAGGGCCAAGTGGGAGGAGAAATCTTCAATGGGAGTGGGACATTGGGAGGAAAGGGACAGCAACTCCTACCATTTGCTCTTACGACTAGCAGAGTCACTCTGGGCCTATTCTACCCCCAGTAAGGGGCCTCCTTCTGTCGACTCTTACGACTAGCAGAGTCACCATGGGCCTATTTTTTTTTTCCTTCTTGTGCCAAGATGGCTTTTTTAGCCATTCTTTTGTCTTACTATCCAATATAAAACAGCTTCCTTTTCTGGCCTGCTCATATCATTGGGCACTGGGCATGGAGTCAATAAAAACCTTGAGGGCAGCACATTCTACCTCCAGGACGATAAGGGGCCTCCTTCTGTCGACTCTTACGACTAGCAGAGTCACTCTGGGCCTATTCTACCCCCAGGACGATAAGGGGCCTCCTTCTGTCGACTCTTACGACTAGCAGAGTCACCATGGGCCTATTCTACCCCCAGGACAAGACGGGCCTCCTTAGTGTCACATGCAACCCACCTTCAGGAAGACGAGATCGCTGTACGGCAGACAGGAATATTCCTCCTCGAGTTGGAGACCCTCAAACCGGATGTTCTTCTGGAACTCTGTTCTCTGGTCGGCGTGGATCACGTTGTTGTCGTTCCTGTAGACCAGGACGAGGTCGATCTGTCTTCGGTTGTCCCTGAACCTGGACGGACAAGACACTCTCGTGTGAGCAGGCCTAGCCGCAACCTAGATGCTCGGCACTCCAAGATATAAGAATACAATGCCAAAAGATATGGAGGAGGCAGAAAAAAGAATCCGATCTCTACTGGGAAACGCGAAACCGCATGATGACCAGAATGGTAAATTGTTGGCATACAAAGGAGAAGAAGAAAAGAAGGAGAAGAAGAAGAAGAGGCAGATGTTTAAGGAACGCCGAAACAATTTGTTGAGGAGTTTCCATGCGGGAAGGAAAGCGGAAAGTGGAAGACGTGGACTGCCTTTCGTCTGGCTTCTCCACCTCGACCTTTCCGGCTAGGATTATCCTACCAGAAGCATATGCTTCCGCCGGCATAGCTGCTCTCGGAATCACCAAAACCCGCCAACAAGAATGCCAACGAGGCTAATCGCGATGAATGAGACTTACTTGTGGGTGTCTGTATATGTGGTACTCGCAAAGCTGGTTTCTGACGATCCCTGGGTGCTGTAGATGTTGTCGTAGTATAGTCAGCGAGGCTAATCGCGATGAATGAGACTTACTTGTGGGTGTCTGTATATGTGGTACTCGCAAAGCTGGTTTCTGACGAGCCCCGGGTGTTGTAGATGTTGTCGTAGTATAGTCAGCGAGGCTAATCGCGATGAATGAGACTTACTTGTGGGTGTCTGTATATGTGGTACTCGCAAAGCTGGTTTCTGATGAGCCCCGGGTGTTGTAGATGTTGTAGTGGTAGTCAGCGAGGCTAATCGCGATGAATGAGACTTACTTGTGGGTGTCTGTATATGTGGTACTCGCAAAGCTGGTTTCTGACGAGCCCCGGGTGTTGTAGATGTTCTCCTCGTTGTAGTCGATGGAAGTGACCTTGGGTCGACGTTGCCTGCTGGCCATGATGAACACTGTTGAACAAACTCACGTGTTTGAAGCGATTGATACTGACAAGTGATGTTATTCACTTGTCAAAATATTGTTGATGCAGGGTCGATCCCCTGGCGGACGTTCGGTAAACCTCATGGGAGTTCGACGAGCCCCCGCCAGGGGATTTACGGACCTTGTCTTGGCTTGACGGAGATCAAGCGGACCTTGGTTTCGAGGTATTGCACGGCCACGCAAGGTCGTGAATTCACCTTTAAGGTGAATTCACGACCTTGCGTGGCCGTGCATGCAGCGCGGTGCAGCGGCTGGTAGACCAATCAGAAACGACTTGCATGCAGTGCAGTGCAGCGCTGCCGAAGTTGGTCGACATTCAACTTTTGCAGCACTGCACGCAAGTCATACCTCAATAGATCGTATAAATTCTGATGGCTCACACTGGCTGTGACATTTTTCGTCTGCATGGTACGCCTACTCTGGACCCTTATTCTGTAAAATGTTCTCGTTCTCGTGTGAAACGAAAACGAACTCTGCACCCGTTCCGAGGCTAGAAGGTACCAGCAAATAGTATTTCTCCATTGTAGTCACGTTTACGGTCACAGCTGACTATAATTATCAGAATGCAGAACGAAATCAGCCGCCAATTATGAATATGAAATTCTGGCACAGATTTTAGTCACATGGCCAACTGCTTGCGACAATAGTAGTCCCCGTGGAGCTACCGAGACCTCCTATCTTCTAAATCATGGCCGACCGAGTTCCGCCATCAACTTAATGCTAAGGTGTAGTTTTATCTCTATTTGACAACACTTTGACATATATCTTTACTTACCACCTTGTACTATACTATTGAACTAATTATTGTAATTTAACCATGGCATATATCCATTTATTTACTTAGATTGTTGAATTTACAAGTTATGTCGTTTGATTTGGCATTTCGAGTCTTTATTGTGTCAAAAATAACAAGTGGCAGTTGTTATGGACTTGATACCGCAGCCTACTGCATGTTTTAACAGATATAGTGGGCAGTGACCGTTGACACCACATACACATGACTTCGAACAGTGCTATTCCAATGTCTTTGGACTGCAACCGAGAAATACCATTGGCTGCTACCATCCTAGCCTCCAAACAATACCAAATCGAGATTTCGTTTAGTTCTCGTTTCGTTTCACACGAGAACATTTTACAGAATAAGGGCCCTGGACCCCTATTCGGTAACTTTCCCATTTCTGCCTGAAATGAAAGCAGCCGAAACGAATGCAGGCAGAAATTATTTGCCCGTTTCAGCCGTCGCCAAAGATGAACAAAATAGCGATTCTATAACAGCGCCTGAAATGTGTATGTACGCTTTGGGAGAACATCACAAGGCGACTGAGCCACCGAGGCTTTAAGCCAATCAGAAACAGACAATATCACGATTTAAATGGCCGTGATCACTGCAACCAAACTGCAACACGGCTCAAATCAAAACAAACATAACCCTACACACAGTTACATGAACGCGTCTTTTACAACACAAAAAGCAACCTAGAATGCTATATTTCTCTATTCTAGGAATTTCTCTATGTTCTAGAAAGCCTACAAGGTAATGCCTAGGCCTACGCCAATATCTTATTATTTCTTAACACTGAATTTATATGTATCGGCCTAGTAATACGGCAGTCCTAGTGATACAATAGGCCTAGGCAGTGAAACCGCATCTGTGCCGGCCGGGTCGTGAACACATAGAACTTCCCACGCACTACTGCAGCAGCACGGACGGCGCTGCATGCACGGCCACGCAAGGTCGTGAATTCACCTTTAGGGTATTCTACTTTTTGTACGCACGTTGATATGGTCTTAGGTTGATACTGGATTTGCGTAACTTTGGTAAAAGTGGGATTCTTTTATAGCACATTTAGCAAGTCAGAGCACTCAAAATAGACTAGATGCATTCTGGTGGCAAGAAAATAAACTTCTATTAGGAGTGGTTTAGCTGTCAATTTTTATTGTTGTTTTATTGTTATTATTTATTCATCGATGGCGCTGAAAGGAGGTTGCTTAGCAGCGCTATCTATGTTAATTTTTAAACTAAGAAGGTACTTTGCTGTATTGTTGTGTTTTGTGTGTGTTATGAACGGCTACATTATTTTATTTTATTTTATTAAGTATTTATTTGCAACAGAAAATTATTATTTTTTTTATTATTCCAAAATGTAGGGGAAGAATAAGAGTTCGGAGGACCAGCACTGAGGCAATAAATAGGTGGACTGTAAACACTAGGTCGAGTTCAGAAATAATCCGCACATACACAAAATACACTTGAAAGCAAAAGGAATATATTATCACAAATAACACATTACACTTATATTCTTGAGTTACAATTACAATACATGAATTATGTGTGTTGTACACATGTGAAAATGAGAATAAAAGCGACAATATTTCTACACGACGCGAGCATGTAGTATAGCTACAATATCTATACGATCCATAATATTATTAATTTGTTCATAGTTATTCCACAGACAAAAAGCCACTTGCATGGCTTTGTGGTCAACGAATTTATTTTTGGAGTTGGTAGTTTGTTTTCGATGATGTAAACCTGTATATTTATCTAACACAAACATAAACATGCATGACTGTTATTATTGTTCCCTGCGAATCACGCTGGTCAGCGAACTTATCGGCAAAGTGAGTCACGTGACCATAACATGTTTCTATCTAGAGTTTGGTAAACACATGGAATGTGTGTTGTACGATATGTAGGTTGTAAGGACGCGTGCCGTGCATGACCACCCTAAATAGACTAGATGAATTCTGTGCATAGCAAAAATATAAACATTATGAGAAGAAGTTTAGTTGTAAATTGTTCATTGTTGCTTTATTGTTAACATGACGGTTCTTAATTTGTAACCAAAGCTATTATAAACAATAATTAAAGGTATTCGCAGCCTTGACCTTCCAAATAACATCTATAGTTGGAGTGTTGCTAACGCGCCTTACAAAATAAATAATATGATAGGAAATGCATTCGCCGCACATTAACACTGATTGTATAACACGGGCTTTGAGTGTTTAGTGTCGAGTAGAGGTCCACCGCCATCGGATGTTTCTCTACCGTTCCTCAGAGTCAACTGATTGTATAACACGGGCTTTGAGTGTAAAATGTCGGGTAGAGTTCCACCGCCATCGGATGTTTCTCTACCATTTCGTAGAGTCAACACACATGCTAGGGTGCAGATATTTTTAGCTTGAAGCTCCACCCCCTAGTTATGCGACGACTAACGCCCAGCTAAATAAATATAACTGATTCAATATGAAATGAATAAATACGATGTGATTGTCGGGTTGTCACGGGGGGGGGGGGGGGGGGGGGGGGGAGCAGGAGGCGAGCGTTAAACTAAGAAAATCCAAAGAAAGAATTGTAATGTGTTGTTTCTTTGTTATGTATAATTCTACGTGTCTATTTATTTTGTGATGATGAATTTGTATGTATAATTCTATGTGTCTATTTATTTTGTGATGATGTTTGTATGTTTTTTATTATATCCTATGTATTTCTGGTTGTATAAACTGTGCTGAGATAAATAAATAATAATAATAATAATAATAATAATAATAATAATAATAATAATAATAATAATAATAATAATAATAATAATAATAATAATATAATAATAATGATAATAATAATAATAAAGAAATGTTCAAGTCTTGTTGTCGGCAAGAGTGGCAGAATCAAGGTGCATCCTGTTCCTTGCCACCGCGCATGCGCTGCTAGCGTGCGAGACAATAGACAAACAGCCGGTGGCGTCGTGCCCCTACCCGACACTATAGACTCAAAGGCACGGGTGAATGTGTGGTCGCGCGCGCGTGTTATATTTATAGAACGGGACGTGAGTATTTGTAGATCAGTGGTCTGCCAACTTTCGTCCTAGCCGTGTCGCTCTCTCTAGAGCTGCTAATCGTAACGGGCGCCATGTTATCTACGTGTATGCGAGTAATCGCTAGACAAGGGGTGAGTATATACTGACAATACACCCTCACCCTCACACAATACACCCTCACACTAGCCGTGTCGCTCTCTACAGAGCTGCTAATCGTAACGGGCGCCATGTTATCTACGTGTATGCGAGTAATCGCTAGACAAGGGGTGAGTATATACTGACAATACACCCTCACCCTCACACAATACACCCTCACACTAGCCGTGTCGCTCTCTACAGAGCTGCTAATCGTAACGGGCGCCATGTTATCTACGTGTATGCGAGTAATCGCTAGACAAGGGGTGAGTATATACTGACAATACACCCTCACCCTCACACAATACACCCTCACACTAGCCGTGTCGCTCTCTACAGAGCTGCTAATCGTAACGGGCGCCATGTTATCTACGTGTATGCGAGTAATCGCTAGACAAGGGGTGAGTATATACTGACAATACACCCTCACCCTCACACAATACACCCTCACACTAGCCGTGTCGCTCTCTACAGAGCTGCTAATCGTAACGGGCGCCATGTTATCTACGTGTATGCGAGTAATCGCTAGACAAGGGGTGAGTATATACTGACAATACACCCTCACCCTCACACAATACACCCTCACACTAGCCGTGTCGCTCGCTACAGAGCTGCTAATCGTAACGGGCGCCATGTTATCTACGTGTATGCGAGTAATCGCTAGACAAGGGGTGAGTATATACTGACAATACACCCTCACCCTCACACAATACACCCTCACACTAGCCGTGTCGCTCTCTACAGAGCTGCTAATCGTAACGGGCGCCATGTTATCTACGTGTATGCGAGTAATCGCTAGACAAGGGGTGAGTATATACTGACAATACACCCTCACACAATACACCCTCACACTAGCCGTGTCGCTCGCTACAGAGCTGCTAATCGTAACGGGCGCCATGTTATCTACGTGTATGCGAGTCATCGCTAGACAAGGGGTGAGTATATACTGACAAAATACACCCTCACCCTCACACAATACACCCTCACGCTAGCCGTGTCGCTCTCTACAGAGCTGCTAATCGTAACGGGCGCCATGTTATCTACGTGTATGCGAGTAATCGCTAGACAAGGGGTGAGTATATACTGACAAAATACACCCTCACCCTCACACAATACACCCTCACACTAGCCGTGTCGCTCTCTACAGAGCTGCTAATCGTAACGGGCGCCATGTTATCTACGTGTATGCGAGTCATCGCTAGACAAGGGGTGAGTATATACTGACAAAATACACCCTCACCCTCACAATACATTCATTTTCACAGAAAGAGGAAGATCAGCGGTTAGACGCAGGACTATATAGTATTCGATTCCCAGCCGACGCCAATCTTGACTGAAGGTTTTTCCGATGTTTTCTTCAGTCGTAAAGGCGAATGCTAGATTAAGTCCAGCCCTCGGACATTCCTCCCCAACTATCCAAGCACCTTAAGGGCAAAGGGTAGTCTCTACGTAAAAAAACGCAGAAAATGTTATTATTAAATTATATCTCAAGATTGCAACAAGAAATCGAAAATCTAAATCAGCAGCGCACTTTGCTTTGGTAAGCCCTACAGATTGAATAAAATATTATAACCATAAGCGTAGTGCTTTGACTATAATTCGATAATTAGTAATAAAATTAATTGTTTAAAAAAAACCTACTGATTATAATATAAATCACGACTTAGCGCATTCAATGTGTAGGGCTTACTAAACCATACAGTGCGCTGTTGATTAAGATTTTTGATTTCGAAGCCCATTCTTGTGATATAATTTAAAAATGAAAATTTTGTGCGGTGTTTGACGTAGAGGTATCCTTTCCTGTTAACATACATAGTTAATAGTTATATAAAGAGGGGCACATCAGGTGTGTATCGGAATGTATTACTGACATTCCGAGGTAGAATTATTATGACTTCTTCTTTATATGTACAGCCGTGAGTGTCGCCAGGATATTTTCCAAGGGGGGGGGGGGGGGGCGACACGAAACAACGCTATCCACCCTGGTGTAAAGGGGATGTTGAGGCAACCACCCTTAATTTAGTTAGCCCCGCAGGGATTTTTGTTTTAATGTCAACACACTTTTTAGCCGATTTTATGCCATTGAAATAGGTTGTGAATTGAAATAAGATTAAAGTGCGCTAAATCAATAATCAATCCATGGATGTCGGTCGAGGTGGGCCCCTCCTCGTGGTGACCGGTACTCGGATAGGGGGCTCTCGAGCACCTCGTATAGAGTAGTCAATAAGCGACAGGGATTCGAGTAACTATAACAACTATCATACTATTATTAAAGGTACTAATTAATTAATCATTTTCATAATTCATGTACACAAATAATCACATTTAAAAGTTTGCTAAAGGTTGGAATATGCAGTTGTACACCTAGGGGCACTAATTGTTGCTATGGATTTGTTTTAGAAACTGTGACCTCTCAACAACGGGCACCCCTAAGGGGTGGGTAGGGGACGACTATAAATTCCGTTTGTTCTTATGAGTAAACAGGAAGGACGTATCTATCTAGCTAGCTAGTGTCTACTTGAGGCTAGTGTCTACTTGAGGCTCGTGTGCCAACAGTGGGTGGACCAAGTACGCGGAAGAGACATGTATTGTGTATAGCTCTGTGCAAATATTTTCAGAATCACCATGACGACAGCCTCTAAAGTCCACTCGTGTTTGCCGTGTGTAAACACGCATAGGAAAATATTTGACGGTCTGTTTGTCAGGTTTAGTCCAGTTTGTCGCGAACCTACACTCAAAACAGATTTCATATGACCTACAAAAACTTAAATATAGATTTTCTTGCAGAACTATGTCTTTAAATAAATTATATTGTATTTGAAAATTAAATTATTATATTTGACCAAATATGCATGAATACTCACTAGGGGTGCACACGATATCCTTCGATATTCAATAAAATTTCGATAATCGATAAAACAAATTTTATGGAATGGTTTCTTGTCTGAAAAAACATGTTTGTACTGCATTATTTCGTTCTTCTCTGGCTTTTGTAAAATACTCCAAGATACTGCCAATATACTGGGCTACGGGCAATTCAATTCAATGTTATTGATGTTTTCCTGTCCCTGACAGAACAGGGTTATTGGGCATGGCCATACCCTCTTTAAACTTACATTGCGTGCACTCTCAAACCGCGTGCGGAACGCCTGCACAGAACCGAGCCGGCTACCAGCAACACACCTTCTCAGCGCTGCTCGGAGGCGGCGGCCGAGCGGGGAACTAGTACCGTAAGCACCGTTTCGCTCTACGATGCACGGTTTAGCTGTAAAATGCAGTTAAAGATTGATCCCAAGGCAGCTACTAGTGTTGTATGGGAGTCTAGTGAGGGTGCCAGTGTGATGCCAGAATAGGCACCGTTTCGCTCTACGATGCACAGTTTAGCTGTAAAATGCAGTTAAAGATTGATCCCAAGGCAGCCACTAGTGTTGTATGGGAGTCTAGTGAGGGTGCCTGTGTGATGCCAGAATAAGCACCGTTTCGCTCTACGATGCACGGTTTAGCTGTAAAATGCCATTAAAAATTGATCCCAAGGCAGCCACTAGTGTTGTATGGGAGTCTAGTGAGGGTGTCTGTGTGATGCCAGAATAAGCCCCGTTTCCCTCTACGATGCACGGTTTAGCTGTAAAATGCAATTATAAATTGATCGCAAGGCAGCCACTTGTGTTGTATGGGAGTCTAGTGAGGGTGCCTGTGTGATGCCAGAATAAGCCCCGTTTCACTCTACGATGCATGGTTTAGCTGTAAAATGCAGTTAAAGATTGATCCCAAGGCAGCCACTTGTGTTGTATGGGAGTCTAGTGAGGGTGTCTGTCTGATGCCAGAATAAGCCCCGTTTCCCTCTACGATGCACGGTTTAGCTGTAAAATGCAATTATAAATTGATCGCAAGGCAGCCACTTGTGTTGTATGGGAGTCTAGTGAGGGTGCCTGTGTGATGCCAGAATAAGCCCCGTTTCCCTCTACGATGCACGGTTTAGCTGTAAAATGCAATACAAAATTGATCTCAAGGCAGCCACTTATGTTGTATGGGAGTCTAGTGAGGGTGCCTGTGTGATGCCAGAATAAGCTCCGTTTTCCTCTACGATGCACGGTTTAGCTGTAAAATGCAATTATAAATTGATCCCAAGGCAGCCACTTGTGTTATATGGGAGTCTAGTGAGGGTGACTGTGTGATGCCAGAATAAGCCCTGTTTCCCTCTACGATGCACGGTTTAGCTGTAAAATGCAATAAAAAATTGATCCCAAGGCAGCCACTTGTGTTGTATGGGAGTCTAGTGAGGGTGCCTGTGTGATGCCAGAATAAGCCCAGTTTCCCTCTACGATGCACGGCTTAGCTGTAAAATGCAATAAAAAATTGATCCCAAGGCAGCCACTTGTGTTGTATGGAAGTCTAGTGAGGGTGCCTGTGTGATGCCAGAATAAGCCCAGTTTCCCTCTACGATGCACGGCTTAGCTATAAAATGCAATAAAAAATGGATCCCAAGGCAGCCACTAGTGTTGTATGGGAGTCTAGTGAGGGTGACTGTGTGATGCCAGAATAAGCCCCGTTTCCCTCTACGATGCACGGTTTAGCTGTAAAATGCAATAAAAAATTGATCCCTAGGCAGCCACTATTGTTGTATGGGAGTCTAGTGAGGGTGTCTGTGTGATGCCAGAATAAGCCCCGTTTCCCTCTACGATGCACGGTTTAGCTGTAAAATGCAATAAAAAATTGATCCCAAGGCAGCCACTATTGTTGTATGGGAGTCTAGTGAGGGTACCTGTGTGATGCCAGAATAAGCCCCGTTCCCCTCTACGATGCACGGTTTAGCTGTAAAATGCAATAAAAAATTGATCCCAAGGCAGCCACTAGTGTTGTATGAGAGTCTAGTGAGGGTGCCTGTGTGATGCCAGAATAAGCCCCGTTTCCCTCTACGATGCACGGTTTAGCTGTAAAATGCAATAAAAAATTGATCCCAAGGCAGCCACTATTGTTGTATGGGAGTCTAGTGAGGGTGTCTGTGTGATGCCAGAATAAGCCCCGTTTCCCTCTACGATGCACGGTTTAGCTGTAAAATGCAATTAAAAATTGATCCCAAGGCAGCCACTAGTGTTGTATGGGAGTCTAGTGAGGGTGTCTGTGTGATGCCAGAATAAGCCCCGTTTCCCTCTACGATGCACGGTTTAGCTGTAAAATGCAATTAAAAATTGATCCCAAGGCAGCCACTTGTGTAGTATGGGAGTCTAGCGAAACGGCGCTCGGTTAGGCGACGTAATCAACTACGGAATCTATCAAAGATTGCTGTAATTCTATAACTCGTTCACTATTATATTATCGATCGAAATATTTACTTTATCGTTGTGAATATCCCCTTATGTACATCTCGCCCTGAAAAATTGTGTGTTAAAACCAGTAAAATAATGTTTTAATAATATATGAAACGAGCTTATGCATGACATATTGTTTTCCCCCAGAAGCCCCAGCCTGCCCTTGGAGTGGTGATCGCGCCAACCAACAGCTATGCCACCGAGACCTCGTTCGAAACCAAGGTAAGTCCATTATGTACGCACGGCCTTCTACCATTGCCAACGTTTGTATTTTCAGTTGACTTTGGTAGTCTACATTAAAAATACAAACCCATTTGACACGAGTTTTTTACCTAGAAAAATTCAAAATAAAATATTAAGCCTAATTAAAAAATCAGAAATAATAATAACCCAAGTTGACAGTAACCCCTCAGTATCCGGCGAGAACCTAGGCGGAGTGGTCGACTTAGGGAACGCGCTAGGCACTCCTGAAGATGTCCCTCACAAAAGGGACGAAACGTCGAGGTATGCCACCTTATCACCCACGACGCGGCATAACATCCCGTTCAAGTTACAATTTTATTTCAATAATAATAATATTATTTTTTATTTTTCAACAATAACAACTAGTTTGCAAATATTTTATCAAGGTGCATTTCTAATTGTTGTGCATTGTTGCCATGAAGATCAAGTTAAGTACAGGATTTATTGCTATGGATATGTTTTATTACATGCTATTTTTCAAAAGAATAACCAGCCCCGTAGCAACCATAAACAAATCACATACTTAACTCGTCTGTTCATTCCGCCCTTAGTTAGAAGACCGTCCAAGGGTCACTACTAGATCAATTTTGAAAATCTTCAATTGACCAAAAGTGTTTGACAGTCCAATGATTTGCCACGGCATAAAAATGTGTACCATGCAATTATGACGTGTGTGTGTTGTGTGTTTGGCAGCCCTACCGGCTCCACAGACTGGATAGCGGCCCCTCTACCCACGTGACCGTCACCCGAGACGACGCGCTCATGTACTACAAACAGATGCAGGCGATACGACGCATGGAGACGGCCGCCGGTAACCTGTACAAGGAGAAGATAGTGCGCGGCTTCTGTCACCTCTACTCCGGACAGGCAAGTACAGTGACGTCACGTGTGGCCCCTCTACCCACGTGACCGTCACCCGAGACGACGCCCTCATGTACTACAAACAGATGCAGGCGATACGACGCATGGAGACGGCCGCCGGTAACCTGTACAAGGAGAAGATAGTGCGCGGCTTCTGTCACCTCTACTCCGGACAGGCAAGTACAGTGACGTCACGTGTGGCCCCTCTACCCACGTGACCGTCACCCGAGACGACGCGCTCATGTACTACAAACAGATGCAGGCGATACGACGCATGGAGACGGCCGCCGGTAACCTGTACAAGGAGAAGATAGTGCGCGGCTTCTGTCACCTCTACTCCGGACAGGCAAGTACAGTGTGGCCCCTCTACCCACGTGACCGTCACCCGAGACGACGCCCTCATGTACTACAAACAGATGCAGGCGATACGACGCATGGAGACGGCCGCCGGTAACCTGTACAAGGAGAAGATAGTGCGCGGCTTCTGTCACCTCTACTCCGGACAGGCAAGTACAGTGACGTCACGTGTGGCCCCTCTACCCACGTGACCGTCACCCGAGACGACGCGCTCATGTACTACAAACAGATGCAGGCGATACGACGCATGGAGACGGCCGCCGGTAACCTGTACAAGGAGAAGATAGTGCGCGGCTTCTGTCACCTCTACTCCGGACAGGCAAGTACAGTGACGTCACGTGTGGCCCCTCTACCCACGTGACCGTCACCCGAGACGACGCGCTCATGTACTACAAACAGATGCAGGCGATACGACGCATGGAGACGGCCGCCGGTAACCTGTACAAGGAGAAGATAGTGCGCGGCTTCTGTCACCTCTACTCCGGACAGGCAAGTACAGTGACGTCACGTGTGGCCCCTCTACCCACGTGACCGTCACCCGAGACGACGCGCTCATGTACTACAAACAGATGCAGGCGATACGACGCATGGAGACGGCCGCCGGTAACCTGTACAAGGAGAAGATAGTGCGCGGCTTCTGTCACCTCTACTCCGGACAGGCAAGTACAGTGTGGCCCCTCTACCCACGTGACCGTCACCCGAGACGACGCGCTCATGTACTACAAACAGATGCAGGCGATACGACGCATGGAGACGGCCGCCGGTAACCTGTACAAGGAGAAGATAGTGCGCGGCTTCTGTCACCTCTACTCCGGACAGGCAAGTACAGTGACGTCACGTGTGGCCCCTCTACCCACGTGACCGTCACCCGAGACGACGCCCTCATGTACTACAAACAGATGCAGGCGATACGACGCATGGAGACGGCCGCCGGTAACCTGTACAAGGAGAAGATAGTGCGCGGCTTCTGTCACCTCTACTCCGGACAGGCAAGTACAGTGACGTCACGTGTGGCCCCTCTACCCACGTGACCGTCACCCGAGACGACGCCCTCATGTACTACAAACAGATGCAGGCGATACGACGCATGGAGACGGCCGCCGGTAACCTGTACAAGGAGAAGATAGTGCGCGGCTTCTGTCACCTCTACTCCGGACAGGCAAGTACAGTGACGTCACGTGTGGCCCCTCTACCCACGTGACCGTCACCCGAGACGACGCCCTCATGTACTACAAACAGATGCAGGCGATACGACGCATGGAGACGGCCGCCGGTAACCTGTACAAGGAGAAGATAGTGCGCGGCTTCTGTCACCTCTACTCCGGACAGGCAAGTACAGTGTGGCCCCTCTACCCACGTGACCGTCACCCGAGACGACGCGCTCATGTACTACAAACAGATGCAGGCGATACGACGCATGGAGACGGCCGCCGGTAACCTGTACAAGGAGAAGATAGTGCGCGGCTTCTGTCACCTCTACTCCGGACAGGCAAGTACAGTGACGTCACGTGTGGCCCCTCTACCCACGTGACCGTCACCCGAGACGACGCCCTCATGTACTACAAACAGATGCAGGCGATACGACGCATGGAGACGGCCGCCGGTAACCTGTACAAGGAGAAGATAGTGCGCGGCTTCTGTCACCTCTACTCCGGACAGGCAAGTACAGTGACGTCACGTGTGGCCCCTCTACCCACGTGACCGTCACCCGAGACGACGCCCTCATGTACTACAAACAGATGCAGGCGATACGACGCATGGAGACGGCCGCCGGTAACCTGTACAAGGAGAAGATAGTGCGCGGCTTCTGTCACCTCTACTCCGGACAGGCAAGTACAGTGTGGCCCCTCTACCCACGTGACCGTCACCCGAGACGACGCCCTCATGTACTACAAACAGATGCAGGCGATACGACGCATGGAGACGGCCGCCGGTAACCTGTACAAGGAGAAGATAGTGCGCGGCTTCTGTCACCTCTACTCCGGACAGGCAAGTACAGTGACGTCACGTGTGGCCCCTCTACCCACGTGACCGTCACCCGAGACGACGCGCTCATGTACTACAAACAGATGCAGGCGATACGACGCATGGAGACGGCCGCCGGTAACCTGTACAAGGAGAAGATAGTGCGCGGCTTCTGTCACCTCTACTCCGGACAGGCAAGTACAGTGACGTCACGTGTGGCCCCTCTACCCACGTGACCGTCACCCGAGACGACGCCCTCATGTACTACAAACAGATGCAGGCGATACGACGCATGGAGACGGCCGCCGGTAACCTGTACAAGGAGAAGATAGTGCGCGGCTTCTGTCACCTCTACTCCGGACAGGCAAGTACAGTGACGTCACGTGTGGCCCCTCTACCCACGTGACCGTCACCCAAAACGACGCCCTCATGTACTACAAACAGATGCAGGCGATACGACGCATGGAGACGGCCGCCGGTAACCTGTACAAGGAGAAGATAGTGCGCGGCTTCTGTCACCTCTACTCCGGACAGGCAAGTACAGTGACGTCACGTGTGGCCCCTCTACCCACGTGACCGTCACCCGAGACGACGCCCTCATGTACTACAAACAGATGCAGGCGATACGACGCATGGAGACGGCCGCCGGTAACCTGTACAAGGAGAAGATAGTGCGCGGCTTCTGTCACCTCTACTCCGGACAGGCAAGTACAGTGTGGCCCCTCTACCCACGTGACCGTCACCCGAGACGACGCGCTCATGTACTACAAACAGATGCAGGCGATACGACGCATGGAGACGGCCGCCGGTAACCTGTACAAGGAGAAGATAGTGCGCGGCTTCTGTCACCTCTACTCCGGACAGGCAAGTACAGTGACGTCACGTGTGGCCCCTCTACCCACGTGACCGTCACCCGAGACGACGCCCTCATGTACTACAAACAGATGCAGGCGATACGACGCATGGAGACGGCCGCCGGTAACCTGTACAAGGAGAAGATAGTGCGCGGCTTCTGTCACCTCTACTCCGGACAGGCAAGTACAGTGACGTCACGTGTGGCCCCTCTACCCACGTGACCGTCACCCGAGACGACGCCCTCATGTACTACAAACAGATGCAGGCGATACGACGCATGGAGACGGCCGCCGGTAACCTGTACAAGGAGAAGATAGTGCGCGGCTTCTGTCACCTCTACTCCGGACAGGCAAGTACAGTGACGTCACGTGTGGCCCCTCTACCCACGTGACCGTCACCCGAGACGACGCGCTCATGTACTACAAACAGATGCAGGCGATACGACGCATGGAGACGGCCGCCGGTAACCTGTACAAGGAGAAGATAGTGCGCGGCTTCTGTCACCTCTACTCCGGACAGGCAAGTACAGTGACGTCACGTGTGGCCCCTCTACCCACGTGACCGTCACCCGAGACGACGCGCTCATGTACTACAAACAGATGCAGGCGATACGACGCATGGAGACGGCCGCCGGTAACCTGTACAAGGAGAAGATAGTGCGCGGCTTCTGTCACCTCTACTCCGGACAGGCAAGTACAGTGTGGCCCCTCTACCCACGTGACCGTCACCCGAGACGACGCCCTCATGTACTACAAACAGATGCAGGCGATACGACGCATGGAGACGGCCGCCGGTAACCTGTACAAGGAGAAGATAGTGCGCGGCTTCTGTCACCTCTACTCCGGACAGGCAAGTACAGTGACGTCACGTGTGGCCCCTCTACCCACGTGACCGTCACCCGAGACGACGCGCTCATGTACTACAAACAGATGCAGGCGATACGACGCATGGAGACGGCCGCCGGTAACCTGTACAAGGAGAAGATAGTGCGCGGCTTCTGTCACCTCTACTCCGGACAGGCAAGTACAGTGACGTCACGTGTGGCCCCTCTACCCACGTGACCGTCACCCGAGACGACGCCCTCATGTACTACAAACAGATGCAGGCGATACGACGCATGGAGACGGCCGCCGGTAACCTGTACAAGGAGAAGATAGTGCGCGGCTTCTGTCACCTCTACTCCGGACAGGCAAGTACAGTGACGTCACGTGTGGCCCCTCTACCCACGTGACCGTCACCCGAGACGACGCGCTCATGTACTACAAACAGATGCAGGCGATACGACGCAATGAGACGGCCGCCGGTAACCTGTACAAGGAGAAGATAGTGCGCGGCTTCTGTCACCTCTACTCCGGACAGGCAAGTACAGTGTGGCCCCTCTACCCACGTGACCGTCACCCGAGACGACGCCCTCATGTACTACAAACAGATGCAGGCGATACGACGCATGGAGACGGCCGCCGGTAACCTGTACAAGGAGAAGATAGTGCGCGGCTTCTGTCACCTCTACTCCGGACAGGCAAGTACAGTGTGGCCCCTCTACCCACGTGACCGTCACCCGAGACGACGCCCTCATGTACTACAAACAGATGCAGGCGATACGACGCATGGAGACGGCCGCCGGTAACCTGTACAAGGAGAAGATAGTGCGCGGCTTCTGTCACCTCTACTCCGGACAGGCAAGTACAGTGTGGCCCCTCTACCCACGTGACCGTCACCCGAGACGACGCGCTCATGTACTACAAACAGATGCAGGCGATACGACGCATGGAGACGGCCGCCGGTAACCTGTACAAGGAGAAGATAGTGCGCGGCTTCTGTCACCTCTACTCCGGACAGGCAAGTACAGTGTGGCCCCTCTACCCACGTGACCGTCACCCGAGACGACGCCCTCATGTACTACAAACAGATGCAGGCGATACGACGCATGGAGACGGCCGCCGGTAACCTGTACAAGGAGAAGATAGTGCGCGGCTTCTGTCACCTCTACTCCGGACAGGCAAGTACAGTGACGTCACGTGTGGCCCCTCTACCCACGTGACCGTCACCCGAGACGACGCGCTCATGTACTACAAACAGATGCAGGCGATACGACGCAATGAGACGGCCGCCGGTAACCTGTACAAGGAGAAGATAGTGCGCGGCTTCTGTCACCTCTACTCCGGACAGGCAAGTACAGTGACGTCACGTGTGGCCCCTCTACCCACGTGACCGTCACCCGAGACGACGCGCTCATGTACTACAAACAGATGCAGGCGATACGACGCATGGAGACGGCCGCCGGTAACCTGTACAAGGAGAAGATAGTGCGCGGCTTCTGTCACCTCTACTCCGGACAGGCAAGTACAGTGACGTCACGTGTGGCCCCTCTACCCACGTGACCGTCACCCGAGACGACGCGCTCATGTACTACAAACAGATGCAGGCGATACGACGCATGGAGACGGCCGCCGGTAACCTGTACAAGGAGAAGATAGTGCGCGGCTTCTGTCACCTCTACTCCGGGCAGGCAAGTACAGTGACGTCACGTGTGGCCCCTCTACCCACGTGACCGTCACCCGAGACGACGCGCTCATGTACTACAAACAGATGCAGGCGATACGACGCATGGAGACGGCCGCCGGTAACCTGTACAAGGAGAAGATAGTGCGCGGCTTCTGTCACCTCTACTCCGGACAGGCAAGTACAGTGACGTCACGTGTGGCCCCTCTACCCACGTGACCGTCACCCGAGACGACGCCCTCATGTACTACAAACAGATGCAGGCGATACGACGCATGGAGACGGCCGCCGGTAACCTGTACAAGGAGAAGATAGTGCGCGGCTTCTGTCACCTCTACTCCGGACAGGCAAGTACAGTGTGGCCCCTCTACCCACGTGACCGTCACCCGAGACGACGCGCTCATGTACTACAAACAGATGCAGGCGATACGACGCATGGAGACGGCCGCCGGTAACCTGTACAAGGAGAAGATAGTGCGCGGCTTCTGTCACCTCTACTCCGGACAGGCAAGTACAGTGACGTCACGTGTGGCCCCTCTACCCACGTGACCGTCACCCGAGACGACGCCCTCATGTACTACAAACAGATGCAGGCGATACGACGCATGGAGACGGCCGCCGGTAACCTGTACAAGGAGAAGATAGTGCGCGGCTTCTGTCACCTCTACTCCGGACAGGCAAGTACAGTGTGGCCCCTCTACCCACGTGACCGTCACCCGAGACGACGCGCTCATGTACTACAAACAGATGCAGGCGATACGACGCATGGAGACGGCCGCCGGTAACCTGTACAAGGAGAAGATAGTGCGCGGCTTCTGTCACCTCTACTCCGGACAGGCAAGTACAGTGACGTCACGTGTGGCCCCTCTACCCACGTGACCGTCACCCGAGACGACGCGCTCATGTACTACAAACAGATGCAGGCGATACGACGCATGGAGACGGCCGCCGGTAACCTGTACAAGGAGAAGATAGTGCGCGGCTTCTGTCACCTCTACTCCGGACAGGCAAGTACAGTGACGTCACGTGTGGCCCCTCTACCCACGTGACCGTCACCCGAGACGACGCGCTCATGTACTACAAACAGATGCAGGCGATACGACGCATGGAGACGGCCGCCGGTAACCTGTACAAGGAGAAGATAGTGCGCGGCTTCTGTCACCTCTACTCCGGACAGGCAAGTACAGTGTGGCCCCTCTACCCACGTGACCGTTACCCGAGACGACGCGCTCATGTACTACAAACAGATGCAGGCGATACGACGCATGGAGACGGCCGCCGGTAACCTGTACAAGGAGAAGATAGTGCGCGGCTTCTGTCACCTCTACTCCGGACAGGCAAGTACAGTGACGTCACGTGTGGCCCCTCTACCCACGTGACCGTCACCCGAGACGACGCCCTCATGTACTACAAACAGATGCAGGCGATACGACGCATGGAGACGGCCGCCGGTAACCTGTACAAGGAGAAGATAGTGCGCGGCTTCTGTCACCTCTACTCCGGACAGGCAAGTACAGTGACGTCACGTGTGGCCCCTCTACCCACGTGACCGTCACCCGAGACGACGCGCTCATGTACTACAAACAGATGCAGGCGATACGACGCATGGAGACGGCCGCCGGTAACCTGTACAAGGAGAAGATAGTGCGCGGCTTCTGTCACCTCTACTCCGGACAGGCAAGTACAGTGACGTCACGTGTGGCCCCTCTACCCACGTGACCGTCACCCGAGACGACGCGCTCATGTACTACAAACAGATGCAGGCGATACGACGCATGGAGACGGCCGCCGGTAACCTGTACAAGGAGAAGATAGTGCGCGGCTTCTGTCACCTCTACTCCGGACAGGCAAGTACAGTGACGTCACGTGTGGCCCCTCTACCCACGTGACCGTCACCCGAGACGACGCGCTCATGTACTACAAACAGATGCAGGCGATACGACGCATGGAGACGGCCGCCGGTAACCTGTACAAGGAGAAGATAGTGCGCGGCTTCTGTCACCTCTACTCCGGACAGGCAAGTACAGTGACGTCACGTGTGGCCCCTCTACCCACGTGACCGTCACCCGAGACGACGCCCTCATGTACTACAAACAGATGCAGGCGATACGACGCATGGAGACGGCCGCCGGTAACCTGTACAAGGAGAAGATAGTGCGCGGCTTCTGTCACCTCTACTCCGGACAGGCAAGTACAGTGACGTCACGTGTGGCCCCTCTACCCACGTGACCGTCACCCGAGACGACGCGCTCATGTACTACAAACAGATGCAGGCGATACGACGCATGGAGACGGCCGCCGGTAACCTGTACAAGGAGAAGATAGTGCGCGGCTTCTGTCACCTCTACTCCGGACAGGCAAGTACAGTGTGGCCCCTCTACCCACGTGACCGTCACCCGAGACGACGCCCTCATGTACTACAAACAGATGCAGGCGATACGACGCATGGAGACGGCCGCCGGTAACCTCTACAAGGAGAAGATAGTGCGCGGCTTCTGTCACCTCTACTCCGGACAGGCAAGTACAGTGTGGCCCCTCTACCCACGTGACCGTTACCCGAGACGACGCGCTCATGTACTACAAACAGATGCAGGCGATACGACGCATGGAGACGGCCGCCGGTAACCTGTACAAGGAGAAGATAGTGCGCGGCTTCTGTCACCTCTACTCCGGACAGGCAAGTACAGTGACGTCACGTGTGGCCCCTCTACCCACGTGACCGTCACCCGAGACGACGCCCTCATGTACTACAAACAGATGCAGGCGATACGACGCATGGAGACGGCCGCCGGTAACCTGTACAAGGAGAAGATAGTGCGCGGCTTCTGTCACCTCTACTCCGGACAGGCAAGTACAGTGACGTCACGTGTGGCCCCTCTACCCACGTGACCGTCACCCGAGACGACGCGCTCATGTACTACAAACAGATGCAGGCGATACGACGCATGGAGACGGCCGCCGGTAACCTGTACAAGGAGAAGATAGTGCGCGGCTTCTGTCACCTCTACTCCGGACAGGCAAGTACAGTGACGTCACGTGTGGCCCCTCTACCCACGTGACCGTCACCCGAGACGACGCCCTCATGTACTACAAACAGATGCAGGCGATACGACGCATGGAGACGGCCGCCGGTAACCTCTACAAGGAGAAGATAGTGCGCGGCTTCTGTCACCTCTACTCCGGACAGGCAAGTACAGTGACGTGGCCCCTCTACCCACGTGACCGTCACCCGAGACGACGCCCTCATGTACTACAAACAGATGCAGGCGATACGACGCATGGAGACGGCCGCCGGTAACCTGTACAAGGAGAAGATAGTGCGCGGCTTCTGTCACCTCTACTCCGGATAGGCAAGTACAGTGACGTCACGTGTGGCCCCTCTACCCACGTGACCGTCACCCGAGACGACGCGCTCATGTACTACAAACAGATGCAGGCGATACGACGCATGGAGACGGCCGCCGGTAACCTGTACAAGGAGAAGATAGTGCGCGGCTTCTGTCACCTCTACTCCGGACAGGCAAGTACAGTGACGTCACGTGTGGCCCCTCTACCCACGTGACCGTCACCCGAGACGACGCGCTCATGTACTACAAACAGATGCAGGCGATACGACGCATGGAGACGGCCGCCGGTAACCTCTACAAGGAGAAGATAGTGCGCGGCTTCTGTCACCTCTACTCCGGACAGGCAAGTACAGTGTGGCCCCTCTACCCACGTGACCGTCACCCGAGACGACGCGCTCATGTACTACAAACAGATGCAGGCGATACGACGCATGGAGACGGCCGCCGGTAACCTGTACAAGGAGAAGATAGTGCGCGGCTTCTGTCACCTCTACTCCGGACAGGCAAGTACAGTGACGTCACGTGTGGCCCCTCTACCCACGTGACCGTCACCCGAGACGACGCGCTCATGTACTACAAACAGATGCAGGCGATACGACGCATGGAGACGGCCGCCGGTAACCTGTACAAGGAGAAGATAGTGCGCGGCTTCTGTCACCTCTACTCCGGACAGGCAAGTACAGTGACGTCACGTGTGGCCCCTCTACCCACGTGACCGTCACCCGAGACGACGCCCTCATGTACTACAAACAGATGCAGGCGATACGACGCATGGAGACGGCCGCCGGTAACCTGTACAAGGAGAAGATAGTGCGCGGCTTCTGTCACCTCTACTCCGGACAGGCAAGTACAGTGACGTCACGTGTGGCCCCTCTACCCACGTGACCGTCACCCGAGACGACGCGCTCATGTACTACAAACAGATGCAGGCGATACGACGCATGGAGACGGCCGCCGGTAACCTGTACAAGGAGAAGATAGTGCGCGGCTTCTGTCACCTCTACTCCGGACAGGCAAGTACAGTGACGTCACGTGTGGCCCCTCTACCCACGTGACCGTCACCCGAGACGACGCGCTCATGTACTACAAACAGATGCAGGCGATACGACGCATGGAGACGGCCGCCGGTAACCTGTACAAGGAGAAGATAGTGCGCGGCTTCTGTCACCTCTACTCCGGACAGGCAAGTACAGTGACGTCACGTGTGGCCCCTCTACCCACGTGACCGTCACCCGAGACGACGCGCTCATGTACTACAAACAGATGCAGGCGATACGACGCATGGAGACGGCCGCCGGTAACCTGTACAAGGAGAAGATAGTGCGCGGCTTCTGTCACCTCTACTCCGGACAGGCAAGTACAGTGTGGCCCCTCTACCCACGTGACCGTCACCCGAGACGACGCCCTCATGTACTACAAACAGATGCAGGCGATACGACGCATGGAGACGGCCGCCGGTAACCTGTACAAGGAGAAGATAGTGCGCGGCTTCTGTCACCTCTACTCCGGACAGGCAAGTACAGTGACGTCACGTGTGGCCCCTCTACCCACGTGACCGTCACCCGAGACGACGCCCTCATGTACTACAAACAGATGCAGGCGATACGACGCATGGAGACGGCCGCCGGTAACCTGTACAAGGAGAAGATAGTGCGCGGCTTCTGTCACCTCTACTCCGGACAGGCAAGTACAGTGACGTCACGTGTGGCCCCTCTACCCACGTGACCGTCACCCGAGACGACGCCCTCATGTACTACAAACAGATGCAGGCGATACGACGCATGGAGACGGCCGCCGGTAACCTGTACAAGGAGAAGATAGTGCGCGGCTTCTGTCACCTCTACTCCGGACAGGCAAGTACAGTGACGTCACGTGTGGCCCCTCTACCCACGTGACCGTCACCCGAGACGACGCGCTCATGTACTACAAACAGATGCAGGCGATACGACGCATGGAGACGGCCGCCGGTAACCTGTACAAGGAGAAGATAGTGCGCGGCTTCTGTCACCTCTACTCCGGACAGGCAAGTACAGTGACGTCACGTGTGGCCCCTCTACCCACGTGACCGTCACCCGAGACGACGCCCTCATGTACTACAAACAGATGCAGGCGATACGACGCATACAGACGGCCGCCGGTAACCTGTACAAGGAGAAGATAGTGCGCGGCTTCTGTCACCTCTACTCCGGACAGGCAAGTACAGTGACGTCACGTGTGGCCCCTCTACCCACGTGACCGTCACCCGAGACGACGCCCTCATGTACTACAAACAGATGCAGGCGATACGACGCATGGAGACGGCCGCCGGTAACCTGTACAAGGAGAAGATAGTGCGCGGCTTCTGTCACCTCTACTCCGGACAGGCAAGTACAGTGACGTCACGTGTGGCCCCTCTACCCACGTGACCGTCACCCGAGACGACGCGCTCATGTACTACAAACAGATGCAGGCGATACGACGCATGGAGACGGCCGCCGGTAACCTGTACAAGGAGAAGATAGTGCGCGGCTTCTGTCACCTCTACTCCGGATAGGCAAGTACAGTGACGTCACGTGTGGCCCCTCTACCCACGTGACCGTCACCCGAGACGACGCCCTCATGTACTACAAACAGATGCAGGCGATACGACGCATGGAGACGGCCGCCGGTAACCTGTACAAGGAGAAGATAGTGCGCGGCTTCTGTCACCTCTACTCCGGACAGGCAAGTAGAATGACGTCATCTCACACAACTGTGGCCCGCCGACGTTTGGCGCTACCTGTCGCGTATCTCGGGAACAGGCAAGTATAGAATGACGTCATCTCACACAACTGTGGCCCGCCGACGTTTGGCGCTACCTGTCGCGTATCTCGGGAACAGGCAAGTAGAGTGACGTCACCTCACACAACTGTGGCCCGCCGACGTTTGGCGCTACCTGTCGCGTATCTCGGGAACAGGCAAGTATAGAGTGACGTCACGTCACACAACTGTGGCACGCCGACGTTTGGCGCTACCTGTCGCGTATCTCGGGAACAGGCAAGTATAGAGTGACGTCATGTCACACAACTGTGGCCCGCCGACGTGTGGCGCTACCTGTCGCGTATCTCGGGAACAGGCAAGTATAGAGTGACGTCACGTCACACAACTGTGGCCCGCCGACGTGTGGCGCTACCTGTCGCGTATCTCGGGAACAGGCAAGTATAGAGTGACGTCATGTCACACAACTGTGGCCCGCCGACGTTTGGCGCTACCTGTCGCGTATCTCGGGAACAGGCGAGTAGAGTGACGTCACGTCACACAACTGTGACCCGCCGACGTGTGGCGCTACCTGTCGCGTATCTCGGGAACAGGCAAGTATAGAGTGACGTCACGACACACGCCCGCCAACGTTTGCGCTACCTGTCGCGTATCTCGGGAACAGGCAAGTAGAGTGACGTCATCTCACACAACTGAGGCCCGCCGACGTTTGGCGCTACCTGTCGCGTATCTCGGGAACAGGCAAGTAGAGTGACGTCATCTCACACAACTGTGGCCCGCCGACGTTTGGCGTTACCTGTCGCGTATCTCGGGAACAGGCAAGTATAGAGTGACGTCACGACACACGCCCGCCAACGTTTGCGCTACCTGTCGCGTATCTCGGGAACAGGCAAGTAGAGTGACGTCATCTCACACAACTGAGGCCCGCCGACGTTTGGCGCTACCTGTCGCGTATCTCGGGAACAGGCAAGTAGAGTGACGTCACGTCACACACAACTGTGGCCCGCCGACGTTTGGCGCTACCTGTCGCGTATCTCGGGAACAGGCAAGTAGAGTGACGTCACGTCACACAACTGAGGCCCGCCGACGTTTGGCGCTACCTGTCGCGTATCTCGGGAACAGGCAAGTAGAGTGACGTCACGTCACACAACTGTGGCCCGCCGACGTTTGGCGCTACCTGTCGCGTATCTCGGGAACAGGCAAGTACAGTGACGTCACGTCACACAACTGTGGCCCGCCGACGTTTGGCGCTACCTGTCGCGTATCTCGGGAACAGGCAAGTAGAGTGACGTCACGTCACACAACTGTGGCCCGCCGACGTTTGGCGCTACCTGTCGCGTATCTCGGGAACTGATAACGCTATATTGGTTTCACGGCAGCCGTGAGCTAGGGTGGCACGTTACAAGACCCCACATATAGTAGAGTGGACCACGGTATCGACAAAATGCTGTATCTCCTGTGCTCACTTGTTTTTAGTACCGATTTTTTTAAAAGAATGTGTTTACTCTGAAAGTTTTGTTTTAAAATCTATCTTTATAACATTCGAAAAACGGAGATATTGGAACAAAGAAACAATCATAATAAAGAGCATTACATTTTCTAGGGGATGATAAATATTTTCACCCACTATTTTATTTGAAATCAATTTTAACAGACTTGTTACGGAAGCTCCCCAGGTAGTAGTGTCGATTTCGAGGGGTTTGTGACAACACAGGCCTGACAGTTTCATTGTTGTGTATTTCTGTCCGAAACAAAACATCACCGCCTGTGTGTGTGTGTTTAGGAGGCGATAGCGGTCGGCATCAAGGCGGCGATGCGACCCCAAGACTCGGTCATCTCTGCGTACCGCGTCCACGGCTGGACCCACCTGATGGGGGTGTCTCAGCTGGGGGTGTTGGCGGAACTGACGGGCAGACAGTCGGGGTGCGCGCGCGGCAAGGGCGGCTCCATGCACATGTACTGTCACAACTTCTACGGCGGCAACGGCATCGTGGGAGCGCAGGTAAACGATATTACGCACGACACGATGATTTTGGAGCTTTCCTAGCAACGAAGCACTCAATCATTTCAAAGTTGTTCTTAATCGGCCTTGTTGCTTCCGGCATTTGTCCGCAGGTGTTCGCACTGTCCAATCACTGATTCATATGTTTCGTATTTGAAATATAGATCTTTGATTGGTTATCGCTCACTCGTCGATGGTGTTCGAAAAAGCCTACAGGGTTGGTTTAAAGTCACTTTAAATTAAAGTCCCCCACTGCAAATCAGTTTAGTTACTGAGTGGGTAGACTCTAAATGTGAATTTATTTTGTATTTATTTATATATTGTAGTATCCACGCACACATGACTGTACAGGGTGTTACTTTTCCTTCTTGGACTATAATGTTTTTTGATCTCAATGATTCTCCCGTCGGGGGTGCTTGGAAGAAAAGGGAAAGTATGACGTAAAAAAGGGAGAAAGTGGACTGCATTTCCTGTGGCTTCTCCACCTCGACCTATCCTGCTAGGGTGGCCCTACCAGAAGCATAAGCTTCCGTAGGCATAGCTCTCGGGATCAACAAAGCACGCAAACCTGCCCACCTCGATAAGGAAGCAGTTCTAGTTCCGCCATTTGAATAATATGAGATTTTAACGTTGTGGAACAAGGTTTTGGATTGATTGATTATTTGTGGTTTAACGACGTACTCGACAACTAGGATCATGAGACGTCGAGGACGGCAAAGGTTATTTGGAGGGAAGGGACAAGTAGGACGTAAACGGGAAGAAAAGGGAAAGGGGAAGACGTGGACTTCCTTTTGTCTGGCTTCTCCAGTTCGACGAGATTAAAATGATTGCTTATGGTTCCGACAGATCCCGCTAGGTGTGGGCGTGGCGTTCGCCGACCAGTACAAGGGTACGGGCGGAGTGTGCGTGGCGCTGTACGGTGACGGTGCGGCGAACCAGGGCCAGATCTTCGAGGTCTACAACATGGCCAAGCTGTGGAACATACCGTGCATCTTTGTGTGCGAGAACAACGGCTACGGTATGGGGACCAGCGCCGAGCGGGCGTCGGCCAACACTTCCTACTACACGCGCGGGGACTACGTGCCCGGCCTCTGGGTGAGTCCAGTGACGTAACTAGGGGGGGTGAGGGGTGAGAACAACGGCTACGGCATGGGGACCAGCGCCGAGCGGGCGTCGGCCAACACTTCCTACTAAACGCGCGGGGACTACGTGCCCGGCCTATGGGTGAGTCCACTGACGTAACTAGGGGGGTGAGGGGTGAGAACAACGGCTACGGCATGGGGACCAGCGCCGAGCGGGCGTCGGCCAACACTTCCTACTACACGCGCGGGGACTACGTGCCAGGCCTGTGGGTGAGTCCACTGACGTAACTAGGGGGGGGGGGGGTGAGGGGTGAGAACAACGGCTACGGTATGGGGACCAGCGCCGAGCGGGCGTCGGCCAACACTTCCTACTACACGCGCGGAGACTACGTGCCCGGCCTGTGGGTGAGTCCACTGACGTAACTAGGGGTGAGGGGTGAGAACAGCTGGGACTACTTGCTTGGCATCTAGGTGCAGGGGGCTGATTCTCAAAGGTCTTCGCCATCTTAAGACAGGTCCCAAGTCTTGCTGTACCATATGAGAGGGCGGCTTTGAGTCTGATATCGCAGCTAGGCAACCATTACTCGGATACATCTTGGCACAGAGTGAATGCAATGCACCGTAGATACTGGGTTCGACATTTCTCCGCGAGGTAACAGCACTTTAGTTTGTCCACCTACAAACCCCGATTTATAAAATGAATAATATTAATATTAAATATACCTTCCCCTGGAGAATTTGGTGCCCTTTCTTACGAATGTATCCTTGTTTCAATAAATATTAGCGTTCTTCATACGTTCTTATTTGAACATTTGTAATGTGTGGTTGAGCTCACACCATTCATAGTGAAATAAGAACACATGAAGAACGGAGTGCAAATGATATGATTTGAGATATTATTCCATGCAACAGGTGGACGGTATGGACGTGCTGGCCGTGAGGGAGGCGGCCCGCTACGCCGTGGACCATTGCACGAGCGGCAAGGGACCGATACTGATGGAAATGGTCACCTATCGGTACAGCGGTCACTCCATGTCTGACCCCGGCACCTCCTACAGGACCCGGGACGAGATCCAGGAGGTGCGACAGACCCGCGATCCAATCACGAGCCTCAAGGAGAGGATGACGTCATCCGAGCTGGCCACCACGGCCGAGTTGAAGGTGAGGGTCACACACATGCTGGTATTCTCATGCAACATGACTCATTCCATGTTCATTCATTCAAACACCCCTCTCGTTAATACCTGTTGCATGTAGGCTACATTTATTCGTCTTCATCAAATTTGATAGCATGATACCAGAACAGAAGAGAAATCCAAAAATGTCCCTGTTCTTTCATAAATGCTCCTAGAGATTTTGAGGTATATAGGCCTACAGCATAAAAACAATTACTCAAAATTGACGTACACGTATATTCTTTCGAGATTGAATTTAAATAATGAATGGAATTTTAAAATTTGAGATTTATTTCAAATTCAAAAATATGTTGATTAAACTTTTGTCAGTTTTGAAAAAGAATTACAAAAATGTGTTGCACAGTTTTATTTTCTGAAATGTTCACCTACATTATGTCCTACCCCCTATAAAAACCATCTCTTTGCTTCATTTAGTATGAACTAAAACTAGGAGCACGTAGAAATGTTTAAATTTCGGTTGAGGTCGACCAGAATTAGCCGAAATACCGGGGCCCGGATTAACCGTAACGTGATCAACAGGCGGTGGACACCGAGATCAAGACGGCGGTGGACGAGTCCACCAAGAAGGCGAAGGCGGACGCCGAGATCGGCATACCGGAGTTGACGTATGACATCTACTCCGCCCCCTTGGAGGACACGGTCAGGGGTACCACCCCCTGGGTCAGGTGGGAGCACAAGCGACTGGGGGAGGCCGTCAACCTCAAGTGAAGACACTCGCAGGTGGGGCTTTACAGGGTTGAAGGAAAACACGGGCTTTTTGCGGTTTTCCCGAGGGTTTTTTTGGGGGTATGCCTTCCCCTCTCCCCTCCCAAAAAAATCTCCGGGGGCGAAGTTGAAAAAATGAACACATTTCCGAGTGCATATGAAACAAGAAGTAAGAAAATATTGACATTTTTACAGGCCATGCTTGCAAACACATGTCGCAGTATAATTAATTTAATTTTTCGTAGAAATACCCGTTATAGGGTCACACCTACTTCAGGTGAACAACTAGGTTATTACTTATTAGGGAACTCGTCTCCGTGGTCCTAGGCCTAGCGAGGCATAATATAGGAATAGAATAGAATAGAATAGAATAGTTTTTATTTTTCTTCTTCTTCATAGTACATAGTACATCTTACATTCATTACATCTTAGGTATACATCTAGATTTATTTATCTATAAAATAAAAAATATAAAAGGTAGAAAAGAAAAGAAAAGAAAAGAAAAGAAGAAAAGAAAAGAAGGGTTATGTTTATGCTAGGCCCAACCATACTTGTTCGATGGCGCTTATTCCAATATTATGTTGTACAAAAGAAAGGCACACATTTGATATTCGATCGGAAAGAAAACATACAATACAAGTTATGAACGATAGTAATATGCATTTTGTTTACCAGTGTGACTGTGTGATTTCTTCGGAAACTTGAAAACCTCGAGAAATAAGTCAGATGCAGTTGTTGACGGTTGACGGGCGGTCATTAACACGTGATAATGCAGAAACACACATTACATAGATATTATTAGGACACTTTGAATAAATTTAGATTACTTTATCGTCTTCAAATTGACTAATAATAGTTACGAGTGACGTTTTCACACGTGCGCGCCGCCTCAGTCGCCGCTAGGGCCGACTGGGACTGGACTTAGACAAGGGGTGTGTTCTTTGAAACGATCTGTTCATCGAGTAGAGCGTGCGCGGTCACGTGACCGAATTGTCAGAGCATTGCGATGATAAAAGAACGTTGGAATGAACACACCGCTTGTGTGTTTGGTTTGGAACATCTAGAGATGAAAAATAACTTTATTTAGAACTTAATCCGAGGTGTCTGCCCTAGGATAGCTAAATAAAGGGTGGTAAACATTTAATATCAAGACACAATATGCTTCTTTTACTGGCATTAGCTGGTCTAGGCCTAGCCATGCCTGGGCCTCCTAACCTCAAAACATAGGCCTTCCCGCCAAAATCATTAATGAATGTTTTAAATTATGACTAAATTTGTATTAATCACTTACTTTTTACTAGGCCCCATGTGGGCACCCATGTCTGAGTAATCTTTACTCACATATCCACGATATTTACATTTATAACAAAATATCAAAAGAAGTATCAAGTATGCACATTGCACAAAAAGTGAATCAAGAAGGTTATGCATCTGTGAAATCTCATCCCCAGATCCGAGTATGTCGAGCGCGCTCTGAGCGCTCCACTCGGGATTACAAGAACGATGCGGAGCGTGCTCTGATCAAATAAGAGATCGAGTATAGAGCACTCTGATTGCTCGGATCGTTTCAAAGAACACACCCAAGGGACTGGATCTACGTCACCGCCCGCTTAACCTTGGAAGTTGGGGTACGACGTGGGGGTGGGGTAGACAATAGTAGGCGCTGAATCAGAAAGTAAACAACATCGGTGGACATAACCTACAAATATTTTTGAGTGATGGTGGTGTAAGGGTAAGCCTACAAACTAACTAACGACAACAAGAGCTAGCGTTATTGCTTTATTTCTCACATGTTATAGGCCTAGTTGTTATAGGTCTGTGGGTTGGAGTGTAAGATAGATAAGTTGTCTCGAGGAAGGCATGAAAATGCCACATGAATGAGGCCTAGGCCCTAGGCATTGGGTTTGGGCCTAGGCCTCTAAGGACATTAGGCGATGGACATGTTATGCCTGGAGTTTTGAATGTGCTCGGCATGGTGTGACGCGGATGAAGCTTTCAGCCAATCAGTGAGCTGTATTTCCCCGTCAAGGTAGTCCGCGGCAAGCTTCAACCATGCCGAGCACATCCACAACTCAATTCCAGACTTACGGTAAGATGTTTGAAATTAGGCCTTCATAGGAATTGAAGGTGGTGGGGATTACATGTAGGTGTAAGTAGAAGTGACACCATGATTAGCATCCAGGTGTTCGAAAGTGCTGCTGGGTGATAAACAGCATAGGAGGATGTTGCACCACGTAGTGTCACAGCGGTAATACGTTAACTTGTCCTAATTTGCTTATGATAGGAGGGATCCGAAGTGGCCTAATGTTTTCCACCGCCAGAAGGATTCTGCCATTGCCTTTCGAAAAGTACTGACTCGTGAATCTGAACTGACCGTCAGTGAGATTCATTATTCTATACATGTAAAGAATAAATTAACAGATTTTATTAACTTGATGTGGATAGCTACTGGTATTAAAATTTCATCAATTAAGCCTATACTGTACCTACTTGCACAGCCTGCATACATTTATTAATGATAAGTGGATGTTTTTTGTGACATTTTCATTGCAATTCAAAATGTACTAAAACTGAATGAAATATGAGTTGGTTACTTCAAATTACTCATATATCTAAATATTTTCTTTTCAGATAATACTTCCTCGACTCATGTGGCTACAAAGGTTACGTCTACCAGAAAACAAATACACATAGTTGGACTTGAACAAATCTGTGATCCTTGCATCAAGTTCAGTGTGTAGGCCATTGTATTATATAATTACCTATGTTATGTTGCTATCACCAAACTCATGTGAAAACCTTCAAAATAGTGTAAAAAATATCATTTATAAATTAAATAGGTGTCATAGGTTTCTTGGTGTTACCAAATATAATTTTTATAGTTCGATATTTTATTACGACAAAGCATTGTACATATTTCTTTAGCATAACTCAGTTGAAACAATAAATGCTAAATTGTGATTGAAAGAAGAAAGTATTTATAATGTCTTGAGATCCTTACTAATCAACTAGATTAGTGCCAACATAAATTACCTACCTACTATGAAATAAAATATGTTTGATAGCGGTGTTACAAAAGTAAATGATTATTGTTAATATGTATTACATGCATACATGTGTACATTCATACAACTTCACAATACAACAGTAGAAATTGGCTACATAAACTCACATGGAAATAAAACTACAACCAAAGTAGTAACCGAGTGAAATTCATCAAGGCTGTAGAAGCATTGGCAAGGAGAAAGACTTCAAGGCGTCTCTTGAATTTCTTTTGACTTTCACTAAATGCACTTTATGCCGTGGCAGCTTGTTGACATATAACTCTAATCTTAATCTAATCCAAATGTATATAGCAAGTAATTTCAATAGCACAAGCCTCAATTGAGGAGGTTGTGACATCACATGCGGACAAACAATGTGTTGCTAGGCAACTCCATTGTCGTATCTTTCTTTGATTGGTGCACATTCAATGTTTGTCCGAAACAAAATACGGCTAAACGGCTATTTTTAGAATTGAGTCTTGTGCTATTTCAAGACACTTCAAGCTTTTATTTGGACACCCATCTTTAAATGTTCTGCTACAGATCTGGGTTTACTTCCTGTCAACATAGTGAGGGCCTCAGTGTGTGGTTTGTAGCTGACGGATAAGATTTGGGGACTAGCATGTGATACTGAGTGATAACCATATGATGCACTAGACTAGTAGTATCAAGGTCATTCCCTCCTGGAAGTTACCCAACAAGGCAGAGAAGAGAAACAAGGATTCATCAACTGTTGGGATTACGACAGTTATTTCAGGTACGTACATGTAGAACGTGTTTTTGTTTAAATGGTACAGTCAATTCTTGACTGTCATTGCTTATTTAGCCTATGTTTTATTATACAGTGAATACACAGTCTACTGACTGTATGATCTGTTATTAATGGGACATGACTTATTCCTCTATTATCAATCAATTGAATTACATAAATATTATTACAAAAAAAATACATAACTTAATATATATTATATATATATTACTATTAATATTTTACAATTTATATAAATATTAAATTTCAATTTATAACAAAATATTTGCTATGGATAAAGTGTTGAAATTGCAACATTGACAACAAATTTTAACAATGCATATTATGAACAATCTACTAGGTCCCCATTTCACTCCCATTTCATTGTCATGTTTTTGTAGTTCTATTGTTATACAGAAATGAATAATTTGCAGTGTTTTAAAAATTGTCTCGTCTCAAGTTAAAACAAGTTAGTACACGATGAAGTTGTCTGTGTTGAGATTTGTGACTGTTGTAACTGTAATTAAAGCCTCGTACAGCCAGAGCTTTAGGTGATGAGAATAATTCTTTAAAAAGCATTCACTCAAATCAAGACTAAGGTTTTAGGTGGAAGGACACTCTCATTGTACATTTATTAACTTAAAAAATAACTAGCCTATTATGATTAAAATATTTGAAACATTTTAAATCTAATTTTTAGTATGTTTGAAACTTCATTGTGGCTATTTATTGATAACTTTTTCAATATTTAGCAGCATTCTCAAGACTTCACTAGGTAAACTTGTTTATTCCGCAAGGCGGTCTTAATATTGAGGTGCGTACCTTGGACTGAATGTGTAGGATGATTGAGCCAGTCCTATTGGTGCACGGAGGCGCCGGGGATATCCCCGACAGCCGTGTGGAGCCCAAGAAGCAGGGGTGTCGCCTTGCCACCACTACGGGATACAAAGTGCTGACGGGCGGAGGCAGCGCTCTAGATGCCGCTATAGCCGCTGTCAAAGTCATGGAGGATGATCCAGTCTTCAATGCAGGTGAAAACAGTGAAAACAAATTTATCGATTTTATAAAAGATATGCAAACTTTTGGATTTTTACAAAAAAATATCAAATTTTTCAATTTTTTGAATATTTTTGAAAATGTAATGTTTTTTTTAGAAAATTTCGAATTTTGGAAATTTTTTAAATTTTTTTTTAAATTTTCGAAAATTTGTCCTAACGCAACACAACCACGGAAACCTGTCGCAGGTCGGGGGTCAGTGTTGAACGAAGACGGCGAGGTGGAGATGGATGCGATGGTGATGGAAGGTACTGGGCTGCGTTGCGGAGCTGTGGGTGCACTGAAGCAGGTTCAACATCCCATCGACGTGGCTCGGCTCGTCATGGACAAGACTCCGCACGCTCTACTGGTGGGGGAGGGGGCCAAGAGGTAACCTTGAGCCTTGGCAACGTTACAACTTAACTTAAGGTGTCCTTAGGGCTATGTGTAGGCCTACACCTAGCCTCCGGATTCCCTGATTTCTGTCTTGTAAAATTGCTTTCAAATTGTTACAAAGTAAAACAAAATATCACACCTAGAGAATTTAATATTCTTTTTCAAGATTAAATACAAATTAATTTGTTATTATAGTCTACCCACTCAATAACAAGTGAAATGAGTTTAATTTAATTTTTATCACATCATTAAAAAATGAAGTTGCATTGGCAAATTGGGGTATCTGTAGGCCTACATCTATATTTTTTCTTATTAACTCCTTATTGTTTCAGTTTTATGGTGCTATATTTTATCTGTTGACAAATGTTGCATTAATTCCATTGATTTGCAGGTTTGCCAATGCGCAGGGCGTTCCCGACGTTCCTCCCGAACAGTTGGTAACGGAAGCGGCAAAGCGCGCCTTGGACAAGAAGAAAAGTAGCTTAGGAGGTCAGACCCTTACGTGAGTGATTTGTCTGGTTTGGGTATCATTGTAATTAAATAAATAAATTTGTATTTATAGTCGACCCACTCAGTCACAAGAACTGATTTGCAGTGGGGTACATTAATTAATAATTATACAATTCATTATGGACTTCGGTGCTATGACGGCTCCAAAGTCAATGTTTTTATGAACACCAGTAGCATAGGCCTACGTAGTCGAGTTCCATAGCTTAAAAAGGAACCTCTCCGAACCAGGGGCCGGATTCACAAGAGGTCTTAACTTAGGACCGGTCCTAAGTCCTGCTGTACCGTATGTGCTATTATAAATCCATGGTAGGCCTACTACACGGCCCAATTGATAGCTACTTTGGTGGAAATCACAGTGAACGTAAAATATTGCAGGGCGGTGTTTTAAAGTTTAGTGTTTTGTTTTCTAATACCTCCACAATCTAAAAACAGAGAAATGTGTATGTCAAGGTAACTAAACGATATTTATTTATGTTCACACTTCGAAGTCATAGACGTATTGCCACCATCTTTGAAGAAAGATAAGACCAACTCAGACCGGGCCTAAATTTTTGTCTCAAGAGTTTGTTATTTACTAGGGTTTCTTAGCAACGTCGAGTCGAGGCTATGTGTAGGTCCGTATCAGCCAATGGCGTAGTGGTCCTAAAGTTAGGCCAGGCCTAAGTTAAGACCTCTTGTGAATCCGGCCCCAGGTATTTAACCAAAAGTAATGTAATGAATGTCACCTGTTGTCCAGCGAGTCGGAGCTGATATCGGACGGAGTGGGGACGGTGGGGGCGGTGGCGGTGGACAGCCGGGGGCGGGTTGCCGTGGCGACGTCTACTGGTGGCACGACCGGCAAGATGGCCGGTCGGGTCGGTGACTCTCCGCTACCCGGTCAGTTCTATTCTCGTACTCGCTCGGCTCAATTCATTAGCTTGCGTGTTTTAATGCTGGCATAGCTCAATTCAATTTCATTTTGATATTTCACGTAAACTAAATGTATTAATTTTTTTGTTTTATATCTGCTCCCTGTGTCCAACAATAAAGTCGGGTAGGGGATAGGAAATTAATCCCATCATATTCTGGCCCCTAGGTACATTGAAGCCGGCTGGCCATGCCTGACGCTTCCCTCATGTTAACTTCCTCCGGCTCCTCTTCACTTTCTTCTTCTTCTGCTCTTTCTACAAATTCTGTCGATACTTTTCTATCTTCCCACCATCGTTCCTGATTGACCTCTTACCAAGTTGCATTTCTTCTATCAAAATATATTTTAAATAATAATAATAATAATAATAATAATAATAATAATAATAGATCATTAAAATTTATCAAAAAGCAATTGCCAATATAGGAGGCCTATGTGCAATATAAAATATCAGAGAAAAATGCAAAATAAACAAAATATAATAATGGTGAGGAAGGCGACCGATAGCTCCAGTTGTTGATCCACATACTTAGGTGTAAGTTAGACTCATGTGTGCATCTACTGTCAGGTAGCGGTACGTACTGTGACGATCTCTCAGGCGCTGTATCGGCCACGGGACACGGAGAATCCATCATGCGCGTCTGTCTGGCCCGACACATCCTGACTCTCATCGAGCAAGGTGAGTTTAAGGACCTCTCCCGGTGTCCCCACAACTGTTTGCACGGGGACGCTGTTTTGTCCTGTTTTTGTAAATGTTGCGATTTCACGCGTTGATTTGTAATGTGAATTTTATTAAATACATTAATAATCAAATTAGAATGTAATAATTCAACTAAAGTGGTCGTCCCTTGCTTGCTCAGTTCGTTGTAAATGCTGTACGATTTGTTCATCCAATCCATACCCGATTAATCGCATGTGTCGTGGAAGTGAGTGAAGAACCACAACAACTACTGCATATAGATGGTTCTCTGTTTTGCAGGCTCGTCGGCAGCGGACGCAACGAAGCAGGCCTGCGAAGCGATGACTGCCCGTGTTGGTAACACTGGGGGTGCAGTGACAGTGTCCAGCCGGGGACAAGTCGGTTACTTCTTCACGTCCAACCGCATGGCTTGGGCGTATCAACAGGCGGGCAAGGTTCACTTCGGCGTTGACCAGGGCGAGCACATAATCATCGATGCTGAAACGTGATGGTTATACGTGACATTTAACATCTTTGTGTCTCATTTGGAGAGGTTTTGTGAAATAAAGTTATACATTTTTCTCTCGCTCGTTTTGGTATTTTTTTTTCATACTCCTGAATGTCATTGTTCCCATTATTAAACCAAATCTTTATGTATTGTCTTTACCAACCCATTTCAGCTGGTGCTGTATGTATTTACATTGCTGATAACTGTAGTTTCTGTTTCCGTCTACATTTGCTGTCATGTATATTGTTACGATTTGGACCTGGTCAACGAGTTGGACAATTAAGGTATTGATAGACACCAATCACCATATATGCCAATCACGTAAGTTACAAAAAGACAATCTTATCATGGATTTATGAACAAACTTAACTATTGTTTCATGACGTAGGCCTAGTACTTTTCAAAGTAACCGCCAAGCCTCAGATTGGCTACTGTAGGCAGCAGTGGAAATGCTTGCATGGCGGTGCTTGTTTCATCAACTTTAAGAAAATGGCTGCCTTTGTGTTGTCAGTTGAGGTATGTGAAAGTATTTCTATTTTACTCACAGTTATGGTAAATAAATGTAATTACATCTCATACAATATATACATCACATACGGACATTTTCATACATTTTGTGGAAATATCTTAGTCTACTGTGTAGGGCAGTTCTAAGTCCTGCGTTTTGTTTTCTTGCGTAGGCCTAGGCCTAGGCGTATGTTGGCCTAGCCCTAGGCCTGAACTTGGGACAGCTTGGGACCTAGGCTAGGCCCTAGGCCATTGGCTAGGCCTAGGTCGTAGGTTCTATGCTTACCTCAAAGATATTAGACCCTCCAGGCCTAGCCTGGTAGCTAATACAATTCCCGTTCGTAGATTCGTTCTTACCAATCGGTCTCTCAACAGAGTTTAAACCTAAAACTAAAGATATGTTTGAAAAGCCTATTAGAAACTACGATAAATTTGTCTCACTCTAACACGACACGACACTACACTAGACAATTGAACACAATAAGGATAGGAAGGATAGGCTAGGGAACTTTTATAGGTAGGATCGCTAGGGGGGTGGGAGGATGGAAAGAAATGCAAGAAAGATTGGTTAAGGGAAAGTATCGGGCGAGGGGGGACCATGAGTGGAAATTTCAGAGGGAGGGTAGGTATACTGATGTGGGGAAATTTTCTTTTATCGATCGGACAATTAAAGAATGGAACGAGTTGCCTGGGAGGGTAGTTGGGCAGCATTGCGTAAAGAATTTTAGACAGAATCTCATTCAGGGTGCGGGTGGGTGTAATGTTCTCCCCCAGGTGTTTAGGGTTCATTAAACAACCAGACTCCGGAATATAGAGAATACTTTATTAGTACAAACACACGACTATTACATTCCATGGTCGACTACAGACTGTCACTCGGCGGACTATGTCGCCGGCCCATCCACAGCCTACTCCCGGGAGGGCGGGGCTAATCCCTACATGGGATGAATATCAGGCGGTGGCCACAACAACCACCACACTCCTCCCTTACTAGCTTTTTAGGCAACCAATGGATAATAATTACATAACAGATTACATTCACAAAGGATACTCATTAGTTAACTAACTTTAAGTTTAGATACAATAACAATGGATAAGAAAATACATAACATTACATTCAAAAAGATACTCATAAGTTTAACTTCTGTGGTGCCTTCACCACTCGGGAGGAACGCCTCAAAATGGGTGAAGAATTATCCTTATTATTATTATTAATAGGAATTTTCTCTGGAGAAGTAAATTGGGAATGATTCCCATAGGTTACTTTTCCCTTGCTAGCTGGGGAGCTCCCAGGCTCCTTGGGCACAATGGGACTAGGAGGATGTTCAGAGAGGGGTAAGGATTCCTTATGTTGAGGTGTCAATATAACTTTTGGTAAGGGATACAGTTCTCCCCCCTCGTAAGGTTTCATTTGGTTGAGGTGTACCAAACGGATAACATCTTTTACTTCTACCAGGTAGGTTACTGCACTGATTTGCTTCCTAATTACACCTTTCTCAGGGACAGTGTATGGCTTGATTTTGACCAATACTTGGGTGCCTACTTCGAAAGTTAACAGTTTGGTTGGAGTCATAGGGGGCACCCTATGGTTATTAGGTTTTATTAAGGATAGGATGGTCCTGGGTTTATGCTTCAACAAAAACTCTGACGGACTTAACTCGTTATCTGAATGAGGGGTGGTTCTATATGTTAAGAGGATCCTGTCTAATATCTCTTGAACCTCTCCTTTTTTTAATGTCAAGTTATGAACCAATAGTTCCTTGGATAGCCCCTTTTTAATGGTTTGAACTGCTCGTTCGGCGGCCCCGTTTGACCTTGGGGAATATGGGGGGCTATGTATCAGGGTTATTCCATAAGCTTTACAAAAAGCTGTGAACTCAACGGAAGTAAAGGGGGGGCCGTTGTCAGAGACAATTTGGTGTGGAAACCCAAACACGGTGAAACAATGTCTCAATTTCCTAGTGACTTCTGTTGCGTCAGTGCCTCTGGCCATAAACCAGACTTCGATCCACCGAGAGGCACTATCAACCAGAATTAAGAATGTTTTCTGATCTTTGACAAAGAAGTCAATATGAACCCTAAACCAAGGTTCCACACTGGGCCACTTTACTGTTACCTTTGAACTAGGTGTGAAGTTAATAACTTGACATGCTTCGCAGGATTGTACTTTATTTTCAATTTCGGCATTTAGCGAAGGCCACCAACACGTGGTTCTGGCCAATGCTTTCATGCGTACAATGCCCGGATGTTCATTATGCAAGAGAGTTAACAATGTTTCTTGCAAGGATTTAGGAATAATCACTTTATTACCAGCCAAAAGGCAACCGTGTTCAAGTGACAATTCCATTCTTCTCTTAAAATAGGGGATAAGACCTCCTTCAGGCACATGATTTGGCCACCCATGCTTTGTGAGATCGAGCACTTTGGATAACACCGGATCTTTAGCAGTTTCAGTTGCTATTTCGACATACGTTAGCGGAAACTCTTCATCTAACAATGCGATTTTGTAATCCTCGATAAGCTCTCTTTTATCAGGTAATCGTGACAGGGCATCGGCGGGGCACATCAAGGAGGCCTTACGGTACATAATCTTATAATTATAAGTTGACAAGATGACGGCCCACCGTTGAAGACGGGAAGCTGCCACCGTAGGTATCCCTTTGGTGGGAGCCAGAATATGTTTAAGTGGCTGATGGTCAGTTGCTAATGTAAATGCTTGACCAAACAGATACTTATGGAAGCGCTTAACTGTAAACACTAATGCCAAGGCTTCTCTATCTAATTGCGAATAACCTTGTTGGGTGGGTGTCAAAGTACTGGATACAAACATTACGGGTCTTTCAATTCCATTTATTAAGTGACTGAGGACACCACCTACTCCATAGGGAGAGGCATCGGCTGACACCACAATGGGATAATCTGGGTTATAGTGAACCAGCAAGCAGTTATTCTGTAGTAGCTCCTTACTTTTTGCAAATGCTCTTACACAGTCAGCTGACCAAACCCACGGGGCTCCCTGTTTGGTAAGGTTGTATAAAGGTTTCAATAATGTTGATAAATTGGGAAGAAAACGGTTATAAAAATTTAACATTCCGAGGTAGGATCTAAGCTGGGAAACGTTGATGGGTTCCGAGGCTTCAACAATGGCCGTGATTTTATTGTTTGAAGGACTGATCCCCTTGGCATGTAAGGCATGACCTAAATAATCAACCTGGGTACAGAAAAATTTGCATTTGTGTAGGTTGACGCGGACCTGGTATTCATTTAATCGCCTTAGCACCTTATCGACATTTCTTTTACAATGCTCTAAATCCCTACCAGTGATAAGAATATCATCGAGATATACTTTCACCCACGGCATATCTTTTAAAATCTCCTCCATGGTAGCTTGGAATATTCCCGGCGCACTAGATACGCCAAACGGAAGCCTGGTGAACTGGTAAAGGCCAAATTCCGTATTTATCGTTAAATATTGTCGCGACTCGGGGCCAACAATTAACTGCTGGTAAGCGTTTTGTAGGTCAAGGACCGTAAAGACGGTTCCTCCAGATAATGATGTGAAAATATCCTCGAGTCGAGGCAAAGGGTAGAAGTCTGTTTTCAATGCGGAATTTAGGGTCACCTTGAAATCCACGCAGATCCTAACCTTGTTATTTGTTTGGGGTACGCATACAATGGGTGAGGCCCATTCGGCATGGCGTACGGGTACGAGGGTACCCACCTCCACCATTTCATCCAACTGCCGCTTCACCTCAGACTTGAGGGCGTAAGGAATGCTATATGCCTTGTGGAATACCGGTGTCACATTTTCTTTTAGGACTAGGTTGGCCTGGTATTGTTTAATGGAAACCGACTTATCATTCGAAAATACATTGGGGAATTTTTTGCTGAGCTCCTCTACGACTGTCCTTGGGTTTACTAATGAATTAGAGGCTGCTAGGCCATCGTCAATTTCAACCGTGAAAATATCAGACTCCTCCAGGTTTTGGCCTAGAACTATCTCAGTGGACTCTGATTCGAGGGTTTCAGACTTTGTATCAACTTGAAGCACATTTCTCCAGGATGGGGATAGGCTATCCAACCATGGTCTACCTAGCAACGGCTTTATCTTCCTATTATTCTCACAAACGGTGAGTTTTAATAGCTTACTTGTGTTAGTTGGGGATTTGACTTTGACCTCTATCTGACCTAACACTCCTAGTTTTTCCCCGGTCACAGACTTTAAAGACAACGGGCTAGGGTGAAGCTTCTTTTGACTGAAGTTATCATAATAAAATTGACTTGAAATTAAACTCACACTGGCTCCGGTGTCTACTTCAAACTTTACAATAATATCTTCTACTCTTAATTTTACGAACAGGGGACTACCCCCAAGCGTTTTTATTGTAGACGGCACAACTTCCTTGGAGGTGACTTCTAGGACATCTTCGGCTGAGGACCCTTTACTCACCACCTTGGTCACTCTTGCCGTAGCACTCGTACTCACATCTTCGGCTGAGGACCCTTTACTCACCACCTTGGTCACTCTTGCCGTAGCACTCGTACTCACTTTACTGACAGACACACTATCACTTGATTCACTATCGGCTTCACTAGAACCATCGGCAATCACATCATGCACTCGCCGATTCTTTCGGCACACCCGAGAGGTATGGCCTTGCTTATGGCAACTGAAACACTCCCAGTTACGAGCTGGACAATCGGCTTCGTTGTGGAGACGCCCACATCGTCGGCAAGACTGCATACTTCCAGGATTCCTTGACTCGTACCTTGAAGACTGGCTAGATTGATGACTGGTCGGCCTACTAGACTCCCGATGGAACGATGGACTGGACTGCCGACGCCCCGACGATGAAGATGGCCGACTGTACATTGGCTCGGAGGACCGCTGACGTGACGATGACTGACTTTGCCTTCGGGACTTGGGTACTAGATTGACTGACAGATTGGACAATTTGGACTGACTGTCTGCAAGCTCCATATTCAAGGCTATGGCACTGGCCTCGTCGAAGGTTAACGACTTCTCTAGAAGCAGTTTGCGTCGAATATTTTCTGACGACAAACCACAAACTAACCTGTCTCGTAAGGCTTCGGACAAAAAATCTTTGAAATCACAATGCTCCGACAGCTTCTTGATAGCTACTATGTAGTTACTGATACTTTCCCCTTCCTTTTGATTTCTGCAATGAAAATGGTATCTTTCCGAGATAACCAATCTTTTGGGGGCGTAATGGGCCTTCAATACTGACACAATGACGTGGAAGGTTGACTCACTTGGTTTGTTTGGCATTAACATGTTCTTCAAGACTTGGTAAGTAGGTGCGCCGCATAGCGTTATGAACATGGGCACCTTTATATTATCCTCAGAAATTCCATTTAACACGAAATATGACTCTAATCTCTCTAAGTATGAGACTATGTCCTCCGTTTCACAGGAAAAAGGTTCCATGTTCCCGACGATTCGAGACTTTACCAACGCCATTTTCCCTTTTGGTAGGCGTTTTTAGGCCAAGGCCTAGGCTAGGCTTACAAACTTACGTACTTGGACGCGCGGATACAGGCTCGTCGCCAATATGTAATGTTCTCCCCCAGGTGTTTAGGGTTCATTAAACAACCAGACTCCGGAATATAGAGAATACTTTATTAGTACAAACACACGACTATTACATTCCATGGTCGACTACAGACTGTCACTCGGCGGACTATGTCGCCGGCCCATCCACAGCCTACTCCCGGGAGGGCGGGGCTAATCCCTACATGGGATGAATATCAGGCGGTGGCCACAACAACCACCACAGTGGGGAGGGATGAAATTACTAAATTTTACTAACTTACAAAAAGGGGTTTTATATTATTGAGGGTTGTACTTGTTTTAATTAGTGGACACAGTAAGTAACGTTTTTAATAACTATTTTATACTAGTATTGCTCGTGATTTTGGTACTTTTACTCAAGTGGACAATGGGCATATAGGCTTAATTTAGGCTGATGCCTTGCATTGCTATTTTTATGGACTTGACCGATTAGTGGTTTTAATTATGGACTTGGGCCGTGGTCTTAACGGGGGGATGGGGAGACTGTACCTAAATCATGAGGTAGGGGGGTAAATTTTATTTTAATACGAACATATATGTAGATGCCCACTTATTAAATCTTGGGGGGAGGGTTGCCTCTGCCACCGGGTTATAAGGCCCAGCCGCAGAAGAGGGAGCTACTAACTAACTAACAATATATAGGCCTATTCCCGTTCGTAGATTCGTTCTTACCGATCGGTCTCTCGACAGATTTTAAGACTAAAGATAGGCCTAGGCCTAGCCTAGGCCTAGGCCTACCCTATGTTTGAAAAGCCCATAAGAAACTAGGCCTACGATTGGGATCTAATTCAAGATTGTCTCACTCTAACACGACACGACACTACACTAGACAATTGAACACAATAGGCCTATATATTCCCGTTCGTAGATTCGTTCTTACCAATCGGTCTCTTAACAGAGTTTTAAACTAAAGATATGTTTGAAAAGCCCATAAGAAACTAGGCCTACGATTGGGATCTAATTCAAGATTGTCTCACTCTAACACGACACGACACTACACTAGACAATTGAACACAATAGGCCTATATATTCCCGTTCGTAGATTCGTTCTTACCAATCGGTCTCTTAACAGAGTTTTAAACTAAAGATATGTTTGAAAAGCCCATTAGAAACTACGATTAGGGATCTAATCCAAATTTGTCTCACTCTAACACGACACTAGGCCTACACTACACTATTGAACACAATATATATTCCCGTTCGTAGATTCGTTCTTACCAATCGGTCTCTCAACAGAGTTTAAAACTTTGGGTTTGAAAATCAAACCCACTGATATAGATTTAGCAAATGTTATGGCAAGCATGGCGTTACTGAACAAATATTGAGGAAAGTCATTACAAGCCAAGGCCTAGGTGATAGATACATGGCGTTTGTTATTTCAATGTGTGAGGGTTGCGGGTAAGGGTAACAGATGTACCTCCATGTAGGCCTACTAAAAATTCCATTGGTTTAATTCAACTTACCTTTTTACAGGTTAGGCCTACCTTCTGAGCACTGGGAGTCTGCACAGCAAACATGGGTTTAAACGACGATGATGAAGATTTGGTCGCCTTGCGGCTTGCTGCGCTCTCAACAATGAAAGCGAAAAAAGCTACTGAAAATGCAATGAAGCTCAAATCTTCTACATGCATTGGTGGTGTGTCCATAAGAGATGGATTTGGAAACCAAAATAATGTATGTACATCATGTAGAAACAAAGTGCATTGCCGATGCCCCATTCTATATTAGGTCTCTTTTAAAACAACTTCGGTAATGCTTTCGTCATCAATCAATGACGTGTTTACGGTCTCGGCCAACCCGAGCAGGTATCTGAATTAGCCACGGTCGCTGGTTGGCTGCCGCTCACCCACCCGTGACAGAAGCATTACCGAAGATGTTGTACGACGAGTATAGTCAATCACAGTTGTTTCCATTAAAATAAAATAAATGATCTCACGATCGACCAAAGCCTGACCAATAAAATATAGTAGTACACTAAAATCTAAAAAATTACTTACACATAGACTCCAAAACCCTTTGTACTTCAATATTAACAAGAATGTTCTCTTCGAAGGCCCTGTTTCAACCCCACTACAACTCGAACCTGATCGCCATAGTTCCCATCTCTCCGAGTACGGAAACGGAGCAGCCTAGGACCCGGAGAGTGGTCGGCTTCCGGCATCATCAGCCGCAGCCGCAGCTGAACAAGCTGATACTGCCGCAGCATCGATACTGTAAAACGGAAGAAGCCGTACCGAGGACGAAAGAAAAGCCGGCCGGTGAGTTGAACTTCAGGCTCGCTAAATGTCATCATTTGTAGTTCTGTAGAGAGTAGACCTGTTCTGTTCCATGCATTGGAACTCTTCTGGCACTCTTGCAGCCAGTAATATAAACTCCAGTTAGGTACACTCTTGGAGTGAAACGACCAACACACATGGCCAACAACACAATAATGACAGTGCTAATAAGGCAGAGGTAAAAGAAATAGCATCTAGATATTAAAAGTTAGAGGAAAGTAAAGTAAAGGAAGAACAGAATAGACGTCATCTTTTCGGTTGTGAAAGGATGAAGAGGGAACTTGACGCGATGCCAGATGGCATGACATATGTACAGAGGGAGTCCTGTCTCTATTGGTTAGCACGACAACGCATGATGGCCGAATAGACCAATTGCGGGCATAAGAGGAGAAGAAGAAGACATTTAGGCCTACTAATTTACTCAACTCCTAAAAATTAAATTTCTACTTGCTTACCTTATTTAGTATGCTTTGAAAATTGTTTCTGTTGCGATAATTTTATTATGGTACATTTATAACATGTAATTTTATTCATGTTATTAGATGTCTATACAAGCCTGTCCGTAATTTCGTTTACTTGACATGGCCATCACTGTGTATGAATCTGTGTCAAATGCAAAGAGTCACATGTCTGCAAATAAAACAAACATATTCATATTTTCGTTGTGCAAAGAAAGTATCTCATTCACCTCGATTCTCCACGATCCCACGTCCGGTCGCTCCGAGTCCCACGATAAAATTAAAAACCCCCTCTCGGTTCCAGTGAAGACCAAGTTCAACCGCTACGACAGCTCGTCGGACTCTTCGAGCGAGGAGAGCGAAGACGAGGGGTCGGGCGATAGACCACCTGTCGCCGGGCAAGATGGTGGCGTGGCGCGACAGGTGGCGGTGGCGCCGCTCGGTGGCGACGAGGAAGACTCGGACGCCGAGCCACCCTCGTTCCTGGTCGAGCTGGAGGAGGACGTCGAGTCTGAGACGAGAGACATACGCGGGGCGTCTCCGGACGATGGGTGAGGAACCGGACATTTTATAAACATTATCATCTATCGCGTCCAACTATTCGTTGGGTCGGCATTGAAGACGAGCCTCCATCTTCTCCTATCTTGCCACCACTCTTCCCTTTCTCCACCACATTCCAATTTCCTCCTCGCTGCTACACGTACTTTCTTATGCTGTGTTCTGCCACCTTTATAATATAAACTGAATTGAAAGATGTTTTATAAATGAAACGGGGGCATTCTATTGTTGCCGTTTCTCAGGTTGCCCAACGACAAGGGACCGCAAGACCACGGAGATGGCAGAGTGTCCCCGGACAAGACGGTGGTCAGTCCACCTCCACCCCCCCGCGAGGTGGAAACCACCCCCGCTGCGGCCAGACCGCCACCCTCTCCACACCGGTCCCCGCGCTACCTGTCCCCGCGCTCCCGGTCACCGTTCTATGCAGAGAGGTCGCGGTCGAGGTCGCGGCTCGGCCGGTCGAGGTCGCCCCCCAGGCGATACGGAGCGAGACGATCGCCGTCGCCCAAGAGGTAAGCTTGCTGCTATTGTATCGTGTTCGTAAGATAGTGCAACCATCGTAACATCACCATTCTCAAGTGGGTGGTAAGCATGCTGCTATTGTATTGTGTACGTAGCTGTTCGATTGCATACCAGATAGTGCAACCATCATAACATCACCATTCTCAAGTTACGGCCGATCGGCGGTCTTACAATCTCCTAGGAAAGTTATTTGTAGCGGAGCTATTTGGAGGGTATCAAGAGTTTTGATGGGTCATTGGTTCATTGCCATGGAGAAAACAAGCTATTCGACAAATAAGTAGTTATTAGGACTAGGGAAGACGACGGGTACCCGGGTACCCGATACCCGCCCGACGAAGTCGGGTACGGGTTTGTGTTTTCTCTACCCGTTTACCCGACAAAACCCGGTTCCTGAAATTGAGAACCGCGAATTAGCTAAATGTTTTGAATTTGAACTGATTCATCCGTCATTAGCTCATTACTCATTACGTATTTTATTTTTGAGCTTGGCGGTATTTCCCTTAGAAATAGAATCGCGTCCAAAAATGAACTGTCCACTTTGATAGTTTCTTTTGTTCATGCCGCCCGATTCCCTGTTCAGTGTTCATGTAAGCCCGCCCGCCGGCAATCCTTTAGCATGAACTGCTACCCTATACCCCCCCCCCCCATCGGTCCCTCCCAAAGCACACAACCATTCGACACTTCAACGGGCCGGTCTGCCCGTGGCCTTGAGCTTGAGTGGCAGCTGTGACGCATTATGTTTCATCCCGCTCCGATCCTCGACCCCCCGCACTGTTGTTCACTTTCTCTTGTCATGGGTGTTCAACTTTTCATCACGAAATATAATGAAACATCCTAATCCCTGCTACTACAATATTCTATTTGTAGTGTTATTTTCGACGAGAGCGATATTGAGCGGTTGATTTGACACCCCACACGATTTTTTTTTATTTATTAGGCCTAGGCCTACCCGGGTAACCCGCGGGTATAGTGAACGGGTACCCGGGTCGTAAAAAAGTCGGGTTTCGTCATCCCTAATTAGGACCTTGTATAACTGTACCTTATTATAATAGAATAGAAAATATATGCACATATTGTTCCTTACAAACTAGGCCTAGTATTAGGCCTACTGTATTAGTAGTACTAGTGCCGATTTGGACGGTGTAGCTTGCCTGTTTGGACTTGAATAAATAAATGTGTTGTCTATTTGTCTACCTACACATTCCTGATTACAAGAACTACACACAAGAACTGATACAAGAACTGATTTCCTACATGGGAGATTTTCTGTGATTCCCAAAAAAAAAATTAAAAAGAACATTTTATAAACCTAGGCCTAAATTAATTTCTTCCTGTTGGCCCACAGCCATTTTTGGCCATCTACCTGTATAAAGCGTGGTGTTATGAAATATTTAGCTGGCTACTAACTTGTTTTTACCATGTGGCAACAACCAATGGGAAGCCTGCTTGACATGGATGAAACAAGAGAGTAGCTTTCTACGTGATTAGAACGTGTAAATAGTGCCTAACGGCTATGGGTATTTAGTATAGGGGTTCTATCAACTCTGAAGGTAAGCTGTTGGTTTCCTTCCAATCCATTCCCCGTACGAAATAGAATGTCTAAATGTTATGTCTGTCTGTCTCTAACGCGTGTGTTCTGTTGCACCTTCCAGACGCGCCATGTCTCCCCGTTACCTGTCTCCCCGCCGCCGCTCCCCTCCGTCTCCCCCCCCCTCCCCCGCCAGGCGCCGCCCCTCCTCCCCCCGCCGGCCCCCCGCCAGGTACGCCTCCCCCCCCTCGTGGAGACGCCCCTCGCTGTCCCCGCCACCCCGCAGGCGCTACTCCCCCCAGGCGGGGGGCGGCGTGAGGAGGCGGAAGTCTCCGTCACCGGTCAAGAGGAACCCTTCGCCCCCGAGGAGGTTCTCACCGCAGCAGCGCAGGTATGTTGTGATGACGCAATATCGTCATAGAATCTACATTCTGCGTCATAGTCAAGCATTTACAGATGTACAGACAATGTGGTCATGAAATACAGTTTCATAACCTAGTAGAGTAAAACATAAAATGGAATAAAAAAAATTGATTTAGTAGCCTACATTATTTAAATGTAATTTAATAATAAATGTAATACGTGGCTTAACGCCAAGTTATGGTCTATCCTTGAGCCTCGTTGAGATGGCTCCATGTTCCGTTTGCACGTCTCATGAACTCAAGGTCAAGAAAGCATCAAATTGTACGTAGATAATAAAATACAGCATTGCCCCACTTTCTCTAATTCCTTTCTTTTGTCCTTCAATTCAAGTAATGTTTTAAGAGTGTGTAGGCCTATTCAAAGAATGTATAGTTTATAGAATTTTAAAGCTAGGCTAAAATAAAGAGTAAATCTATTCGAATAAGTCGACCAAGCTTTGTTTCCAGATCGCCCCTGGGCAGGCGAGTCTCGCCCCCCCGCCGTAACCCGTCACCCCCGCGGAAACTCTACATGCCCGCGGGGGGTCAGACGAGACCCCACTCTCCCCCCCGCCGCTATGCCAGCCCCTCCCCGCGACGATACAACGGGAGCCAGCAGACCAGGGGACAGCTGGGAGATTCGTCCCCCTGGTCCCCCCCGCGAAACAGGTCCCCGCAGTTTGCCGGCAGGAGGCGATCGGTGTCCCCGCGGGGGCAGAGGACTAGGATCACCCCCCCGTACGTCAAGACAGAGAGGAAGTCCATTTCTCCGCGGGGGCAGAGAGGCCGGATAACGCCCCCGTTCATTAAGACGGAGCGAAAGTCAGTCTCCCCGCGACCTCTGCCCAAGAGGCGGGATTCCGTATCGCCGCGGGGGTCCAGGGGAAGGCTGACGCCCCCGTTCATCAAGACAGAGAGGAAGTCGATGTCCCCCCCGCGGGGTCAGAGGGGTAGGGTCACGCCCCCGTTGGTCGTCAAGACGGAGCGCAAGTCCGTGTCTCCCCCGCGCGGGGACCACAAGAGGAGGGGGGCCGCTGCTGCGTACCCCCCCTCCCCCCGCAGGAGGTCAGCGTCTCCGAGGGGGGCGGCGCCGTCTCCGGCCCCCAAGCGGAGGTGTTCCATCTCCCCCCGAGCGCCCAGGGCGGGCACTAAGAGGACGTCGGACTCTCCGAGCGGCTTCGACCTCCGCAGGCTGGGTGGCTCCCCAGGCAAGAGCAGACGGCTCGATGAGCGGGTGAGTCATTCAGTACTCCAGTCATCCAGTCATCCAGGGCCATCATATAGCCTCAGTACTAACTGTGCTTTAGCACTGAGCTTCTATTGTAATTCATTTGAGAACAATACATTGTTAGAGCTTGCCTCTGAAAAAGAGTGATATGCCCGCATTTTTGGCTTACTGGGCCATTATGCATTTTCTGGGTTTCGAAATGATCAGAGAAGAAAATGCCCACAAATAGAGACAAAACAGTTACATACATGTTTACCAGCTAGGGTAGAAGGAAGGGTAGAAGTAGGGGTAGAAACAATGTGCATACAGTAGACATGCCAGCCACCTGAACGCGTGATTGTCTGATTGTCGCAGGATGCGCGCGCGACGTTACGCGGTCCGCGAGACAACTCCAAGAGTCTCAGTCTGTCGCCGCCGCCCGACCGCGTCAAGGTCAAGTCTCCGCTGAGGGTTCGGGCCCACCGCCACGAGGTAGGCTACGCACGATACTTCCTAGCTGCCCAGTGAAGTTGTGCCGTCCCATGTCATCACGTACTATCTCATATTCATCATTATTAGTGATACATGAAAATAGCATTTTCAATCGTCATTTTATAGCATTTTGTAGCATCTATTTTTTTGCCAAGAAAAAAAACTTGAGAATGAAGTTTTCTCAAATTTTTATTTTTAATTCATGTCATACTATTAAAATTAAAATCAACCAAATTGCATTTATCATAAACAAAGTATAATAACTATGTTAAATATAATAAAATAGGAACAGAAAAACCTTAGTTTCTACTGAAAAATAGCGCTTTGTAGCATCTATACACAAAACGCCATTTTCACGTATCTCTAATCATTATCCATCGCCGTTTCCTGCCTCTGGCAGGGTCAGCATGGGTTTCACAACCAAATTTGTCCACCTCTTCCTAACTTCCCACAATCATACTTCCTCTACTTGCTCCCAGTTCTCTCCTCTCTTCTGTAAGTCTTCAGCAATCTTTTCCTTCCATCTCTTCCTTGGTCTTCCCCGTCTTCTTCCTTCGATCTTTTTTCCTGGACATCCTGTCTTCCGTTTCATGTGTCCGAACCATCTCAGCCTTGTCCTTCCCATTCTGTCCCCTAGCTTCTCCACACCAAGCATTTCTCTAACGTTTGTATTTCTAATCCTGTCACTTCTTGTCTTTCCCACCGTGCTATCTACTGGTGAAATATGTGTTGCCTTATATCGACGGTTGTGTTGTTTGAAGCGCGCCGCCAACGGGAAGAGGCGGCCCAAGTCGTCCAAGAAGTCTCGCGACAAGACCTCGACCGTGGTCAAGGCGGACAAGTCGGGAGAGAAGTCAGGAGACAAGTGTTCGGTGCTCGAGGCACGACGGAGAAAGTTCGAGAGTGTCGACCCGATCAGGCCCGTCAACAAGAAGATACGACTCAAGACGGCCGTAGCCGAGGAGGTACGTGGATCGATTTAAATATCATTAGAGGTAGGCCTACGTAAAAATAGCATTTTGAAAATGGATTCATAGCACTTTCATTTTCAAAACTAACCATTTTGTAGCACTTTGTAGCATCTATTTGTTCCCTACCTTAAACATCTTTTCTATGGGGTTACTTTGCAATTTTAATTACCAGTTATGCCACAGTGGAAACATTAAGAGGAATAGAATTGAAACCAAGCCACACAATGTAAGAATACAATGTCAAACTTACATAAAATACGCACAGAAAAACATAATTTTAGTTAAAAATAGCGCTTTGTAGCGTTTTCAAAATTGTCAATGTAGGTACTTGTATAGCATCTATTATACGAAACGCTATTTTCACGTACCTCTAAATATCATATGTTCCCTATTCCCTATTTGCAGAGATTAAGAACACGTCGGTTAAAGAATGGGCTCATACCATATCTAATCAACACAAAAAAGACAAAAATAAAACCTCGTAATTTTTTATTTTGTCAAAATTTGGTACACACCTTTGAAGTAATACAATCGTTCTTCCTTGTCTGCTCAGGGCGCGACGAAACCTACCGAGCGCGACGAGAGCGCGACGGAAACGACGCACGAGGTCCACGAAGAGTCCGAGGAGGACGCAGACGCGCTCGTGCTGCATTCGCCGGCCGATCTGTGGTCGGACGAGGAGTCTGACTCGGGCAACGAGGGGCGGTTCAAGCTGGCGGGCCGGCCGGACGCTGACGGCGCGACGCAGCAGCGCAAGGTGAGTCCCGAGTGTCCGGCACGAGTGACTCGGGTTTTTCCCTGGTTCGTATCTTTAAAACGAATATCAGGTTCATACCTTAAAAACGGCATTCGATATCAACATTTCGGTAGTTGCAGGGCTGCGTATTATCAAGACCTATAACTAAATGCTTCTAAAAAAAAGGGTTCCAACAGCAAATTACGTTTGGATACATCCAAATACAATCAAGTTTGGAAGTCGTATCATTTATAACGCAGTAGAAGAATATTTCTATTTCATCTGTGAACTAATCTGTGCCTAATATTAAATGAACAAATTACTGGTGATTAATGTTGAGAGGTTTGTATTTAGTTTGAACTATAATCACTAATCGAGCTGTAGCTCTATTTAGTTTTCTTAAAGTGTTCGTTCACCTCTTGCTGCAATGTGTACCTATACACACATGTTGGTATGTAGAACACATATTGAACAACAGTTTCACCGAAAATGATTCGAGTTCCACGTAATTAGTGGTTAAATGTTTTATTCAGCCCGTTGAACGTTCTACGTTTGGCAACACTGTACCCCCGAGTTTTGTTTGACCTTGCTTCACGCATCTGGAGGGATGGGCGAAAAGTAGCACCACACAACGTGCGCTCCCTCCCTAACTGTCTTCAGCCAACCACGCATCTTCCGTACCACCCCTCCTTCCCATGCCCGCTGGAGACGCAGCGCAGAGTTGGCAGCATGGGCCGCATGACGTAGTGTGTCTTCCTCGAACGCGAATAAACAAAGGACACCTGATGGTATAGGCCGCGTGATATACACCTAAACATTGGTGTTTAGGGTTAAACTATACATAGAGAACAACTTGCTAAAGAGGTGAACGGGCACTTTAATGCATTGAATCATGGCTTTGCGAATGTAGGTGTGTATTTATTTATGTATCCCATTATATACCAATTCCTACTTCCATAGTTTTTATTTGCGTTTGCAAATTGTGTGGGGTGGAAGAGCAGGACAGAAATCATCTTTTTTGATGTAATAGACTTAAAACAGAACTTGACGCATTCCATTGCCTATCGCCATGAAGAGGGAAGAGATGGAAGCCTGTCTCTATTGGTTGACCAGATCTAGCATGATGAGTGATGACTAGCCAAATATGGTCATTGATGAGAAGAAGACTTGAGAAGAAGATTTTCTTGTCAAGCTGCAAGGATTTAGAACTTCTTCCTAACTTTGGAAATTCAAGCTCAACCGTTTAAAAAAATTTTAACTTACATTTGTTCTATTTCTATATAATTTTTATTTTGTTATATATGTACTCCATAATATTTTGTGTGCTTGTTTATATTTTTTAATAGTTTGTGTACTTTTCAATATTTTCTATTTGTAGGCCTCTTATTTTGTTTAGATGCTAGACACTATGTGTTTGGGACATCATGCCCTTTTCCACCGTCCTCCCAGTTTCCTACAACCAGAAAATAAATAATAATAATAATAATGTACTCTGCTCTTGTTATATCTTGTGCTGTGTAAGGCTTGTTATACGTACACGTGTCTGTATTAGAGTAGTTTGGAATTTATTGAATTTATAATAATAGAGAGGTAGGGTATGTGAAAATAGCGTTTTGTGTAGCGTGCTATTTTTCAATTGAAATCAAAGTGTTTCTGTTCCAGTTTTTATTGTATGTAACATCTAGTATTTATACTTTGCTTATGATGAATACAATTTTGTTGATTTTAATTTTAATATTATAGGCCTAACATAAGTGAAAAATAAGAAAACTTAATTCTCAAGTTTTTTAACGTTGGCAAAGAATAGATGCTATTACAAAATGCTACCAAATGACATGATTGTAAACACAATGTCCAGGCCGGGGTGCGGCCCGAGCCGAGCCGAGCGGTCCGAGCAGAGCGCGACCCCAAGCGCGACAAGAGCCGCGAGCGCATCAAGAGGCGGAGACGGACGCGACCGGAGGCGGCAGACGCTGAGGCCGGGGGTGGCGACGTGGGGGCGGCCGGCGCAGACAAGCTACCGGGTACGTAGTGGCCTTCACTCGCCCTCTTGTCTATGGCTTCCTTAAGTGGAGAGAGAGATGTTGAGTTATCATGATATCCTGTCTGTCTGTGCATCCAGCACTCCTGTCCAAGGAGGTTCTCAAGCCCGACCCGATCTCGAGGTCGACCCCCGACCCGACGGATCGGATCTCCCGACTCGAGCCGACTGACCAACGTGGCGACCTGAGGGCGGCGCTCAGCAGGAAGAGAGCGGCCCGGTCCGGCGTCCTGTTCCCCTTCAAGGTAAGCTTGCTTGCGTTGCGGTGATCCGTCTCCCTGGCTTTCTGACAACGGGTGGACAAGTCGTAGCTGTAATAGTGTCCTACCCATAGTAGTAGAACACTTTATGGTGTGTGTTCTATTTTTCGTGCACACAAAAACAACATGGCTATTTTTGATCTCTGACTCCGTTTTGTCAGACTTTCAAATCCTATTTTTAATAGGTCGTTCGTCAGATATTTGCTTCCAAGGAAAATTGGGACTGGTAGAAGATGATATGCATTTCGAATATACTTCATTCTAATGTTTGTTGAAACGATGGTTACTAAACTGAGGAAAGTTCAAGGGGATTTCAGGACGAATTTTCCTCGAGTATCATTTTACCTTTGTTTTGGCTGGTGTTATGTCGTAGGCAGGAAATTATACAAAATTTCCGTCTGATTTAGTTCCGTTTTGCTGAACACTTAGAAAACATACAGTTAATCTATTGTTTTTTGTTTGTAGGGTGGTGACAAAGGGAAACTGCCAGGTAGTCGACTGGTGCAGTCCGCGTTCCTAGATGCTGTGGGCAAGTGAGTGGACGAATATGATGGACATTAAACAATAAATCTATGTTCTTTATTCTACTCAACTCAGTTGTGTAAAAACAGCCAAGAGCTTGATAAACATAATAATTTTAAACATGTTTTATCTGCTCTCTTCTTCAAAATAGCATTTGCCATTACGGAAGAGAAAGGGACTTTCGTTCCCCTGCTAGGCATTTAAGCAAACCGAAGTTGATGTTTGTTTTTCGTTCACAGAAAGCAGAAGCGATCGAAAAAGACTTTGACAACACAGCCGTCTCTCTTAAAACTGACCGACAATCTGGGTAAGTGAAGTGTTTGGTGAAACTAATAATATATATATATAGGGGTGTGCGAGTAGCACTTTTCCAAATTGAGTCGAGTTCGAGTAGTAAATAACTCGCTAGTTTCAAGTCGAGTTTCGAGTAGTGCCTGAATATAATAAAAAGATAGGCCTACAGGAAAGGAATAACTACCGGTAGAGGACCAGGCAGACTAGACCTAGGACGCCATCTAAGCTACCGCCGAGTTCACCTAGGCTAGGCCTTGGCCTAAAAGCTGTTCCTGAGACCTAAGCCTATCTGGGGCCAGCCTAAAACCATATACTGTAATTTGTTCAATATTATTGTCTCCCTAGGCCTAAGGCTCAATAGATGCTCAATTCTGCCAACTGGGTCTAGGCCTACGTGATCTAGACAAGGAAAGTACTAAGGCTTGGCCTAGGTCTTGGGCCTTGGGATAGCCTATGCTCGAAGCATGGCCAAATGCTAGGCCTAGGACTAGGCCTACACTGTACATGGGAACCTGGCACAAGAGAAGGACTTTAAGAGAAACAATAGAACTACAGTGTAATCTGTTTTGCAGGTGGGTTGTCAGATGGCCACTTTTGTTTTTGTGTGACCATGTTGGCGTGTGTTTCCCCATTTTGAGGTTAATAATGCAAAGATTACATTTTGAACTTAAGTTGTATGGAACGTTTTAAATATGATTCCAAATACATGATGATCAGTAGGGAATATAATAATATAATATCTTTGATGATTAGGTATACCCTTAGGTCTAGGCCTAGGCCTAGCCTAGGACCAGGTTCTAGGCCTAGGCTATGCTAGGCCTATGCATCAGCGATCTCGTAGGCCTAGATTCTCGAAGATTCCCTTCCATTTGTTTGGCTGCCACTTCAACATCATCCATATTATCATCGATTAGTTAACAAAAACCGCATACACTTAATGCGAATTTGCAGAAGTATAGGCCTAATAAGCGTCGTCTGCGCGGTCCGCGTCTATCGATCTGCTCGATAATGATCGATAGGTCACTTTTTCTTCAAAGTCGATTGTAAAATCGATACTTAAGCTATTTTTGGATAGGCCTACTGGCGCTACCTATTGGCGGTATTTTTAACCAGTTGAATACGGCGGCTCAGTCGATCAAAACTACTGGAACTCGTCTCGTTTTTCGTGAAAAGCTCCATCACCTCGAGTCGAGTAGTGACTACTCGATCAAACTCGACTTTTCGAGTACTCGCACACCCCTATATATATATGCCAATTAGGGGTGTGGAGTTGGTGGAGCCTAACAGGAGAGTATGCATCGAATGCACTGATGCAGTTGCAGTTGTTGATGTTCGCGGGAGTGGGGGGGCCTCAATCTGCAGTCACTGGAAACTGCAACTAGTATCACCAGTAATACTAATCAATATGTTGTCTGTTCTCTCCCTGTTTCTGATCAATAATAGAATTTATCTTAAATTGTAACATTTCCCGTCAAGTCTATAAGTAAAACTAAACTGTTAATTATTTTAAACTCTCTTTGGAGTCTGCCCCTGAGTTTGAATGTTTATCATTCTGTTTAGCTGGAGCAGCGAAAGACGCACGCCGCGTAACATTGTATAACCAGGTAAAGGCGTCCGTCAAACAGTTATCGGAGAGTGTTACACTAGCTACTGACGAGTCAACGCTTAAAAGCGAAACCTATTTTTCCGGTAAGTCCTGTTCACGTGTAAGCTACAGACCTGTCACAATTTTTGGAATCCACTCCAGCCGATTGGCGTCAATCAATCAACATTTAATGTACCTGGCTGGTGTAAACTTGATTTAAAACACGATTTAATTTTTTTTTTCGGCGATTTAAGTGAAAATTTGCAAAAATCTCAATAGCATACTGTATCTGTAAAAGTTCTGTGACCAAATGAAGTGTGAAAATGACACAAACCAAATCGACAACACGTTCCGGCTTCAACAGCCTTGTTCACTCCTGGGAGTGGATGGTTTAACCATTGAGTTTGTTAGTGTAGGGTAGAGACCCAGCGGCCATTGGCGGCTCTCTACCAATAAATTTCCCGTGGACTCTAGTAGTGCGAGCGCGTACCGCTAGAAAGCGCTACATGTACTCACTGATGTCAGCGTTCCTGTGGAAAGAAAGGGATACTACGTAGTATGCGCAGATGCGAAGTCGGTAAGGTAGTAGTATCCAGATGGCGGTGGATATTGTTATTAAAGCATTATCATTTGTTCTGATCAACATGTCAAACGGGCACGAAGTTAACAATAAGTAAGCTAATACTTTATTACAACACATTATATAAGGTTTTATACATTATATAGACTAGGCCAGGGGTCGGGAACCTGCGGCTCCGGAGCCGCATGCGGCTCCTGATTGGGTCTAGCGTGGCTCCATAATTTAGTAAGGAAAGTAGTCACTAATATCCAAAAACAACTAATATTTGAAATATTGCGCGCTAAACCTCCCCTGCCCCCCCACAGCCTTGTCGGCTAGTTCCACATTACCTCACCCCCGCAGCCGGCAGTCAGCGTGCACAAACGAGACAAGACGACAGTGCCTGGAACTACGAACTACGAATCTGTCTGTGTGTGCACTTGCACCTGTCAACATGAGCGATGCTAAGAAACTGGAAGATTTGGAACGGGACTCTGAGAATACATTGCCACGCCCTGAAGAAATAATTTTTCGAAATTTCAATGAGCTACCAACCAAATATAAAAACATCAGGAAAATGGGATTCGGTCTCCTTGCAATATTTGGTTCAACCTATTTGTGCGAACAGATATTTTCAAGCATGAGTTACATAAAGAATATCGATATCGTTTGAGTGACATAAGTCTTTCATCATCTCTAAAGCTAAAACTATCGTCATACAGACCAGATTTTCATTTACTTGCATCAAAAATTCAAACTCAAAAATCACATTGATTGAACTCTTCATTATACGTAAATACCTATTATTGAACTTTTAAAATATCTTGTGTAATACTAATTTGTAAAGGCTGGTCCACACAGATTTTTAAGACATACGATTTAAGGTTTAATGCGTAGTCGTAAAGTTGGATCATAGGATACACGTACTGTGGCGTTCACACAAAGTTTAAGTTTCAAGACGTTGTTTTCATTGTTGTTTTTTTTTTAAAACAACTTCTTAAAATCTTCTGCATTATGTCTTCAAAATCTGTGTGGACCATCCTTTACATAAAAATAAAGGTTGATATTAGTGATGTAATTTGTGTTATGTTAATTTTACTGTGGCTCCGACTGGTAATCAATTAAAAATGTTATGTGAAATTGGCTCCTAAGGTCAAAAAGGTTACCGACCCCTGGACTAGGCTGTAGTACTACGTTACTAATGTAGGCCTATTAATGTAGGACTAGGCTTATTGTAGCCTAGTAATGGCCTAGACTAAAAGAGTTGGGCCTAGACCTAGGCTCGGACTACACCACGTGATCTTCTGACGTCGCATCTGCGCGTACTACGTAGTATCCCTTTCTTTCCACAGGAACGCTGACATCAGTGGGTACATGTAGCGCTTTCTAACGGTACGCGCTCGCACTACTAGAGTCCACGGGAAATTTATTGGTAGAGAGCCGCCAATGGCCGCTGGGTCTCTACCCTACACTAACAAACTCAATGGTTTGACTGACTACATTTACAAGTTCGGTATTTATTTATTTATTGAGAAATGTAATTACGTGAAAGAGATACGATGTCAACAGCTTACCCGAGTAGAGTGATGGTAAGCTGCGATAGAAAAACATCTTTTAGATACATTAGCAGTTTTTTTTTTTTGCTATTACGGCTTACTATCACTCTACTCGGGTCTACACAGAGCGTTTTCCTAGTGTTACATTGGCTAATTAAGCAAAAATACATTTTCTGAATGAAAAATAGTGTATCTGAATGGCTTAACTAACCTACAATGAGTAACAAGTGTGGTTGTTGCAGCGGACGAAGAGAAGACGCGCAAACCTCCCGTCAAGCTGCGCCTGGGCCTGCCTGGTGGACGCAAGGTGAAGCTCAAGCGACACAACAACGCCGCCAGCGATCAGGTAACCGCGCGCCACACGGCCCTCTTGGTATCGGTCGTACGGTTGTCACTGTCTGGCGTTGTCGTCCGATGCCGCGGCCGTTTATTCCGTGCAACAGTGTGCCTACAGTTTGGCGTTTTATAAAAACACAAACTTCTTAACTCGATTCGATTGTACTTGGATCCTGAATTATGAATTATTTAGTAAGCTACTAGCTTGTTTTATTCGTGGCATCCAGGCTTCCTGTTGGTTGTTGCCATAGTGAAATCAACTTAGTAGCCAACTAAATATTTTATAATACCTGGCCTTGTATGTAGTAAATTGTATGATTAAAGTTTGACACCTGACCTCAAGTAGCAGCGGGGGAGGTCTGCTGGGTCTCCGCTAGGCTGAGATCCAGTAGACCCATCCAGCTGGCTATGGACTTGAGCCGGTAGTATGGATGGTGGGACTGTCTACGTCAAGCTTGGCATGCGTGCCAAGCCCACTTGTTTGCTGTACTCTTTCGAACGACGCGTGGTGGGACTGTCTACGTCAAGCTTGGCATGCGTGCAAAGCCCACTTGTTTGCTGTACTCTTTCGAACGACGCGTGGTGGGACTGTCTACGTCAAGCTTGGCATGCGTGCAAAGCCCACTTGTTTGCTGTACTCTTTCGAACGACGCGTGGTGGGACTGTCTACGTCAAGCTTGGCATGCGTGCAAAGCCCACTTGTTTACTGTACTCTTTCGAACGACGCGTGGTGGGACTGTCTACGTCAAGCTTGGCATGCGTGCAAAGCCCACTTGTTTGCTGTACTCTTTCGAACGACGCGTGGTGGGACTGTCTACGTCAAGCTTGGCATGCGTGCCAAGCCCACTTGTTTGCTGTACTCTTTCGAACGACGCGTGGTGGGACTGTCTACGTCAAGCTTGGCATGCGTGCAAAGCCCACTTGTTTGCTGTACTCTTTCGAACGACGCGTGGTGGGACTGTCTACGTCAAGCTTGGCATGCGTGCAAAGCCCACTTGTTTACTGTACTCTTTCGAACGACGCGTGGTGGGACTGTCTACGTCAAGCTTGGCATGCGTGCAAAGCCCACTTGTTTACTGTACTCTTTCGAACGATGCGGGGTGGGACTGTCTACGTCAAGCTTGGCATGCGTGCAAAGCCCACTTGTTTGCTGTACTCTTTCGAACGACGCGTGGTGGGACTGTCTACGTCAAGCTTGGCATGCGTGCAAAGCCCACTTGTTTGCTGTACTCTTTCGAACGACGCGTGGTGGGACTGTCTACGTCAAGCTTGGCATGCGTGCAAAGCCCACTTGTTTGCTGTACTCTTTCGAACGACGCGTGGTGGGACTGTCTACGTCAAGCTTGGCATGCGTGCAAAGCCCACTTGTTTACTGTACTCTTTCGAACGACGCGTGGTGGGACTGTCTACGTCAAGCTTGGCATGCGTGCAAAGCCCACTTGTTTGCTGTACTCTTTCGAACGACGCGTGGTGGGACTGTCTACGTCAAGCTTGGCATGCGTGCCAAGCCCACTTGTTTGCTGTACTCTTTCGAACGACGCGTGGTGGGACTGTCTACGTCAAGCTTGGCATGCGTGCAAAGCCCACTTGTTTGCTGTACTCTTTCGAACGACGCGTGGTGGGACTGTCTACGTCAAGCTTGGCATGCGTGCAAAGCCCACTTGTTTACTGTACTCTTTCGAACGACGCGTGGTGGGACTGTCTACGTCAAGCTTGGCATGCGTGCAAAGCCCACTTGTTTGCTGTACTCTTTCGAACGACGCGTGGTGGGACTGTCTACGTCAAGCTTGGCATGCGTGCAAAGCCCACTTGTTTGCTGTACTCTTTCGAACGACGCGTGGTGGGACTGTCTACGTCAAGCTTGGCATGCGTGCCAAGCCCACTTGTTTGCTGTACTCTTTCGAACGACGCGTGGTGGGACTGTCTACGTCAAGCTTGGCATGCGTGCCAAGCCCACTTGTTTGCTGTACTCTTTCGAACGACGCGTGGTGGGACTGTCTACGTCAAGCTTGGCATGCGTGCAAAGCCCACTTGTTTACTGTACTCTTTCGAACGACGCGTGGTGGGACTGTCTACGTCAAGCTTGGCATGCGTGCCAAGCCCACTTGTTTGCTGTACTCTTTCGAACGACGCGTGGTGGGACTGTCTACGTCAAGCTTGGCATGCGTGCAAAGCCCACTTGTTTACTGTACTCTTTCGAACGACGCGTGGTGGGACGGTCTACGTCAAGCTTGGCATGCGTGCAAAGCCCACTTGTTTGCTGTACTCTTTCGAACGACGCGTGGTGGGACTGTCTACGTCAAGCTTGGCATGCGTGCAAAGCCCACTTGTTTACTGTACTCTTTCGAACGACGCGTGGTGGGACTGTCTACGTCAAGCTTGGCATGCGTGCAAAGCCCACTTGTTTGCTGTACTCTTTCGAACGACGCGTGGTGGGACTGTCTACGTCAAGCTTGGCATGCGTGCAAAGCCCACTTGTTTACTGTACTCTTTCGAACGACGCGTGGTGGGACTGTCTACGTCAAGCTTGGCATGCGTGCAAAGCCCACTTGTTTACTGTACTCTTTCGAACGACGCGTGGTGGGACTGTCTACGTCAAGCTTGGCATGCGTGCAAAGCCCACTTGTTTACTGTACTCTTTCGAACGACGCGTGGTGGGACTGTCTACGTCAAGCTTGGCATGCGTGCAAAGCCCACTTGTTTACTGTACTCTTTCGAACGACGCGTGGTGGGACTGTCTACGTCAAGCTTGGCATGCGTGCAAAGCCCACTTGTTTACTGTACTCTTTCGAACGACGCGTGGTGGGACTGTCTACGTCAAGCTTGGCATGCGTGCAAAGCCCACTTGTTTACTGTACTCTTTCGAACGACGCGTGGTGGGACTGTCTACGTCAAGCTTGGCATGCGTGCAAAGCCCACTTGTTTACTGTACTCTTTCGAACGACGCGTGGTGGGACTGTCTACGTCAAGCTTGGCATGCGTGCAAAGCCCACTTGTTTACTGTACTCTTTCGAACGACGCGTAAAACTCCGGCAACGCGTTCGGGAATCTCTGCGGCATCGGACGATAACTCTTAAGCAACATTAGAATGTAATTAGCGTTATGGGCACTAGGTTGGATCGAGCAACGAGGAGCCACCCATGTCGTTTACTGACTCTGAGCACTCGCGCACTTGCAACAGCTTCTTCACTGGCTGTGCTCATGTGTCATTCTCCACTCTTCAGTGGGTAAGCTGATACGTTGCACCGTCACGCTAGCCAACGTTACGGCGCTGACAAAAAAACATATCCACACGTCGTTTAACCGTCTCTTTGGCTGTCACTTCAATCTAGTGCACTTTACAAGTAAGCCCAGCTCGAAGATCTCCCGATTCCGTGATTCCAAGAACGTCACAGTCCGTGGGATGGAGGACGTTCGGAATTGTGGGATTTGGAGTTGTCTCTAACTTGTGCGTTCTTTGTTAACGGTGAACAACCTGTGATGAACTATGTTCCTCTTATATCTGAACAGGCTTCATTTCCATTCTCTATGGTGCTAAAGTTGCTACGTAGCAATTAACTAGGTTGTGACTTGTGTTGTGTTAAGAGTTGGCCTGGCTTGTGCAGGTTGTAACAAAAGGGTTGTAACACAGAATATTGACAAATATATTAAAACACAAGGCGTATAGTTCCGACATAACCAGTTCTTGTAACTGGGTAGGTAGACAGACAATAAATTTATACAATTTATTTTTTTATTTATTTATTTATATTTTATTTATTTACGTATTTACTATTTTTCAAGATGTATTATGTACTGCAAGCAGGACTCGACATATCGGAAGTATTGAGATACATACTTACGCTACCATTTTTATTTTTTTGACATTCTAAGGGCCTGTCCGAATTCTACTAAAAACGTTCTTGTTCTTGGTCTAGATTCAAGAACAAGAACGTATTTGGTAGAATTTGGATAGGCCCCTAGAATCTAAAGAAATTCAAAATGGTGGTAACAACACTTTCCATGTTGTACGATCACGGATTGTTCTTTTCGTTTTCCAAGAACGCACTCTACTCCTAATTACTACGTTATTGCTTAGTTTTAAATGTTATTTAGTGTTTAACAGTGCGTGCGTGTATGTGTGTATAACTTGACTCGCTCTCATTACATCTCTACTTGAGTTTACGTACAAGCTAGATGCTGCCGGGAGTCTGGGGTAGCCCTGGAGAAGTTCCGACCCCTGAGACCGCCGCAGATGTGACTTCTTTTACTCTGTACATGTCCATTCAATTGATTTACAAAGTGACGTAATGATTAAAAAATGAAAGAGAAAAAAAGAAAGAGAAAAAAAAATGAAAAGAAAAGAGAAAATGGGAAAAAAATAAATCCCATTCAATTTCCTCCTATCCTAAACATTTCCACTCCGTATCCTTGTGGATAGACGTTGAAAAACGAGCGGTCAATAAAGTACTGTACATATTCACTTCCTGGCACTTGTGTGTCGAAAATGCTCGACTTTCAATATGTGTAAGCTTACCAATGAGTATTGTGATAAAAAAGAAAACACATTGGTCTAACATTTGTATCTCTTGTCGTCGTGTGAAAACTTGTCAATCGATGCATGAAACATTGTGTTTAATCACAGCTGCAGAGTACCTGTAGGCCCCTACGTCAAGCGTAGAGCATTTTGTGAAGGCTGCCAATTTTAGCCGGCCGTTAGCTTCATAGACGCTTCTCACTTTTCTGTGGGCTAACATACAATATCCTTCTATAGGGTAGATCCTCTTCCAAGCACTATCCTAACATTCTAAATATAATTTATACATATTACATACGTATGTGCATTTATTTATTTTATTTATTAGTTAATTTCATTGGTGGCTAACCACACCCCGACCTGAGTTATGTTGGAAGGAACGGGCATACTGAAATATATATTGGCCTACTACAGTATTCATATAATACCCCTCACATTCACCAGGCTTCTGGTACTTGTTGCTATGTTCATATTTCAAGATAAAACCAGCTTTTTGTTGTTTTTAAATAGCATCCTACTTACCTGTTCCATTGATAACTGTTTGTTTATTTATCTAGTAATATTACAGAAACAATTACTGTAGTAATTGTATATCATTGTAATATTGTATATTGTACTGTATGAGTGAAATGGAACTGGTTACCTATGTGCCATACATATTTATTTTTACATTTTGTGGAAGAGAAATGGACATTTTAATTGCCAATTTCTATTAGGAGTGAATCCTAATTAATTAGGCTATATATTTATTTCCCATGTCTTTAATTGTGAGCTTACCTTTCTACCAAATTGTACAGTAGTATGGTACCCTTTTCACTTTACAAATTGGGTATGTATGTACTGATATGCCTAGCAACTAAAAGTCCGATTCTTTCAACAATGAAATCGTACTTCAAAATGTGCATTTCAGTGTAAATAAATATCTTCTTATATAGACGAGTTTGCACAAGGCCGCATTGTATCTAGATAAGAAATTGCCATTGGCATTTGTACTTTGACAGCACTGCAGTGGAAATCATAAAGCCAGCAATGACCTGGCCTATTTACGATTTTCTTTTAAATGATTGCAATTTTTGCAATCCATAACTCAAATTGTTGCAAGAAACTGTTAGGAAACGACTGTGATATATTTATTTTAACGTAACACATACGAACAATGCACAATGGATCAGGTAAAAGATTATGTTCTTTTCAATCCGACAATAATTGCAGGCTTAAATTAGTAGCTTCCTGTGCTTTCCTTTTATCCATAACTGTTGATTGATACCTTTCCCTACTAAATAAATATGTAATCCCTTGAATGCAGTTTCATGTTGGAGGGAGTAGAGCCTAGAGAGTATTATATAATTGTAACCAAGTTTCAATAAAGTGCATTGTCCCGTAAATGATGGTGGACGGAGCTGGGTGGAATGATTATTGTACAGTTCATTCTATCGGTTAGCTTTGCAGCTATGACAAACTGTGGGTGGTTTTGAATTTTCAGTTAAATCCTCATTCACCACATTATTTAGCTTTAGCATTGCACCCAGTCTGTGTATTGACATTACTGACAAAGAATCTGATAACAAAACCCTGCCAGTGTGCCAAGTGCTTTCAACCTGTGATTTTAAGATTATTTCTTACATTTCTATTTATGTAGTACCAGTATTTTAAGTTGCCTACATTTTGTCTACATATTGTTGACAATTTGTGTTCTTCTGGCAATTCTGTGATTTTAGTACAGTATTATTATCTAGGTACTAGTTGTATAATATATAACTCTGGGTTGTATGATCAAACAACAATTATTTGCTCAATCCTTTGGTATTTTACTATAATTATTTACTATCTAGTTTATATTAGGTTTATATAGAAATTCAGTAGTTACATTTATACAACGTGCCCACATTGCTAGTAATTTATTATACATATATGTATTTCAAATGTGCATGTTTAATACTAGATACCTGTTTCAAAGCTGAACATTTACTTTCGAAAACAAATAACAGGCTGTTTATGGATACGTAGACAGATTTCTCAAGTCTAAATGAATAATTATGAATAGTTAGTGAACGTTCCTGTAAAAATGACAAGTTGGTAGGCATATTTATTTGAAAATGCATATTGTGAAAGGTCGGCTTTCAGTTATGTAGTAGGGATGTACTACATATTTTGAAATTAAAGCAAGTACCATCTAAGCTACCTTGAGTTGTAATTGTTAGCTCATGAAAGGTGCTTTTATGTGTCGTTACGGATAACTTTAATTCAAATTTTCTGAAAATATGTATACATATTTATACCAGTATGAAAAATAAACACTAAGAAATGTGCAAAAATTAAAATACAATATATTTTACCAACAGTCTGTCAGTTGTTTATAGTGTTTATTAGTACTGGTAGTTTTGTCTTTTTGTCAATCAATGGGATTATTTTGTGGCCCATGTTATTGAGTTGACTAAACCTTTGTGTAGTACAACTTTTTGTAAATTTGTTTTCAGTGTGTGTAAGTCTGTCGTTGGCTGTGTAAAACCTGCCATTACGTGTCGTGTACCCACTTAAACCCTGTTGCTTGTTTTCGAGATTAGATCACTTGATACAAGAACGACACATCCACACACACACACACGTGAATCTCTTTGACACAACTCGTATAGTTGAGAAACTGTAAGAATGACGGCCCCCGCCTTATCCCCACCACTGCTACCCGACCCCCCCTCAACTTCATGAAACAACAAACTGAACAACTGAAACAAACTGATTTTCAGTTAGTATGCATTTCATTTTGTTAGTTGTCACGGCTACTACCCGACCCCCCCTCAACTCCATGAAACAACAAACTGAACAACTGAAACAAACTGATTTTCAGTTATGCGTTTCATTTTGTTAGGTTGTCACGGAGTTGAGGGGGGTCGGGTAGCAGTGGTGGGGATAAGGAGGGGGCCGTCATTCTTACAGTTTCTCAACTACGTATACCATTGGTAAACAAAGAACATGTACCTACTATAGTTAATGCAGGTGGTTCATTTATTAGCAAGTTTGAAAATGTTAAATATGCTCAGGTTGTTATTATCTTGGGATTATTGTAAACTTAAGCTGCTGGGGTGTTTGAGTACATGTACTGTACATTTTGAAATGTAACACTCTGCTGTTAATTTTATTTGATAGCTCGTCAACATTTAATTGGTTAGAGATTAACAATTCAGACTTGTGATGCTGATGCATACTGTTCGTAAATGATGCACCGGGATTGGATCAGCAGTCTTTTTTTTTCAGTGGCTTATAAATGGCCTTGATAATTAGTTTTCACATCAAGGTACAGGCTATATGCAGAAACAACATTACCTGTGTGTTAATGTTTTTTTTTTTTTTTTACAAAATGTATTCAGTACTTGACTGCCAATTTTAAAATCGCTGTCGTTAAAATTGAAAACATTATGCTGGTATGTGTATGCCTAAATTTTAAAAAAATGTATGAAATGTACCTTTTGTACTTGTACGTGTCACAAAATGCAGTAATAACGTTTGATTATGGTAGCGTAGTAATGAATTCAAGTATATGTGGTATATATTTTGTGTCACGTATAGTTGTGTCTGCCTCAACAACAATATTATCGGCCGGGTGTGGATTCTTAATCTAGCCCTAGAATTAGGTCATTGAATGTGTGGCTTGTGGCCTATTGTGGGTGCGTCAGTTCATTGAGAATATTTCACACCTAGTCAATCGCCTGGGAGAACCGTGTTAGGTTCCGCGAAGTATTTTACGTGTGTGCATATTTCATTATTTTGTACATATTCAACTTAGATGGGTATTTCTTATGTAATGTAAACTCATTCTGTGATATTCATATCAATGTTTGCTTGGATACTTATTTGTGTTATTTACACAGTAACTTTGACTTTTTGTAGTGTAATGTGAACTTGACTGAAATTTACATGTGCGTTCAAAAATTTCTATATAGTATACTCGGAACACATTTATTTACAATCTGTTTTGTGCCTTAATAGTGTCACTATAAAGTATAATAATGAATAAATCTAAATCAAACTGGTCAGAAAGAATAATTGTGATAAGTATTTGTGTCGACGTATTTTTGTTTGTATTGTTGGCCGGTCGTGTACGGTGCCCGACCAAGAGACACAATTCGCTCTATGTGTAAGTCAGTCGGGTTAACTGGGCTAGAAGATAACATTTTACAAGATAAACTACATTGTACATTGTAGTTACGCACAAATCGGGCAAATCATTTACAATTTTACGGTACACATTTACGAAGGTGTTATTTAATGTTATCAAGTTCAGCAATCGCTCGGTAATCTCGTAATACTCTCATTGACTGTGTACTAATGTACTAACTTATGCCACTGAGGCTACCTGATGTTGTGTAATCCAGGACATCATTCATAACCAACAACACCCGCCACATAAACGTGTACGATTATTTCATAAGAGAAAACGGTGTCTGATTAATACGCATTGTAATGTGTTAGTTGAATGGTTTTATTTGAGTGCGATGAAAGAATATTATGATAATCGCCTGAGGTCCGCTAAATCTCCAGGAGATGTTTTGCCGAAACTCGAAGTAAGGTCGGCATTATGCAGCCCTGTAGAAAATCACCTTGATTAACTAAACGTATGTAATTAATGGTGTAATATGTGACTAAATCAGTAATCATGATTGATTGATAGATTGATATTTGGGCTTAACGATCAGTAATCATATTTAACGATTATTAATAGGATGCATAGACAAAGAGGTGCAAAGGTGAAGTTAACCCACATTGTTATTGGGTATGGCTTTTGGCACCATTAGTTTGTTCTTAAGTTATGAAACGGATCAATTGATTTGTTTCTACCGTTTGAATGACACCTTGATTTGTGACGGCTTTACTTGGGAGTTGGCCGAGCCCCCACCAGGAGATTTAGTGGACCTTGATCATTGTCTGGTTACTCTTCTGTTCAATGTTAATCCCAAGTACCAACAAGACAATGTTTTTTACTTCTTTATTTTTATTATTTTGCCTATTTCCTTGAAATGTAATCTGGGCCCGGATCGTGTCGCCTCTGGATCGCTCGGTAATCCAACGTGGGCAAGACGGTTGGGACGTCGTCTCCGGTTACGTACGCGATCCCGCCAGCCGAGGGTCGACGGAAGACGGCTCCACTGTGGAGGAGACCTTGCCCACCTACCATAAGCTGTAGTTTTGTATTTGCTGACCTTGTTATTAATTTCTGTATGTTTTGTTTGGAATTATCTAGGTGTAGCCCTCGATTGAGCCACCATTACCTCCTACCTACCTATCTGCCAAAAAAAGGGAACATAGTGTCACGGAAAATGTGGAACAAGTCTGTGGATCTGTGGATCGACTAGAAAGGAACGACCTGAGCCAATCTGACAAAAAGACAAGAAACGATTGCAAAGACATTGAAAAACCTTTGTTTTCCTAGATTATGATTGTGTTCTTTATTATAATATTGTTGATTCTCATGTAAATACTCCAGTGTTCATTTTGGGTTCTGTCATTTCGTTGACTTGTCAAGTTAGATCTTTGTATAAAGCTACGATAATGTTGTGATTTATATGTTACCTAATATGTATTATAATTTTGTTAATATTACTCTTAAATAAGTAGTTACTACACAATAATAGTCAGATTCAAGTGTTACATTACACAACTTGATTACAATAGGTTAAGTGTGGTATTATTATTATACAAACTCCAAAGTACAGTTTAAGGTAAACAAGTACACTAATTTAGGAAAGAATATTATAGTATACTGTTAGTTTGTGATCAACACAATTTATTTTGATGCTGTAATGTGGTTATTGTTTTGAAAATGCATTTGATAGTTCAGGTACAGTATTTCTGTTCAAAAAAGTGCAACTGATGCATTTCAGTTCTGTAGATGCAAGTCTGTATTGTCAACATAAGGTTGCACAAGTTATATAGTATCCATGTTTACATTTTCCGCTCGCCACACCCGCTGTAAGGGTTTTTAACGATTTAACTCCCCCCTCCCGATTTGACGGAAAATGTTGTTTCCATTTGTGACACTTTGAGCACAGTTTCCATTATACGTAGTTATGTAATATTTGTTTTAAACGCTACATGTTCACGGTTGGTATTACCTGCTCTGCGACTTTGTTATGGTTTTAAAGTTGGTAATGGCAGCTTCGTGGTGTATTGTAAGTTTTGTTCGGTTGTCCCAATATTTGGTACAATTTAACTTCTAATTATTAATAATTCTACTATTTTGTTGTCATTATCCATAGTTGTCAGATTCTGGGGGTTTTCGTAAAAGATTTGTTTTCTGTCAGCTTGACTGCCTAACTTGTCATCCATTGTATATCTTGTCTAACTTTGATACTATATATTACTAACCCTTCATACTATATTATTACTTAAACCACTGAGTTACTTTGATAATTTGTAACATATCATTAGAGAAAGAATTGTTTTGTGTTCAAAACCTTGCTATCTACTATTCAGGTGTAATTGAGCATGGTACCAGTAATTGGTGGCTTATTTCATAATGTTATACATTTCAAATAACAAATTGCCCTGGATAAGCATCATTGATTGTATTCAAAATAGTCGATGTTTTGTAGTGGTAAAATACTACGAGTACAATAGAAGTTACAGGTTGTCTATAAAGATCTGCACATGTTTTATACAAAGAATAGGTACATTATGCATTGCAGACCCATTTGGTTGTTCATTTATCCCTCATCTACCCGAAGGATTTTATTAGATATAATTTCTTTGAAACATTGTTGATACATGATCCTAACTGTATAGTAATTTACTGATGTAGCGTTCTTCTCGAAAAATACAAATACATTGATTTAATTTGTAAAAAGTGTACATTTTTAAAATGAATATATTGAAATTGATGAAATCATTTTTATATTGAAAACTGTAAATAAATATTTATCTGACAAAAAGAGCTTACTTTTCACTTAAAATTTGAATCCTTCACATTCCTTTCCCATATCAGGCAGTCTTCTGTCTGTTTTTGATGGCTCGAGTACTTCACATGTTATTGACTGGATTTAGAAGCGTTTATATTCTTATACTAAGCTAAAAGCCGTAATTATCTCGAATAATGTGGTGTTTCTCGCAGTTGTGTGTGTTTGTCTATTATAAGAGGGTCTAATGCCAGTTGAGATATAGTATTCAAGTTGATTCTGTGTCCCCATGTTTACTAGTAAATCAAAAGTATACGTTAAGGGGAGATCCTTGGCAACAAACCTTCTAAAACAAGATTTTCAGATGTTTGCATATTTTTATAGTTGCATTATTTCCGAGTGTAATAAACCTTATTTCAAAGATATCCGAGCATCCATTATGTATCTATGAATTTTTTTAAAATGCATTGTTGGTTGTTAACAAACGTAGCAACATCACCATGTTACATTCAAAATTTCATAGCTTTCCCATGAAAAGTGATAATTAGCTGACTTCTTTTCTATAGTTAGTAGAAGAAGTAGCGTATTTTACTTTCTATGACAAGTTCATAGTATTTGGTATTTGATGTTGGCAACGGGGACGGCGGCCATTTTGGACTTCGAGATATCGTTTCTGTCTTCACGCAGGATTGAGTGGCAGTCCTCATTTGTTTTCCTGTATTAAATCTCATAAGATGGCTAAAGTTGTAGATTTAGAGTTGAAAAAGGTAAAGTTTAATATTTATAGTATTGTGTTGCTTAAAAGAGGCTCCTCTTTTTCGTTGGAATATAAGGATTCAATTTAATATGAATATTTCAACCAGGTGGAGAACATAACCTATAAGTCCTTCGCTTTGAGTTGAGTTTCATTTTCAGTAATCAGTTTCCTCTTATTTAGCAGTCTCCTGCTACGTTAAATCACTGATTTTAGTTATTCAAGTCTTAACCTAACCACACACTTCTGTGGTTAGCATAGGCGTAGCCCGGCATTGGTCTTGTTTACTCTTTTAGTACAGGGTAGGCCTAGGCCTAGGGCATTAGGGCCTAGGCTAGGCCTAAACTATTTTCCAGTATAAGAAACGTAGCGGCAAATGCAGATTTCAAAGCCATTGATGGTCTGTGGGGGTTGGCCACGCGTCAGTCATAGACTACGTATATCACGCAAGTTTAAGGCGCCTAGGATGAAGGCGCCTTGGTTCCAATCGGTTGCAGAGTGTGGTATACACGTCGAATTTACCTCAAGGCGGCGGCGATCCAACTCGCTTGGGCAAGCGAGTTGGAGGTTAGAAATCACTTTGATTTAAGTGATATACACGTCAAAGCGGCTCCGCGATGCACGGCCTGTGATGTGATTGGCTGAATTCGCAGCTGGTGTAGATAAGGGCGCTTCAGATTGACGTGATATACGGAGCAGATTCCTCACTCGGCTACCGATTGAAAGCAAGGCGCCTTCATCCCAAGCGCGTTAGAATTGCGTGATATACGTAGTCATAGCCACATGCGGTAGATGGCTTACAAGTACGTCGACCCATCCCCGACGGGTGGGACATAATTTTCTAATAGCCTAAACTTGTAACATATTGTATAGAGTATAGGGTGTGCGAAAATAACGCCATGTTTTGCTAATACTTGCAGTGTTGTCCGCAACACCACGATTATTAAGCACTTATCAGTCACTAATGACTATATGATAACAATAATATATAACTATGGGTAGGCTTACATGAGTAATTTACAGATTATCATAAAAAATGCAGCGTTACACAGAACACAACAAGGTAACCAAAAGAGCACACAACCCGTATCGCACGGTAGCTCCTGTCTGTCGTAAATACAGCAGTGAAATGAACCCAAGTTGCTGAGACAAATTGGCTGTGTTGTGACAGTCGATGCATCAGTGATTGGCGTGTCCACAAAGACGAGGCTATAATAACATGTCAACTCTCGGTCTTTGAATTCGCTTGAGGTCCGCTACGTTTCTTATACTGGAAAATACTTTAGCTATGCCTATCCAAGGGCTTGCTTACACTCCGTCAGTGATTATAAGGCGATAAGGCTGGATATTCACTGGCAGAAGAAAGCTTTGCTTACTTACTTACTTATTTGGCAGGCTTGTATGTCAAACAATTCGATATCCGTTTGTTTATGTAGGTAATTCACGGATTTTAATTTACTAGTGGAGGTGACTAATTAAATGTAATGGCATAAAAGCAACACAACAGTCTGTTAAGTTTAGGGTTGCCATTTGTCCGGTTAAACCTGGACATGTCCTCTTTTTCGTATGCTCTTCATTGCGTTCGGGCGGCTTTTTAATAAAAGCATGAAATGTCCGGGTTTTTGGTTTCACTTCGGCCGGATCGCGTCTTTTTCACGAAAAATGCAGATGTAATGTTCACCAGTCGAGTAGTCGCATATAGGCCTCAGGTCCCTTACAACACTGCTTTAAGTATAAATGGTATCATTATTTTTAGTGGCATAGGCCTACCGAAGGGAATTTTGGGGCTTAACCCCCCCCCCCCCCCCTTCCCACTAGGCCTACCTACAAAAACGATTGTTATAATTTCAAAACATGTATATAGAAGCACAGATAACGGATTGTAGGATCAAGCTTATCTACACCAGGCTAAAGCCTGGTTTTTGTCATCACCTATTATGGGTTTCACTGCGAGCTGCGATCACCTCAGACTACGAAAACATTTCTCTCACTAGCCCACTACAAGCTTATCTACATCAGCCTGTACACCTATTATGGGTTTCACTGCAAGCTGGGATCACCTCAGGCTACGAAAACACATTTCTCTCACTAGCCCACTACAAGCTTATCTACATCAGCCTTTACACCTATTATGGGTTTCACTGCGAGCTGGGATCACCTCAGGCTACGAAAACACATTTCTCTCACTAGCCCACTACAAGCTTATCTACATCAGCCTGTACACCTATTATGGGTTTCACCCCTCCCTGACCCACTACGTATATGCATCAATACCCGAGTATACCACTCTTTATTAAAATGTCCTCTTTTTACCACCACCACTTATGGCAACCCTAGTTTAGTTGTTCCTATTATTTTATTATTTTATATTGCCCACATGAGAGTAATATTCACATTTTATCTAGGCATTTGCTGAACTCCAAACAACAAAGTTGGAGACGAAAGAAAAGTTGATATTTGCCGATCTACAGATTGATAGTTTACAACGGACTGTGAAACACGCAGCACTTACCGATAAGGAGATAGCGGTAAGTAGACCTAGACGCCGAATATAAGATTGTGGAACATGTAGGCATTCAAACCCAATTATGTAGGCCTATTCAGTGTGCATTGTTCACCGGATTTCGGGTTTACCTGTCTCCATTCTATTCGAGCCTTTTAAATCTCACCGTTGAATTTAGTTTATACTGTGAGTATTGATTTCTTCAAGTCTTAAATCTTAAAACTGTAGGCCTACATCAAAAATATTAAATTGTAACCTATGCGAATCTAACATAAACAACGACAATGTTGGGTAATGATTATGCAGGCCAATAAATGATTGGTACTTCCCGTAGGCTCTCGATCCTGGCGTCCGGACGTACCAAAGCGTTGGAAGGATGTTCGTACTACAAGACTTGAAGCAGATACGAGATAACCTGAACAAAAAGATGTCCAAGTGTGAAGAGAAAATTAAGACTTTGGAAGTAAGTTATCATTGTAGGCTATTGCTTATTGTTTTTTTTTTTTTTTATCATATGCCCACATTTGGCTTAATCAGGCCATCATGTAAGATCTGGTCAACCAGTAGAGACAGGCCTCCTTTTCTTCTCTCTTCATGCCGTTAGGCAATGCGTCACGTTCTGTTTTAAGTTTACTACATCTGAAGAGGTGATTCCTGTCCTGTTCCTCCACTCCACATAGCTTGCAGATACTAGTCTCAAATATTCCCATCCGGTGCAGGTGCTTCCCCAATAGGTCATGTTGTGTGTTAAGCCTGAATTGCGCGGTTTCTATTCTTCTGCTGAATTTGTGGCTTATTGTGGCCACTCGAAATTAATAGCAGCCAGAGTGAAATCCAATTCATAATATTTGATAGGTTAGTTATGCGTTTTATGAAGTGTCCCTGTTACAAATATCTGGTAATAGTAGGCTTTTGGTCAGTGTCGTCAATGTTAATTGAGGAAATGAGTTTATTTTGTTAGCAAGTGTGATACAAAACTGACTGTACAATTACATTTGGAACAATGATGTCGACGGCAGTGTTTCACGAAACTCTGATCAAGTCTAAGTTTTGTCTCGCAGTGATGTGTTTTGTTTACAAGGAAAAGCAGACCATGTAAGGTTACTAATGAAAGTGTGTTGTTCAAGGGAAACAAGAGCTACCTGGAACGTAGTCTTAAGGAGAGTGAGGACAACATACGGGAGATGGTACAGCAACGGAAAGACAACATTCAAGAATGAGCGCACATCTAAAGGGAAACTCAACTTTTTGCTTGTTTAATTAAGAATGCTAAAGAAATTATCCATAAGGTTTATTTTGTCGTGTTAAAAAAAAATGTTTGACGAGCATTAACAACTAATCTCTCAAAAATGCTGACATTGTCACATTCAATAATTTCTCTTTCTTCACATCAAACTTTCACCTTTCGTTTACCATTTACCTAAAATTACCTTATTGAATTAGTTGGTGTTGCTATTGTGGTTATGAGAACTTTATTAAGGTATCTTTCTGGTAAAACCTGTAACATTTATGTAATCATTAATCTATGTTTGCCTTGACTTGATCAATACTGTATTTAAGAGGTAAGATGCGTTCGTATCCACTTGCATAACTCAATTTTGGCAATTCGATACATTTGTGTAGGTGATACTGCTCGATGTTCAATCTGGTCAAACCCAAAAATAAAAGATTCTAGTTGTTTGAAACTTTGAAACGCCTCAAATCAGTGAATGTTGCCTTTTGAGCAATGTACTAATAAACTTACCAAGTGTTCAAGTTAACGTAGGCCTACCCATCGATTTTGGCCACAATCTTGTACGCAACCAACATAAATTTAGATGTTTCATGAATAAATTGTTAGGTCAGTCTAACAAACTATTCCAAATTGTGAATTCCAAATCTACACACGAAAAGTGGATGCTAGCGTGACTTGAACTTTTGCCCTGTGTGTAAACAGTGTCGACAAGTGTCAAGATTCTTCTCAAATCCGTCATATGTATTAACGACGAAATGTTTCATACAAATATATGTGATACAGTTTTAATTAATAAGTTTAATAAAATTAATGTGCTTTTTAATGTGTCTTCTTAGTACAATTTTTTAATCAATTCCCTCAAGGGAAAAAGATGGAATGCTGGTTGAAAATAGACGTAGACTGAATAAATGTGATATTTTGGTAATTAATACACAAAATACAGCAATATGAATTTAAAATACATGGTACAAATACAATAACCAAACAAATTGTGCTGGACTTCTCGCCAGTCACAAGCATACACAGTACAGCACTCGATTCTGTAAGGATAACAATTCTTGTTATCGAGATATCTATCGCTATCACAGGTTTGTAAGGCGGTGATTGGGTGAACCGCGGGATAGCGATTGATATCTCGATAACAATTTAGTCGCAGGGCAGGTGAGTTAGTTGGTGAGCAGCCATGAAGTGCCAGCTTGAGTCTGCGCCTGTGAAACTGAATGGATCCAGATTGTGAATGTGTGGTGGCTTGACAGTTGAGAACCTATCGGTGGGAAGAATACATCAACCTGTCGATGTAGGTTCAGAAAGTGACACTGTGGTTGGTCACTGTGTGCGACGAAAGTATTTCCCTTGTGTTTGGTAATTCTAAAGAATTCTTCCCAACGATTTCCCTTACATACGATGCCTTTCTGTGACTGCTAATGTATCATGATAGTACATATTTATAATAATACGTAACTGATACTATGTTATTACTATTTATTAATAAGTGCAAGCACCAAAAATTAAATTTATTTGAAGAGAGTTCTAATCAGGAAAGAATTACATGACTAGTGAAAATGGGAGAGCATATATCAGAGATATCCTAATTGGGATTTTAATTTGGAATAGTGAAATAGATTTGATCATCTTGGATAAATTCTTGTCTAGTATTTTTCTTGGCTTGAAAACTGTTTTGAAAGAAAGCAATTTCCCGCCAATCAATCATCCAATCACAGTGAAGTAGCCATATTATTTTCACGTAGCTTTTACACAACTCATTCTAGAGAAGAGAACACGTTGTATGATAATTTGCATGATCACTTATTGTTAATTTTAATAGGTTTGAAAGTTACATTTGATTGGAATTTTTTTTAAGCTAGACTTGATACTCGTCTTCATTTAAACGTTTTGCCAAACTATATTGAAGATGTTGTGTGAAGATAAGGGTGCCTGTTGTGCTACGCCTACCATGCCTACCAACATAACCACAAAAACCGTGAGTGTGATGTCAAAGTGCGTGTGAAACGCTAATTAGATTATCAATAAAGTCGTAATTATAGAAAACAAACATATCAATTGCTGCGCTAAGTGTTTATATAATGCATTTCCATCTCATTAACGGGTGAGTGATGTAATGTGTTCGATATTTTATTTAATAGCCTAGGTTTAAGCCTGTGGACCGTGACGCCGTAGACCTTGAACTGTCAATGTCTAGGCTTATGTTTTGTCATTATTTGAGCCTCGCCTAAACTTAGTTAGATAACCTAGGCTTGGCCACAAATCGCATATCTGCGCAATTGGTCCACACCCCTAGATTAGAGTCGACATTTTCAAATGTCAGCAAACCACAGTGGGAGCGCGTCAAGGGCTTGTAGGGAGGCCAAGGTCTGTGGATCAGATTGAGCGCCTCATAGGCCTAGGCCTACCCCTAGACCTTTATGCAGAAAGGCTCTAGGCCATAGGCTTACTTACAATCTAAGCCTTACCTTAGTCAAAGCATAGGCCTATACCCCGGCGAAATATGGGCTTCATAGGGGCCATAGTTTTGTCAGCCCAAGGTCTTTCTATCCATCTAGACCTCTGGATAGACCTAGGCCTAGGCATAGCCCTTGTGGCTTTGCTTACGCTATGCTGTATGCTGCCAGAAAATGTAAACGTCGTTGACCAATCAGGCTTTGTTACGACGCTGATGTGACTCTTTCCCCATAAAAAGAGTATCCATTTCTGTCTTCAACATCGATGTCAATTATTCTTATTGCTTTACGACCCTATCATTGCATTCGTGCTATTTGAGGTGACCTGGGGTGTTATGGTGATGAAGGACAAATACAAAAAGACGATGCCTTACAGAATTTGAACCTGTATCCCGTGGTGGCTTACATCTAGGACCTGCGTACACGGTAGAACTGTTTTGCACATAATGTATTGTTTTGTTATTGTAGACTGCATTGAGGAATGACCATCCGTTAACAAGAGCGCCGCCTAAGAAAGATGACAAACGCCGATCAAGTGGCGATCATTCAAGCCAAGCTGAGCTCTGGCGAGAATGTTGTGGCAGAATCCTTTTAAACAGCTTAATAATCTATGATGAAATCAATTTAAATCACTTGATTTTTTTAAGGAAAGTCTTGGATTTAAAACGAAAGAATTGTGTTTGTACTTTCTTAAATTCTTCTAGTACATTTCTTCTTAATCTGCTGTTTCAAGAAAAAGGCTTGCAAGCTTGCCTTAGGTTTTTTTTTATGTATAAATAACATGTAGGCTACTAAGGCCCGAATGCATAGTTCACACTCAACCCTCCTCAACTCAGCCTCTCCTTAGCCTCACCTAGCCACCAATCACAGAGCCGTCCACATGGCAATGCCGTTCCGTGATTGGTGGTTGGGTGAGGCTGAGGAGAGGCTGAGTTGAGGAAGGCTTGAGTCTGGACTATGCATTTGGCCCTAAGTGTAGACAATTATGTTCATATATGAGTAGTATATATATATTTTTTAAAGTTGTTAAGTTCAAATAGTTAAAATATCTATAGAAAATACCCTCCCCATTCCATAGCTAATTCCTTATGTTTAAAGTTGGCTGTCGTGAAGTGCAGACTTAAGCGGAAGAAATGTGTACCAGTATTTAGAATGCCTTCGAAAATATCGAGTCAGGCATTCATTACCTGTTTGACGGATCCTTCCATTGCCTCGAAGACTTCCCAGAGAAGGTTAAGAGATTACGAAGATAATTCTAAGATAATTTTAATTTCTGTAATTTGAATTTCATATGTGTGTACAAGCCTGTTTTTTTCTTCTTTAACTTGACATGGTCAACACTATGAATGCTTTTATAAAGTGTCGTCCTTGACTGTGAGACATGTGCACGAAGCGAGCCTGCTGCAGGGCTGGGTCCGAGTGTCCCGATTGGTCGCACTGGCCGAACGGGACTCTGCGTACGCCTTGTTGGTGTTTCTAACGTCGCGCCAGCCTGCCCAACTCATGTCGGACCTCACCATCGAGACGGTGCTGCCCGTGGACCAACACTTCTCCTGCGAGATAGGTGAGCTAGAGTGCGCTGTGAGCAATCACACCCAATTTATACATTGATATAGGCCTATAGGCCTAGTCAAAGTTCTTTTATTTTTTTATTTTGACTTTTAATTATGTAATTTTCTTGCTGTTGTTTTGGTATACTTGCTTATGTCTTATGTTTTATTGTAACTGTTGTAGGCTATTTTTTTATTTTTTATTATTGTAATTGTTTGTGTAATTGTTTGTTGTATTATTACTTACTCCTGTCTCCTGAGTGTAATATTGTATTGTATTATGTTTGCACTAGTGGGATTTTTCCTGTTTGCAACTAAAGGCATTATTATTATTATTATTATTATTATTATTATTATATTATTATTATAGCTTGTCTAACTTCCGTTAAGTACTCCAAACATTATCTTCTAAATACATTCTCTATAGTAATTCTTATAGATAAACCTACTTAACACTTTTAAACTATTTATTAATTCGTGCTGTGCATTTGAAATGAACAATCAGTTGAATTATACAGGAAACAAGTGAAACCTTGTGCCATGGCTGAAGGAATGACACAGTCTCACACACTAGGCATGCGGGTAAGGTTAAGTCTGTACCACAGCTATCTATATTTCCACGACCTCGTTATTTCATGGGTCAAGTGAGGGGCATACTGAAATTTATTTGGGTAGGAAAGCTCACAGCACTGCTGTCATACAGTCTCCCATAGCAAATACAGAATAGTGTTGAGGTATTACACGGAATGAAGTGGCCACGCAGAAAGCTTGTGGGAACGTCGCGATAGATGGTAATCAGACCTCTGGTAGCTTAGGCCGATGAGGATGTGACTATACGTTACGCGGTGTTAACGAGCGTGGTTTCCTTCCAGACCCCGACAGCCGACAGAAGGACGGATCGGACGTCTACGTGAACGTGTCTCGAGACAAGGCCAAGCTTCTCTTCGAGATGCCGCCCGGGGTTCGAACCAGCAACTTCGTGGGCGAGATATTCCGCGCCATCGAGCGTACGTCACACTCCCCACCTGAATAAAGACCATTATATTCTGTCTGTCTATTTCGACTAAGCTATGTTTTGGGATATTTATTTGTAAAGTGTTTAATAAACTAGTTGTATAAAAGTAGAATGTAGGTCTAGGATCCAACAGCACATTATGTTATGTGTACCTTTGCAATGTTTACTTTCAACTCTTAAATTCGTTATCTTGTACGAAAGTAAGCAAGCTACGGATCCTATCCCTACATTCACCTATTGCTGCTGGTGAGCGTCTTATCAACATAACCTAGTTGTGTAAATGGAGGAAATGAGGCTCGTAATGGTTGATAAAGTAGGCCTACACATTTTGTACAGGTAATTGTTTTATTTATCTCTATAGAATATTACAAATGTAATTGTTTGAAAAGATAGTCATTTGAGAAATAAAACTGTTCAAGACGGGCACGTGTTCAACTTTTACGAAAAAAGTAAGCGAGCAGCGCGAAAGCCACCACGACTATGATCTCCCAGACGCGTAGGTCGCCGAAGGGGCTGGGCGTGACGTAGTTGTAGTTGATGGTGCAGCTGGTGCAGTTGATGGACATTGCACTGGGAGCCGCGTCGTTCTGTTCGTGGGGTGAGATACGAGGGGATTCCGAGGTGCGATCGATGTCTTCCGTCTCTCGCTGGGTGGAAGAAGAAGACGCGACGGCCGCGGCCTTTTCTCCGCGCTTCCTGTTTCTCCGCTGAAACAGACCCGTCTTGGTCGCTCGCTTGCCTTGCTTCGTCCGCGACTCGGTTTCCGCGATGGTCGCGTTTTCCTCGTCCTGCTGTTCCGTCGTGGAATCCGGCTGTTCCCTGGGGAAACTCAGGACGGCGTCTCGATCCGGGTCGGGATATTCCATCAGTCGCGACCGTAACGTGTGTAAGGGCGCCCGGATAAACTCCTGACAGTCGGCGAAATACACGGGCACCTGCGGGATTGACGGAAGGGAACGGTGTTTGGGTTCCGAATCCGGAAAGATGACCAGGTCGGAAGGCGTGGAATCCGTCAGTTTCTCGCGTAGTCTCTGGATGGACGCCTCGATGAATGCCGGACATACGGGAAGATGTTCCTCCTCCTGAGGGATCGACTCCAGTGAGTTCTGTTTGCAAGCAGAGTCCGGAAAGACGTCGGAAGGCGTGGAATCCGTCGGTTTCTCCCGTAATCTCTGGAAGGACGCTTCAATGTAGGCCGGACAGTCATGATCATGATCCTCATCCTCGGGAGGGGTCTCCTCTGAGGAATCTGGTTGCGCCTCAGCGTGACCCGGATTAGTAGGGTCTTCTGGAGGAGCAGACTCCGATATTCTACCGTTTGGTTCGGAATGCATTGCAGTGTTTCCAATTCTAATTTTAGTAACTAGTTTCAATTTAAATTATTTTTATACAATTAGTAAAAAAAACAAAATAAATTCTTTTTCATGTTTCCATAGAGATAATTGAACACAACAATTGGTTATCATTGAGAGTGGTACAATTGCTATAATAGCCTGTTGTCGTTAGGTGGGGGTTGGATACCCGACAAGAGTTCAAGTTGGTTTGTGACAGTGTTGGTATCGTTGAAATGATTTGTTGCAGTAATCCCAAAGCAGCGGGGGTCCCCGCAGTTTGCGTGGCTGTCTGCGTACGAGCCCTGGGCCCCCCACGCGGCCTCGGAGCCCCCGTTGGACAGCCCCGAGCTGGCTCTCCCCCGCCAGAACATCGCGCGGGGGTCCACCACGCCCATCGCAGCGAGGGAGAGCGTCATCAGACACCAGATGGCGCTGCACTCAGACCACTACACCTACACCGAGCTGCTGCGGTCAGATACTGGCAATAAATAAATTATTAAATGTGTATATTTTTAGGCTACTGGCAACACCAAAATATAACAACGAAACAAACTAATTGAATCGATGTACAAACTATCCAAAAATAAAATGATCTGATTTTTTAAAACAAACCTTCAAAACATACAAAAGTTTCACAACGTTGTTTTCCGTCATATATAAAGTTTTTACGTGCGAGCAATTACTGCCGCTACACTTGTTTTGCTTCATAACGTTGCGATGACAGCTCTGGTTCCATTGTTGTGGTTCGGATGTGACGTCAATTGCGGGACCCACTCGGTTACAAGGACTGATATCCAGAGTAGGACATTTTGTGCAACTTATTATATTTGAAATTTTATTAATTATCGAATATTTAACGATTTATATTTATTTAACACCAGGCCAAAATATTTAACGATTATGTCGATTGGCCCTATCGTGTGGATCTCTAGTTTAGTATTTAGTAACAGAGTAGGATGAGTGACAGTGGACGTTGCTACTCTGGTTGTAGGGTGTTTGTGGGCACGTGGAACGTCAACGGCCAGGCCCCCTCGGTGCCGCTCTCTGATTGGCTGGCGTTTGACGAAGAGCCGCCCGACATCTACGCCGTCGGCTTCCAGGAGTTGGATCTGAGCAAGGAGGCGTTCCTGTTCAACGACACGCCCAGGGAGGAACAGTGGCAGTGAGTAGCGTTCATTGGGGTGCTGTAGGGACGCGCAGTTATAGCAAATACTGTATAGGCTTAATACAGGAAACTTTCGTCGATTTCTGGCGACAGCCGGCCTAGCGGCTTGGAGTTAAACTAGGTGAATGGTCGACGCGAAGAAGTTCACTCGCTGCATCTAAAGCTGCCAAATTTGGTTGTCGACTGGCTTGCGATGTAGCGGCTGTCTAGTGGCCTGGTGTTCAACTTTATACGTGAACTTGTGTCGCCATGCATGTTAAACGGGCCCAGTTTCCTGTATTAAGCGATAGCGTCTATTACAGTGTTTGGTTATAGGGTATGCTCCTTAAGATAGTCTGCGCCGGCAGATCGTGTCTGTATCTTTAAAACAACTTTTAATGTCGAAATTGTGGGAAGATACACAAGACGAATATTGTCAGGGTCCACACTATATTAGGCGGGTACGATATGTAATGAATGTTCTTGTTTTTATTATCTGTGGACCCTGATAATATGTCTTCTGTATCTTCCCACAATTTTGATTTCAAATGTTTTTTTAAAGATACGAACAGTATAACCTTAAATTCTGACGCCCGGCTGAGACCGCAGACTCTTACGTTTATAATCCAGGGCCCGAATTCACAAGAGGTCCTAAGTATTTTTTTGGTCTTTTTTTGGGACTCTGAGACCGGCCTAACTTTAAACCTCGTGTGAATCCAGGCCCATGTCCCATGAAGAAGTTACTTACTCCTCCTCCTGGTCGGAACAAAGACGCAATGAACAATCCAACGGTATGTTCTAAAATTCGTTCTTAGAGACGGGTCTGGATTCACAGGAGGTTCAAAGTTAGGCCAGTCTTAGAGTAAAGACCAAAAAAATACTTCTAAGGACCTCTTGTGAATCCGGGCCCAGTGGTGTATTAGTTTGTTAGCTACCTTGTGTCTTGTCTGCAGGGAGGCCGTGATCAACGGGCTCCACACGAAGGCAAAGTACCGCAAGGTGGAGCTAGTCAGACTGGTCGGAATGATGCTGCTCGTGTTCGTGCAGGAGAAACACTTAGTTAGCTACCGTGTGTCTTGTCTGCAGGGAAGCCGTGATCAACGGGCTCCACACGAAGGCAAAGTACCGCAAGGTGGAGCTAGTCAGACTGGTCGGAATGATGCTGCTCGTGTTCGTGCAGGAGAAACACTTAGTTAGCTACCGTGTGTCTTGTCTGCAGGGAAGCCGTGATCAACGGGCTCCACACGAAGGCAAAGTACCGCAAGGTGGAGCTAGTCAGACTGGTCGGAATGATGCTGCTCGTGTTCGTGCAGGAGAAACACTTAGTTAGCTACCGTGTGTCTTGTCTGCAGGGAGGCCGTGATCAACGCGCTCCACACGAAGGCAAAGTACCGCAAGGTGGAGCTAGTCAGACTGGTCGGAATGATGCTGCTCGTGTTCGTGCAGGAGAAACACTTAGTTAGCTACCGTGTGTCTTGTCTGCAGGGAGGCCGTGATCAACGGGCTCCACACGAAGGCAAAGTACCGCAAGGTGGAGCTAGTCAGACTGGTCGGAATGATGCTGCTCGTGTTCGTGCAGGAGAAACACTTTGCGTACGTGCGCAACGTCGCGTCGGAAACGGTCGGCACCGGCATCATGGGTAAAATGGTGAGTACGGTAGTTTGTTGTCGACCCACTCGCGTTCACAAGAACCGTTTCTCAGTGGGGGACGTTTGTACGATCTGTTACGTGCTTCGTTGCCGTGACGGCTTCAAAGCCGCCGTTTACATTCATCGGTATCATGTTTGATAAACTAATGTCATTCCAAAGGTAAAAAAAAAACAGCCCGAACCGGGAACTGTTTTCACCTTGACAGTGCCTGTTTCTGATTAGTGATTGGTGGTTGCCATGGAGAAAACAAGTTAGTCCCGGACTAATTTTTACCACTTTCCGTTATCATTTGTTTGTGTGTTTAGTATTGTCCTCCTTTGTAAATCAGTTTTTTTACTGAATAGGATAAGAGCGATGTGTTTGCGTGCAGGGCAACAAGGGAGGCGTGGCTATCCGCATGGAGTTGCACTCGACCTCCGTGTGTTTCGTCAACTCGCATCTCGCGGCTCACGTCGAAGAGTTTGAGCGGAGGAACCAGGACTACCACGACATCTGTAACCGGATGAGCTTCGCACGGCTTCAGCCTCCGCGCGGCATCAAGGATCACGAGTGAGTCATCAAACACGATCTAAGATTCTAATGAAATGTACGGAACAGAAACAAAGGTATTAAAGTCAAAGATGAATCGACATCTGTCCGTGTTGCCAACAATGAAGTTGGATAGAGAGGTACCCACCATTCACCTGGCCCTCAGGTCTCCCTAGCCATGCCTGACACTTTCCCCCTCTCTTCTTTATCTTATTATAAGTAAAAATATGTACTGTTATAAAATAAACTATTAAAGAATATATAATATTATGTAGTAGGTATCGTATTGTATTTTATGTACTTACAGCTGTTCAATTATTATATCGGATGGTCCAGCAAGCACTTCCATCATAACATTAGTGTATTCGTGAATAGGAAGGCCAAGGTGGCTGCGATAATTTGAACTAGGATCATGATAGAACATGTTCCAGTGAGGGGAAAGGTACAAAAGGACGACAGCTCACCTTAGAAAGTAGGTAGGTTGCATTGAGAAACAGAAACATAGAGATGAGTAGACAAACAAATAAATGTAGGCCTACTGAGACGTTTCGACCAAATAGAGGTCTCGATCTCTCAGCGTGAGTAGAATAACACTCCCTGCAACCTGTCTACTTCCTCAGGTAAGCTGTCGTTCTTTTGTACCTTTCCCCTCGCTGGACACGTTAGTCCTAATCATCGTAACGTTAGCGTTGTCAAGTCATTGCGTCGTACGTTCCAGCCAAGTGTTCTGGCTGGGGGATCTCAACTACCGCATCACGGAGCTGGAACACGTTAGTTCTAATCATCGTAACGTTCACGTTGTCATTACGTCGTACGTTCCAGCCAAGTGTTCTGGCTGGGGGATCTCAACTACCGCATCACGGAGCTGGAACACGTTAGTTGTAATCATCGTAACGTTAGCGTTGTCAAGTGTCATTACGTCGTGCGTTCCAGCCAAGTGTTCTGGCTGGGGGATCTCAACTACCGCATCACGGAGCTGGATCACGTTAGTCCTAATCATCGTAACGTGTGCGTCGTACGTTCCAGCCAAGTGTTCTGGCTGGGGGATCTCAACTACCTTTCCCCTCGCTGGACACGTTAGTTCTAATCATCGCGTACGTTCCAGTCAAGTGTTCTGGCTGGGGGATCTCAACTACCGCATCACGGAGCTGGATCACGTTAGTTCTAATCATCGCAACGTGTGCGTCGTACGTTCCAGCCAAGTGTTCTGGCTGGGGGATCTCAACTACCTTTCCCCTCGCTGGAACACGTTAGTTCTAATCATCGCAACGTGTGCGTCGTACGTTCCAGCCAAGTGTTCTGGCTGGGGGATCTCAACTACCGCATCACGGAGCTGGACGCGCACATAGTGAAGGACTACATAGCGCAGGCCAACTACGGTCCGATACTGCAGTACGACCAGCTGAACCAGCAGCACGCGAAGAGGGTCGTGTTCGGTAACTACAAGGAGGGCACGCTGACGTTCCCGCCCACCTACAAGTACGACACCAACACCGACAACTGGGACTCGAGGTACGTTCGCTCGCTTTCCGCTCGACTGTTGGAAATTTGTTTGTGGTACCTAAAAAAATTATTTAAAAAAAAAAAATTATTTTTTTCAAATTTTTTCAAATGATTTGCCAAATATATACCTTGTGACAGCCACCTAGTTTAGTCCAAAATAAACAATACACTTACAATATTACAAGAGCGATACAGTCCATAGAGACCCTACCTTATTATGTTACTTAGTTAATACTAAACTAAACTAAACTAAACTAGTCTGAATTATTTTAAGACTTATGGTAAAATCATCATCATTATTATCCATTGCTGTTTCCTGCTTCTGGCAGGGTCAGCTTGGGTTTCACAACCAAATTTTTCCACCTCTTCCTATCTTCCCACAATCGTACTTAGTCTACTTGCTCCCAGTTCTCTCCTCTCTTCTGTAGGTCTTCAGCAATCTTTTCCTTCCATCTCTTCCTTGGTCTTCCCCGTCTTCTTCTTCTTGGTGAAATAAACTAAATAATCAAATCAATATCAATTTGCAAAATTAAAAGAAGTACAAAATATCAATGTTCCAATGTAAACCGTTGTGAGCTGAGGTTGTTGTCCCGTGCCCAGCGAGAAGAACCGCGCCCCTGCGTGGTGCGACCGTGTCCTCTGGTGCGGAGACGAGAAGGACATTCGTCAGCTGGCTTACCGCAGCCACCCGGCACTCAGGACGAGCGACCACAAGCCAGTCAGCGCTCTCTTCACCTCGCAGGTAGAGGCGCTCACACTCTCTACACGCTAACAGTGCGCTCTCTTCACCTCGCAGGTAGAGGCGCTCACATTCTACACGCTAACAGTCTGCGGTGTAGGTCGCGAGACATCGGTTCCTGCCTTTACAACTACTTTTTAAATGGAAATTGTGGGAAGATATACAATTACAATACTAAAAAAAAATTGTGCAAAATTCATTACGTTTCGATTAAATGCAATAATAATAGGATATTATTGTTTTATCATATTTAATTTTAATCCAAATATAATTAATTTTGTATATATATTTGTTTTCATTATCTGTAATCCCTGAAAATATCTGTCTTCAAGTGTATCTTCACAAAATTTCGATTTTAATACTAGTTATTTTAAAGATACAAACAGAAAACCTTAAATCCTCACGCTCTGCAGGGACCGCAGACTCTTAAATACTGGCAGGAAGGGGAGGGGGGGGGGGGGGGGGGGAATTACATTATAAATTCAATAGGTTTAGTGTGGTTGATTAGTAGTTATTTGAAATGCATGAACAGTTGTTTAGTGTTCTTTAGAATGAATGGAAGTGAAGTAGCTCTGCCGTTTCACCTTGTAGGTTCGCAAGATCGACACTGCAAAGTACCGGAAGGTGCACGAAGACGTCATGAAGAAACTGGACAAGTTGGAGAACGAGTTTCTACCGCAGGTCAGTCAGTCGGGCGTTGAACGTTCAACATTCAGTTAGAATTAGAGATGCGGAATTATGGTTGGAAATTATAAATGTGACGAAACTGAGTTACCTACTTTTTTTGTCAAACTTTGACAGTGTTATGTATAATACTAGATTGTTTTCAATTTAAAAAAAAACAAAATCCTAGTATGTAGTGCTAAGATCATATACAAGTGAGTGCGTGGCTAGACTTGAGTGCGATGGTGCGACGGTAGAGTAACGTGACCGGTGTATTCGTTGCAGGTCACCGTGGACAACACAGAGATCATATTCGACACGGTTCGCTACCTGGAGCCCCAAACACAGGAGCTGATCATCGCCAATACCGGACAGGTGAGAACTAGAACCCCGTGGTCCAAACTTGCAGCATAGTTGTAGGAGATGCATGCCTACCGTGAGAGTTGTTGGGCACCTCCGAAACATGTAGGACTGTTTGAAAACATAATTCCTTCTATTATGGCAGAAATGGATGAGTATTTGCCCACAAAGTAAGACATTTCTGAGTAATTATCACGTTTTAAATTTAATTGAAGTAGGCCTAGTAATTAAATTGTTAGCTTATGGTATATAATGTGAGGAAAGGATCCAACAGTTTGCCTTCGTGTAGTAAGATGACGGATTTGCGAGTTTGAAGTACACATAAAAGACATAATACATATATAACGTTTTTTTTTTTAATTGTTAGCTTAAAGTAATAATTTCCAGGGGGGGGGGGTGGGGGGGGAATTAAATAGTTGATTTGTATTAAATTAAAACTTTTTTTAACAATTCTCTCTAAATGCTTACTAGTATACCTAGACACTTATTAGAAAATGTGAATTGTATTTATTATTTATTTATAATTAAAATTAAGCTAGTGTATTAAATGTTTTTTTATCATTTTTTTATTTTTTATGTTTTTTTTTGTAACCCCCCTCGCAACGACCCAGGTGCCGGTGACGTTTGAGTTCATCAAGAAGCTGGACGACGCGCGTCCGTGCAAGGAGTGGCTCCACATCGAGCCGTACGCCGGCTTCATCATGCCCGGTGAGAAGTGCGACGTCCAGCTGGAGGTGTCCGTGGACAAGCGGTCGGCCAGCAGACTCAACGCAGGCGAGGACAAACTCTACGACATACTGGTGCTGCACCTGGAGGGGGGCAAGGACATATTCATCACCGTCACGGGTAGGACACATAACTCTTCTTGCAAACACTCAAGAGTGCCACTCTAGGCCTCGTTGCCCAATAAAGGTTGGCCACGTATTGCCTCCGTTCTAAGCTTTTCCCCTCATTTGATCCCTTTCTGTTTTTAGGGAAACACCCATTGTAACTTGTTAAGTGCTCTGCATCCTGGTCTTACTCTTTGCATAGTGGGCATATTTTTTAGAGGTGGACCGATACCGATACCGATATTGAGAATCGGCCGATACCTCTGGTATCGGTTGAATCGGTATCGGATTATTTTTCCGATACCTAATCCGATACCATCACCTCAATTTATTACGTGTTCAAGTACGTAGTGTTGAATTCTACCGCTAGAATGCGCTACTTGCGCGAGCGCGGTGCGCCGAGTCTAGGATAGAGTGCGTTGCTATATTTTATCGACTATCGACCTGCGCTTTCGACTTCGAGTTCGACCCATCCAAGATAGCGTTTCCGCGTCCCGCGATCGCATCGCATAACGTGATTGTTGAGTGTTTACTTTGGTGTGTGGATGAATAATTGTGACGAGAAACCAGAAAGTAAAGAGTAATGTCTGGAGAAGAGAATAGAATATTTTTACTGAAATCTGTTTAAAAGAAATTGCTACGTATTTGTCATACGTGGACTGACAAAGTGTAGGCCTAAGCCTAAATAAAATAAAACGTGAAAATGATAACATTTTAAATTGTTGTTCACTTTTATTCTTGCTTGTGTGTTTGTTGTAGAATAGGCCCTACTATATAAATAAAGTGGTATCGATATCGGTATCGGTATCGTTTAGAAAAAAAAATGGTATCGGTATCGGTATTGGTATCGGCAAACTATGGTATCGGTCCACCTCTAATATTTTTGTATTTACTTCTCCAGTTTTGACACATAACTACATAGTGATAAGGTTTTTTTTAGCATTTTACGTTTTAGATGCTAAATCACTCAGTGGACGTGTGTTTCTGAAACCGCTACAAAATGCTAAATTTGGAGAAAATCAATGCTAGAAAGACGTGCCTACCAAGGCTACCAATTCTTGTATCAACAGTGTTTTCAACATTCGAGACCGTGTTACAGGAACGTATGAGCGCAGCTGTTTCGGGTGTTCCATCGAGGCTCTGGTCCACCTGAGCGTTCCGATACGAGAGATCCCGGTGGGTCGGATAGCCGAGCTGGAGAGCAATAGTCGCGAGCCGGTCACCTCACAAGACCCGTATCCCGTGCCCAAGGAGGTACGCAAGACAGTTACATTCGTGCTCAATGAAATACAATCATAAACAATAATAATAAAGGATACTAATTGTTTGTTGTGTGCACAGCTGTGGTTCCTGGTGGATCATCTCTACCGGCACGGACTCAAACAACACCAGCTGTTCCTGCAGCCCGGCCTTCACTCTGAGCTGCTGCTCATCCGACACTGGCTCGACCACGGCTCACCCGATCCCATTCGTATCCTTTGAAACTGCGTTCGGCGCGCTCGCTCAGTGCGTGACCCTCTCTTACTTGCAACCACTTTATTACTAGGCCTGTATCATGACCTGTAGACACTACAGCCATTTTATGTCGATAGATGACAACCATCTGGAATAGTTGAGTATGGGTAGGCCTATATGATCCAACAGCTTACCTTCATGTAAGATGACGAATGTGTTGAGAGTTCAATTGAAGTTTGTTGGTTTTGAGTTGAATGTTTGAGTTGTTGAGTTGAGTTTGTTGTTTTGAGTTTTAGTTGAGTTTAAGTTGTTTGAGTTGAATGTTGACGTTGAAGATACCAACAGCTTACCTTCGTGTAGATAACGAACTTGAGAGTTGAAAGTTGACGTTCTCACAAATTTGTCAACTTACTCGCAGAGATAATAAGCTGTTGGATCCTAGCCCTATAGTCAGCTGTAAACACTCACTATGTACCTAATTGAATGAATATCGTACACAAACGTTGTAACATGTCGCTACTTAACGCGAGACAGCGGGCGGCGTTCACTCTGTGGCCGAGTCACTTCTGCTGTTGCTCGAGTCAACGTCTGAGCCGCTCGTCCCCTTCAACCTGCACAGCCCCTGTATGCAGGCCGCCGCCAACTATCTGCAGTGCAAACAGGTGCGCTCTGCCTTTGATTACAGTTTATTTATATGCATTTCTTTTTGAATTTATTTGTAAATATTTTAAAAATGACGTCTCCAGATCGTGATGCAGCTTCCGGAACATCGCAAGAACGTGTTCTTATACCTGTGCGCGTTCCTGCAAGAACTGCTGAGTCACGCCAACGAGAACGGACTGGACGCCAAGACCATCGGTGAGAGTTCACGCTAATAATACCAGGGTGTTTGCATCGTCGGTACAGATGTTGGTTTGGGTCCCTCATCATCATCATCATCATCATCATCATCATCATCATCATCATCATCTGTTGTTGTCACGTCCAACTCTGCGTTGAAGACAGGGCTCTCCATCTTCTTCTGTCTTCCCTCTCCGCCACATTCCAGTCCCCTCGCTGCTACACGTCTTTTCTCACAAACGGAAGCTTTCATTATATTATTAAAGAATATTTATTTGAATAGGCATTTTTATTTAATCATAATCCTTCACTCCTGTGTATATGTGCATTTCATTATAGTAGGTAATAGGTATACAGTATTAACATTTTATTTAAAATTTTAGCAGATGAAATGTATATTTGTGGCAATTTCCAACTTAATAAACAACTTGATTTTATTTACTCCTGTGTTGGGGAGCCACACCCAATGCAAACCATGTGTGTTTACTCCAATTACTCACTGTAATTCCTATTAGTAGACTATGTATATAGGCTATGTCAACTGGAAATAAATAAATTACCCTATCCGGCCATGATTTTTTTGTATGTTGCTAAAGTTAAATATTGTATGTTAATTGTGTGGAAAACAAATACTGCCAATCTTGTTAGAACTCTACCCCACACAACGTGGCAAGGGTGTTGACTGTAGGGTGTGTTGTTGTGCGCAGCCACGCTGTTCGGCACGGTGTTCCTGCGCGACCCCCCGCGCAGCAGAGACTTGTTGGCACTATACCACACACAACGTGGCTAGGGTGTTGACTGTAGGGTGTGTTGTTGTGCGCAGCCACGCTGTTCGGGACGGTGTTCCTGCGCGACCCCCCGCGCAGCAGAGACTTGTTGGCACTATACCACACACAACAAGGCAAGGGTGTTGACTGTAGGGTGTGTTGTTGTGCGCAGCCACGCTGTTCGGCACGGTGTTCCTGCGCGACCCCCCGCGCAGCAGAGACTTGTTGGCACTATACCACACACAACGTGGCAAGGGTGTTGACTGTAGGGTGTGTTGTTGTGCGCAGCCACGCTGTTCGGCACGGTGTTCCTGCGCGACCCCCCGCGCAGCAGGGACTCTGCGCGACCCAGGCCGGCGCAGCAGAACCTCGACCGGAAGAAGATGAGCTTCGTCTACCACTTCCTCGTCAACGATCAGAGCGACCTGATCCTCGGGCGCTGAGAGGGGTGAGTCGGGTACGTCCTCGCTGGATTCGATGATAACGATGACGTTTCACGTTTAAAAAAATAGTAATTCAAAGGGCTAATTTAAAAAAAAAAATGTATGTGAAATTCTATTTATTGTATGTTTTTTGTGTATTTTATTTACCTACCTATGATATTTATTAATTCCAATAAATAAATGCAATAATAATAATGATATTTGACAATTTAAAAAAGACAATAATTCAAAGGGTTACCTTTCAATTATAATTTTTTTAATGTGAAATATTATTATTGTTATGTATATATGTATTGGCAATTTTTTTGAACTTCTAATTGTGTGCTGCTAAATATTATTTTGGATTGTTACTAAGTTGATTTACATATACACCTACATATGTATATACATGTACATATACTTGCCTCGACTATCAATCAACTTGTGGTTCCTTCATATGTATTTGTAAAATTCACAATAGATGGTGGTTACATCCTTTGGTCTATTTTGAGGGATTCGACTTGAAATGTGCCCTGACAATGCCTGCCAACGTACACGCTCATTGTATCACTACAACACCGGACATGCATTGAATGAGATGGTACAAGATTTGGGTTGGTGTTTGACACATACAGTACAGTATACTTCACTATTACATAATCTATAACCACAACACTTCGATTACATACGTACATTATACATACAAATACAATACATTACGCACATCGATAGTTTGGAAATTAAATTTTCCTTTTTAAGTTCAAAAGCCCATTGTTATTAATGTGCAGAACACTTTTATTTTCAGGTTCTCCACTAACGCCCGATTCTTGTGAGCTCTCCGTTAACCATGCGCAAGTAATCCGTCTTCTAGAGCCTAAAACACTGTAACGCTTCTTCCGTGGACGTTGTAATCGTGTTGGATCGCACGGACAAGGAATAGTCCAGCTTACCTCGAAGAGCGATCGGAAGTTGTGACAAGTCGACGGGAAACGTAAACCGTGCGAAACACAATTGATTGTATCGCACGAAAACAGTTTGGTTGTTCACTTAATAATGTCGTATCACGGGTAGGTGATTAGTGCTTCGCTATTGCCACCCCACGATACGTTATCAATGTAATTATCTTCAGTTTGGCCTAACTAGTCACGCATATGATTGCTATGTATGTGATATTTATATTCATGTGAATTACAGTCATTTATAGTGAGCCTACGTAATAATAATATTATCCTTTATTTTTCTCACAAAGAGTTTTTATACATATTTTTGAATGTGTACTAATTCACTTTATTGGTGCTATGTATGAATTGAATTAGTAATTTGTAGGGCTGGTGTTCAAACAAGACTTAAATGCTATATTTTTTATTCCAATTCAAAATTTCTTTGCTTAATTTCTCAATCATATTTATATGAGATTTTTATATTTTTTCAAAGACTGAAACAAACCTTTTGTTTAATTCAAAAACATTAAAAAATGTGTTAATTCAATTTTAATTTGATTAATAATAATAATAATAATAATAATAATAATAATAATAATAATTAGGCCTAATACAAATTTAATTAATTTTTTCCATATTACAATTTAGTTTGCTATTGAAAATAATAGTTTAATAGCTTTAATTTAATTTAAATAAGAACCTGTAGACAAGGGTGAGCAACCATCACTCAACTTGACATATTTGGAAAATAAGTTATATTACTGAACAAACTTCTTTAATACAATACCGACATGGGACCAGCAAATGTGGACTAGAATAATCTCATCAAACAGCAACCTCACTAATTATTAATTATTATTATTAACTTTGCATTACTAGGCTAATGCTTGGTACGTAATGGCCTCCGCTTGCATATTTGTGCTCGAGATCAACGGTAAATAACGGACATACGTCGTGAAGATCGTAGCCTCAACTTCTTGAGACCAATGACGGAAGAGTCAAGACTGTCTCAAGGGGGAACGATTGTCCTGTGACACAGGGTGCTGTACTTGTAACGTTATGTTACTGTTGGCCTAATTACTCGATTTGACCACAATAGTATTATTAGGTCTGCATTTAGCATTAGGGTACATTGACACGTTGAATTTTGTTTAGTATCAATATCAACTCACAATTATTTAAATTACACACAATATTATACTAGACTTCAACACTACAATATAGTACTTGCATACATACATATATACATACATATTACATACATACATGCATACATACATACATACATACATACATACATACATACATACATACATACATACATACATACATACATACATACATACATACATGCATTGTCATATAATTAATTAGGTTTAGGAATAGCAATGTGTAGATATTGCAGGTTGGGGAAGTTGTAGAGGACTGACAGCTAACATTAGAAAGTTGCATAGACAATATTTCTAGACAAAGATAACAATAGCATATGTCTCGGCAACTGTAGAGGCACCAAAGATGTAGACTTGTGTAGATTGCCTACATACAAACATACACACATTCATACATATATGCATGCATGCATTATATTATGTCTTCTATAGTTTACCACTTCATATTTCTGCATGGCACACTTACATAAATCAGAGTTTGGCTGCAATATTCTAGCTAAACAATGCTATAGTATATTATTATACTTTACTATATACGTCTTAAGTTTGTGCATACTACTATGTGTAAATGATAACATAATTTTACAATTAGGTCTGAAATATTTTATTTTCATATTCTAGGGCTGTTTTCAGTAATGTTCCAATCCATTTGGTGTTTGAAAGGTGAAATACGAAGAGTGTATGTCGTAACTACTATGGTCATTCGAGACGCTTTAGGACATAATTTTGTAAAAATGTAGATAAGTTTGTTCGATGTAAGCTTTTTCCACGCCACAGTAACTAACCGATAGATTCTACGGTACCCGTGGTATCACTCACTTGCATTTATTCAGTTATGTACTACATATTCAGTATGGTTTGTGCTATTATAATTCCATGTTATAGTCATAGTATAGTGGAATGTGCAATATTTATTTGTTACATATACGTAAACTTACCGAACATATACGTATACATGACATGTGAAGTGTCTGCTTTAGCACCGTATTACCGCACGCACCTCGGCTGGTTTGCAGTCGAGTAAGAGAACCTCAGTTCTTCAAGTACACAAGTTGAAATATTAATAAAATAATCTGTCTTTGTTTATAAGTCCACCAAAATGATTTATTAAACCTAGAGGTTCTGAGTAATCTACAAGATTGAAAGCAAAACAGCATCTGTCATCTAGTTTGTACATCAAATGTATCTGAAAGGGCAGCTCTTTCATGCCCATAATTCTGCAGTAACTTATATGAGCAATTATGGGACATGGCTCACTTAAATAAACAAAATGGCACCCTGATGTTAAAACGACCAACTAGACGCACATTACTCAAATCACGCCCAGCTGTGTGCGGTTAACAACTGTATACTTATGATTGTATAGTATGGATTAAGGTAATTACCTCTTGTAATATTAGTATTTATTTACTCAATCTATCTTGTAGTGTAGTCATAGAAGTAGAAGCCTAACGGGCGTTTGTATTATTTCCAATTTTGTAATCATTTTTCACAACCCACGTGAATGTCTGGGCATCTAATGTCGTAACATTGCGATCGTCGTACTATTAAACATCGTTGATGCATCTATGTGTTGTGTTGTGTTGTTTGTTCCTCCCAACTGTCAGACACAGAACTCCCATGTTACCGTGAAACTCTTTTACTTAAACCGTAACAGTGTTTCACAGTTACCCCAATATCCTTATAGTCCGATTCACACACTTTGCTAAGGATTATGGCTGGAAGTTGAACATACGGAAATGCGTGTAGGCATTCACACGACACGACATCGCTAACGACTAGCGCTATGGCTAAGAAAAGTTAACCACCTTCTAACTTCCAGCCATATCCTAATCCAGAATCTGGTCATCCAATCAGAAGCTAGGATGTCGTTTTGCGAAAACCAATCTGATAAAAACTACTGATGTCATATAAGCTAAAATTATTATTAACTAATTTATTAATATTATTAATTATTATTATTAATAAGATAGACCTTCACGTAGGCCTATCCTTTACTTGAAGATCATAGACATTCGTTATTCTAGTTCCTGCCTGTGAACCGGAACGTCTTGGTGCTAGCTCTTAGTCACTATTCCTTATCGTTAGCTAAAGTGTGTGAACTCCGCTTATGCGCGCGATAGATGATTGATTAACTTTATTGGTAGCTCTGATACACAACTGAGCAAAACTAGTCAAACAGTGGTGATTGTGGATTGAGTAAACTACTGTGTAGGCTTCTTACAAGTGACGTCAAAAACTTGAACTGGTGGAAGCCTCCATGGTTAAACCTTTTCTCTCACACATCAGCAACGTTATTTTGTTGATAACCTGTGGCTTTTCCACCAGTTCAATTCATTTGTTTGATTGATGTCGTGCAGACTTGCAAGAAGTCCATAGAAATCTCTTAGATCTATGGCCACATGATACTTGAAAGGGTTTTATTAGAGATGACTAACTTTTAGTGTTGAGAAGTTGAAGTAGTTGGGCAGTGTTCCGCTGACTTGAACCGCTTGCAACTTGCGTGTTATGCTTGGGACCTACCGACCTCAACCTCTTGAGCCAATGTTTATAGCTTAGACATTCAAGGTTACAGTAAGAGTGACAAAATCAAAGACATGTATATTTTTGTTTATGTATATTTGTTTATGTCAGTTATAGCCTCTTTTTTAATAAATGTGAGACAATAAGACCCAGCAAACAACAAGATAGAATTTTTTAATCAATCCTGAAAATGAACCAAGTTTTGAGCTTCATTTTCAAGAGTACTGTACATAAATCGAATTTCTTATTTCTAATTGACTTATTTCATTTCAATATTTTTAATTTAAATAGAGATATCAATATCATTCCTAGTCATAACATGTTTTCACATTCCTCCGTTTGCCGTGAGTGCATTACGTGGTTGGCCCTTCTGAAGTGTTCTCACGTACTTATGTACAGTTCGTGTACTGACAAGCATGTATATTGTCAACATTGCACACGCGTATAAATACAACTTTCTATTGTTATTGAGTCACGTTCACTCGATCACGCGCAAGCTATCGAACGAGACCTCGTTGAGATTCACACGTTGCGTTGTATTGTTCTAGGGTTGCCAACTCTCCCGTATTTCCCGGGAAATCCCGTTTTCCACTGTGATTTCCCGCTTCCCGTATCAACTCTACACGGGAATCAGTTTTCCCGTATTTTCACAATTTGTTTTAAAACACACATTTCCTAAACTTCCGCCTACTAACAACAGTACACAGTTTTCAGCATTTGAGCATTTTGAACTTAAAGTCTAATGTTGAGACAATTATTTCATTATTAATGGAACATAAAATGGTTAGGCAATAGAAACAGATCACCCAGCTGAGTTATAAGTTGTTGGTATTTATTCTCAATTTCGTGTCAAAAATTTGATAATTGTTTAAAACGGGATATAAAGCTTCTACATGATGCAAAATAGCTTGACAAAATGTAGAAGGTAACCAGCTTAAACGATACATATTAATTCTGTTTACCCACCCAAATTAAACATTAATTGAATTAGAAAATTACACCTGTAAAATTAATATTAAATCCCTAAACTCATTTTCTAGGACCTAACCTCTATTATAGGAAAACATTTTTTTTTGCGCCAGCGGCGATTTGGCCTTCGGCAACTGGGACATCGCCGTCCTCTTTCCCTCTACATTTCACATCAATTTTAAAATTCCCGTATTTTCATATTCAATAGTTGGCAACCCTATATTGTTCGCAAGTCACCGCGCCTACGTACGCCTTCGTACATTCAGTGTCTCCATCAGTCAGTTCTAGAGTTAAACACACGGGTAGACTTGAGTCGTTGGCTGTCATTTGTACCGTTTTCTTGCCTTATCTTGCAGCACAACAAATACATTTTCAACATTCATCATTTCAATGCAAATATGTACAAAATAATATACAAAGTGTACAGTATTTTGTTGTGAACAACATTTGAGTAAGTGGATTTAAAGATTTCACTAATCGATAATGGTGTTATGGATGCACATCGTGATGATATTTTTTATCATTTATCATTCAACAATCGGTGACATTTCCTTCAGCATCTAAAAACTGACCGAATTGATCTCATACGGTGCTTCATTCAATAATTTATTGGAAAACTATTTCATTGATGTATCGTTGATCAATATTGAACGTCTATCCTCTATGAAATCGATGTGTATTCGTAGTGTGTATACATCTAGATGAAAGGTAATATAATTTATATTTGACTTCCGTTTTAAACACTGCTAGCAAACGTGCTGCGTTGTAGGAGATGCGCAGTTCTTCCGTGAACAGTCTTTAGTTGAGCTGGCAAACGCAAGCCGTCGGAAACTTGAATAGCCGCATCTTCGGACACTGTTGAGGCTGATCGGGATCCCACGTGATCAGACTGACATACGAGTATCTCTGTACGCACTCGGACTGTTTAAACCTGCGGACAGAGAGCGGCACAACTTAGTTCCGGTTTATTGTCGCACACGTGACATTAGTTCTACACTTTCCAATCACATCTTGAGTGTGCTGACTTCTGATAATCATTATATAAATGTTTATTTAAACATTGTGTTGTAAAACGCACAAAACGATGCAGATTAATTAGCCACATCTGTACTACGTTGTTCCGTCTCATAGAGGTGGCTCAGCGGTAAGACGCGAAACTCAAATTTGGGAGGTTTCTGGTTTGATTCTAGCCATGGCATTCCTGACTGAAGGTTTTTTCTGAGGTTTTCCTCAGTCTTAAAGACGAATGCTGGGACTGAGTCATTCTATCAGCCCTTGGACATTCCTACCCAACTATCCAAACACTCAAATATACCTAGTTAGTCACCTGAAAAGGGGCACTTCACGTGAAGCTGGTGTGCACCCTATAACAGGTATTCCTAAGCAAAATTATGATTACCTTGTTCTGAAGCCGGTGCAGTGCGCCCCCTTCAGCCCCGAGCAAGGCTCCCCCTCGCCGGAGCACCGGTCAACCGTGACCCGCTGGGAGTACCGGTTGTTGGCCTGCACGACTACGAACCAACGTCCGCTGGCCATGTCTCTCGCGTAGCCGGGCTCCGTCTCGCGTCGCGCTGACGAACACATCATGTTGTGTTCCGTCGGGGTATCTACCTCGCCTCCCTTGTCCTGGCCGTAGCGGGCCCAGGACCAGATCTGTAAACAACCGCACTTAATCCATTGCCCTACAATTTAATTTTAATTTTAAACAATGTATATTGCTTTGTCATAAAACATTTGGAATGTTTGTTTGTATAATTTAAATATTTTGGAACATTTCTCATTTGTATTAGATTGCAGCTGTTAGCTTACATTGGAGATGTCAGCAAGTACAGCCATCGTAATAGCACAAGTCTCAATTGACGGGGCTTTGACATCACAGGCGGACAAACAATGTGTTGCTAGGCAACTCCATAGTTTATCTTTCTTTAATTGGTGCACATTCAATGTTTGTCCGAAACAAAACACGGCCACATGGCTATTTTTGGAATTCAGTATAACCTTCGTCATAATAATAATATATTTGAAATGGTTCGGTTTCACATTGGTCCTTATGACGACACGTGAATATTTTAACCCTTCATGTCCAGTATACGAACCTGTCTGTTGCCTCGCTCCATGTCGCTGGCGTTGCTCGAAGACAAGATGGCGGACCTGAGCGTCGTTGAGACGATGGTGTCTTGCGCGGGTAGGGGGGCGTACAATGACGTCATTATCTGCTCGCACTGTCGCGTTATCACGCCCACTTGGTGGCTGCAACAATACACACGTCTTTTTTTTTAAGGAAATCGCTATTTTTCAAAATGGCTTCTCTTTTAAAAGAGTGAAGTTACATGTTCCTTGAACTAAATGACTAAAAACACTGAAGGTCTTAATGGAGCTGATCGAACTATTGATCAACAGAATAATACCACTCAAAATGTAATAGCTAGCTACATTCTGGTGGCGAGAAAATGAACTGTTGTGAGGAGGAGTTTAGCTGTCAATTGTGCATTGTTGTGTTATTGTTAAATCATCAATGGTGCAGATAAGGAGGTTGCTTAGCAGCGCTATCTATGTGTTAGTACGTACGCAGGGTACCGCGGCGGTGAGGGACAGTAACCCATACTGCTGGCCAGCGGACAATCCTCCGCCAATATCTCCTTGAGTGTGGCCTTCTTCCTGGCCTCCGGCTTGGGGGTGGCGGGGGCGGACACGTTGGGGGTGGCACCGAAGGCGGCCTGTAGATGTGGCGCCGTGTTAAGTAGTGTGGAGAAGTCTTGCACTTCATTGAGCAGCGTGCCCGCGTGGTTTGACGCGCTCTGCTGTAAGTCCTGCGGTCTAGTCGGCAACCTGTTGTTACGCGGCGGCAACACGTGGTTGCTGCTGACAAACGCCTGCACAGTGTTCAGTGTAACAGGTTGCCCCACGTTGGACGGACCTTGGACTACCTGGACGACGTTGTTGAGGTCCTGGAGGTTCTGGAGGCGTTGACCGGGGAAGCCGATGACAGCTTGGACTGCGTTGGTCTGTTGCGCGTCTGTGTTCTGGTTGATGGAGCCGAACTGTCCCTGGAAGTCCTGGGTTCGCTGCCGGCCGGGGTCGAAGGCCGCGTTGAAGACGAACGTAGGGAAGGGGTTGGAGGTGAACCTTGTCGTGGGGTTGAAACCTCCGGCCTCGAAGGGTTGCGGTTGGAGTATCCTGGTGGTTGGAGGGCGGACCGGTAGGGGTCTCTGCTGGGGGAAGGTCTGCGGTCCGCGCGCGTGAACCTGTTTGGGGTGCATCACGAGGCGGTTCTGAGGGGAGGGGGTGTTGCTCCAGAAGGGGTAGGGAGACACGCGGGGGAGGGGGGGAGGACGCATGCGCGTCATGGCGTCACTAGAGAGGATCTGACGCACACGACGAACATTCTGCGTCGTTGCGCCGGAGGATTCCGTAGAGTTCTCGAGAGAGTTGGCAACCGTGGAAGAGTCGCTGGCAACGCTGTCTTGGGACGTCGTGGGGGCGTCTATGGCGACGACGCTGGTGAAGGTTGAGGCGTCGTCCGCTAGATAGGGTTGTGTGGTGGAGTCGAGGGGGAGCGTCGTCTCTTCGAGCTTGCTCACTCTCTCTGCGACGCACAGGTGAACCAGCGCCGCAGCTAGGACCACCGCCTTCTGAAACAGAGAACACCATTGGTTTAATAAAAAAAATAGTCACTCTACAGTCTTTTGTTTCAGAAAAACAAAGAAAGACACAACAATGAAGCTACCTAGAAACTGATTAGTCTCGACTTAGGCCAGGATTGGTGACACTACGCCAACGTATGAAACCTAGAATTGCGCACAATTTTTGATTCATTAGGCCGACTGGAGCTATAACCAGAGCCAATAACCGTACTAACTTTCGTGGGCAATCCTCAACCTGATCCCCTAACCTAACCGAATTTCGTGGGATGTCAGGTAGCTGGGCAAAGTCACTTTGATTCAGTGTCACCTATCCTGGCCTTATCCGACTCCCGAAACTGATTGTTTGTCCGACCTTTGTCGTCACTCAAGTCAGTGCTCAACTAAAAGATAGATTGCGCAGATAAGCAACTTCCTTATCTGCGCCATTGATGCTTTAACAAAAACAAGAATGATCTATGAATAATGGAGTGCTAAACTCCTGCACGCGGAAGACTGCCTTTACGAGTTTGTAGAAGAACGTCAGGAATCGATTGATTTTCGTAGGAACAGAGTGCATGAAAGGGGCGGTAGATATGAATCTGAGGACGGTATAAGACTATAGTTACGTTGAGGCTATAGTATTAGTAATTACTTCCGGTTTTAATACTAATTCCGCCTAAAACTAAAAGTGGTAAATTAGACGCAAAAGTTCGATTTAAATGCCTCAATTTTTGAAACGCTAAGTGGATGTTGTAAACATGACTTTAATCGCTTAAAAAGTGCTTCTCGTAACTAAAGCGCTAAGTGGATGTAAAGTAAACATGACTTTAATCGGTTCAAAAGTGCTTCTCGTAACTAAAGCGCTAAGTGGATGTAAAGTAAACATGACTTTAATCGCTTCAAAAGTGCTTCTCGTAACTAAAGCGCTAAGTGGATGTAAACATGACTTTAATCGCTTAAAAAGTGCTTCTCGTAACTAAAGCGCTAAGTGGATGTAAACATGACTTTAATCGCTTAAAAAGTGCTTCTCGTAACTAAAGCGCTAAGTGGATGTAAACATGACTTTAATCGCTTAACAAGTGCTTCTCGTAACTAAAGCGCTAAGTGGATGTAAACATGACTTTAATCGCTTAAAAAGTGCTTCTCGTAACTAAAGCGCTAAGTGGATGTAAACATGACTTTAATCGCTTAAAAAGTGCTTCTCGTAACTAAAGCGCTAAGTGGATGTAAACATGACTTTAATCGCTTAAAAAGTGCTTCTCGTAACTAAAGCGCTAAGTGGATCGAATGCCCACGTAGTCGTGCACGGTCGGGTCAGTTCGTGAGTAAAACCGAATGTGTTTCTTTCTAATTGTTTCCATCTAGAGACGATCTAGGCTAATGAAGACGCAGGTGAAGGGTATTGGTACCCCTGCCGGGGACAGATGTGCAGGCGTGCCAACCTCTCACCTGCCCACGCGAGGAAAGTAAAACTAGTTGTGTTTATCATTACACACGGGGAATCTTCAGTTTTTGAGCGGTTTTCGATCTCTATAGAAAGTGGAAGTTGTTGCAGCGGCAAAAAGATGATTAAGTATTGCAGAATCTAATCTTGTACATCCGGTGCCGGCCGGGCTTTTTGTTGTTTTAAGAAAAACTGGATTGTGCCCCGGAACAAAGTCGGAAAGGTGTCTTCTTTTAAGACGATAGCATCTACCTACACCTATCCGCATATTATGTTAATACCACTATTTTATATAGGTTTCCCACAATTCAAGTCTTCGCCGCCCCCCCCCCCCCCGCGGCATAAAATTGCAAAAATCGTCTTTTACCATGTTAAATTGAATTGGCACGTATATATGGAGTTGCAGCTCTTTAAATTCTGTAACCTTTTTCAAAGTACTCACTACTTATCTTATATTATGCATAAAATAATAATTGTAAATCAACTGTAAATTAGTGTACATAAAAAGGGACAGATAGGCATGCAATAACCAGTATTTATAATTAGTAAATTAGTAATACAATTAACAATCGTAACAATGTCAATATTTGAAAGTTTTTTAATTCGTTATTTAGCTGATTCAAAACGAAATCGCGCGTTAAGATCATTTTTTTCAATATCTTGATAGGTTCTCTATAAAACTCCGGTAATTTACTAAAGAGTTTCTCAAGAAGTATTTGATATGGCATGTTTACAGACAGACTGACGCAAGACTAAATGTGCACCATTCAGTTGAGTGTGACCTTCAATGATTACAATACACTCATTAGTCAAACGTCGACAATCGAAGCTACTTCAATACGCATCCATTCATTGGGTTTACAAACAATACAACTATTACTCTGACTTTCCATTCCCTGATCCAGATCCCATTACCAGCGTGGCTCAATTGTTACCGGGGCTAACTTGATTAGAAAACATGAGACAACCGCAGCAGTCGAACGAAACAGGGGCAAACGTTTTGCATGGCTTTGAGAAACGTCTAGCATGGCTTTGAGAGACGTCTTGCATGGCTTTGAGAAACGTCTTGTATGGCTTTGAGAGACGTCTTGCATGGCTTTGAGAGACGTCTTGCATGGCTTTGAGAGACGTCTTGCATGGCTTTGAGAGACGTCTTGCATGGCTTTGAGAAACGTCTTGTATGGCTTTGAGAGACGTCTTGCATGGCTTTGAGAAACGTCTTGCATGGCTTTGAGAGACGTCTTGCATGGCTTTGAGAAACGTCTTGTATGGCTTTGAGAGACGTCTTGCATGGCTTTGAGAGACGTCTTGCATGGCTTTGAGAAACGTCTTGCATGGCTTTGAGAAACGTCTTGCATGGCTTTGAGAGACGTCTTGCATGGCTTTGAGAAACGTCTTGCATGGCTTTGAGAAACGTTTTGCATGGCTTTGAGAAACGTCTTGCATGGCTTTGAGAAACGTCTTGCATGGCTTTGAGAAACGTCTTGCATGGCTTTGAGAAACGTCTTGCATGGCTTTGAGAGACGTCTTGCTTGGCTTTGAGAAACGTCTTGCATGGCTTTGAGAAACGTCTTGCATGGCTTTGAGAAACGTCTTGCATGGCTTTGAGAAACGTCTTGCATTGAGACACGTCTTGCGTGGCTTTGAGAATCGTCTTGCATGGCTTTGAGAAACGTCTTGCATGGCTTTGATAAACGTCTTGCATGGCTTTGAGAAACGTCTTGCATTGAGAAACGTCTTGCGTGGCTTTGAGAAACGTCTTGCGTGGCTTTTAGAAACGTCTTGCATGGCTTTGAGAAACGTCTTGCATGGCTTTGAGAAACGTCTTCATGGCTTTGAGAAACGTCTTTGCTCTAAGAATCGTGTGGTCTTGGTTTCTACAAACGTTCGTTTGATCTCGTTTTGTATTCATTTTTACTTTGTCTCGCTCGGTGAAAGGTGACTGGTTTTATGGGCAACGCAGATTGCCGATAAACTGTCAGAAAGATAAGAGCATAAATGGAAATGTATCACGTATTATTATGTACCTCGTAGTCGTCACGGTTTTAAAAACAACATCACGCGTGGACACGCACGTATTAATACGCATGTTTTCATTTAGATACAAATTCCAGGCGTGATTTGTTTGCAGGATTTTTTTCAATCCTCTGTCTATTGTTCAGTGTCCTCTTTTCTAGTTTGTTTTGTTTCTGTGTTATCTTAATTTGCTGTTGTATTTTGATGGTTGTTTTGTGTTTATTGTCCCAGTTTGTAAATCAATTTAATGTACATTAAATAAATAAATTCTATTTTATATTATGTAGCTCTATTTTGATGTCTGAATTATTCAATGTAAATACAAATTTTTTTAGTTGATCTTATACAAATTATTCTGCAGTGGTGTTTATTGTTGAATAGGATATACATTAATAAGTACATAACTTTTTTACATTTATACCTCTAAAATTTCGTGTATCTGAATTGGTTCATTTAAATACAAGTTTTCTTTGTTGATCCTATACGTTATTATTGTTTCGATTGTATTCTGCAATTTTATAGTTATTGTGGTTCGCTGTCTGTAAATCAGTTTTATAACCGAGCCTGCACTAAGGTTGCACCTTGACTTGACGCGTAAGATGAAACGGAACTGAGCCAATCAGCGCGCGCGAACCCGATGTCGTCATCAGTGACCGCACTGTCGCTTTCTTCCGATACCCAAGACAAGGATGTAGAGTGCTGCACTTTCCCTGCGACCGCGGGCCCCGTTATTAGCAGGACAAGTTCAACACAAGTAGGCCGGTGTACGCGTGAGACAATGGGCTTTGTACGGTACTGTCACGTCTGGGGGGGGGGGGGGGGGGGGCACAATATTGTGTAATGCAAGGCTTGAGTAGTTTAATTACTTTAGAACTTGGGAAAAACTCGTCACTGTCGAAAAATGTACTCTAGAAATTGATATTATGTTTTTAATTTTGGGGCTGACTTTTTTTAAAAAGGGGGGAGGATTGCCTCTCCCGTGTGATATCCACCCCCACTACATATTATGCTATTTTATTCTCGGTGTTGTAGTGTATATTGAGTGACTATAAGCCTCGACACTCTCTGTGCTGTAATTTAGAAATCCCTCACATGGATATCCCAACCGCTTCGTCACAGATCGTGGGAAATCCTTCACTTTCGATGGGTGTGCCCCCCACGTAAAACACAGGAGCGCCGCCGCTTTGTAGAACCTCCCAGAGAAAGTGATCAGCTGATCAGAAGAAAGGGTAGAACCTTTACATGACGTCAACATATGTCACTGCCAAGAATATCTATGTCCACAAGGAAAGTAGGCGCAACGATTGAGCGACAGAACGAAATATCATCACGAATTAGGTTAGTTTTGACACTAACTTTACTCTGTCTGTCTTGCTTGACATTGTTATTATTATTACTGTACTGACTTTCTTTTAACTGCCATGTATGGTTTGGTTGTGAATGTGTTTTGTTTTAACAGTTCACGACTGTTGTGAAATTGATTTGGAAACGATACATTTGAAACTGTTCTTGGGTAAACTCGCCGACATAGTGAATCAAGGGTTTGACAGAACATGTCTTTACTCGCCAACTAGCTAGCTTTAAATAAGTAAAATTAAATAAATAAATTCACATTTAGAGTCTACCCACTCAGTAACGAAGTGGGGGACTTTAATTTAAAGCGTCTAAACCAACCCTGTAGGCTCCGAACACCATCGACGAGTGAGCGATAACCAATCAAAGATCGATATTTCAAATACGAAACATATGAATCAGTGATCGGACAGTGCGAACACCCGTGGACAAATGTCAGAATCAACAAGGCCAATTCAGAACAACTTTGAATTTATTGAGTGCTTCGTTGCTAGGACGGCTCCAAAGTCACCGTTTACTTATTAATGAATTGATTTACAATTGCGTACACACGAAACTAGATCCTCTAAGATCTAAATCCCCCAGCGAAAGCTCGTCGAACTCCCCAAAACTTGGCGGAGATTAATTGGACCTCGACATGAACTGCAGATTAAGTAGAAAACGACACAAATTAAACCCCCTGAACAATGTTACACGCGCGCTACATAAATAATGTATAACCAAGCTACACAGTGATATATGTAACGTCTGTTTTCAAGACAAAAACATCATTAAAGCCTGAAAGAATAACCAGCAAGATCGCGTGTTTTCTTCAGCCGTTGAATAATGATCTAAGAAGTTCTTTTGAAGGGTGTGGTTACGTGCACAGCTATAGGGGGTGAGTTACATCATATACAGTTCTGTTCAGAGCCGTTGCATGAGCGAGACGAAGAAATTGATTAATAAATCACCGCCTAGATCGCGTGACTTCAATACCCTATTCTACGCAGTACGCACACTTTGCATCGCTATCGTGGCTTTATTTATGATTAGGTGGAATAAGTTTTGCTTTGTACGTTTTAGAAACTTGTAATTGCTTTTCATCGGACAAAGAGACCAAAATGAATAGGAAATGTTTGAATTCATAGTCGGCCCCTACCCCTAGGGGCGCCCATTGTTACCAAGGTAACAGTTGTTTCCATGTTATTTCCCATAAACAAAACAAATCAATAGCAACAATAGGTGAACTTCAGGTAAATATTTATAAGGCTACTAACTGGTTTTCACCATGGCAACAATATGTGGAAAGCAGCTGGTTGTTGCCAAAGTGAAAACAGTTAGTAGCTTACTAAATATTTGTCTGAAGTTCATAATACCTGGACTAAATCTACTAGTATTTCTGAGCGACTTCATTAAAAATGTCAAACAATGCGCTGCTAATATAAGTTGCGCCATTTCAGGCTCAATAAATGTTCAAACATCCAAATATTTATAGCTAAACATAACATTAGTTAGTTTCTATTGAGTTTATTGAAAAGAGATCTGCTACGCGTAACGAATAATATATGGCCAGTACTGTACGTGACTAAAGAAAGTTATCGGGACTTTAAATGAATCGGTGGGATCAAAGATATTATTATATCTGGGTGGGATCATTTAGTCAGTCGGACATATTTTGAGGCACGAAGAATAATAAAGAATATAATTGAGGGGAAAGCGGAAGCCAAGATATAAGCTTCTTACAAGCTTGCTTTACAACAATGAAACAAATTAAATGAATCGATGAACGAACAACAAGCTGTCAAACAATAAAGTATTCTAATTTTTAAAACAAATCTTCAAAACAAACAAGGAACTTACAAAACGTTTACAACTTAACTGGTGAGCAGTTACTATCGACATTCCTCGTTGTTTGTCCATCAGTTCGATTCATTTGATACATTGTTGTAGTTCGGCTGTGACGTCTGTTGCAAGTCCCCTATTGGAGGTTGTGGGTTCGAGACACACCGCCTTGTAACTCATAACTCACCAAGATGGCCGCTTTGCACGTCATTATCCCACTGCCCTCTGTATCTCGTGAGACAACTCGGCTCAAACAATGGCGGAACAGATCATTGCAGATTGCGAGCACGGAGATCTTAGATGCTGGAGATATGGCGGCTCACTCTTGTAGGACACGAGATCAGGTGGTTTATCCTCGCGATCTGTGTTCTTTGGTGCACGTGCGACGGAGTTTTCCCTGCTGAAAGATAAGAAGACATTTCTATCAGATTTGATTACATTTTGTATTTCTTTTAGTGCCGGTATTAAAATCAACAAATTAGTAATTGTAACCATATAGACATAACCCCAATACTCGCGGCTTTCATTTAGGAGGTCTTCGGTTCGATACCCGCTATCGGCTTTGCGAGGGTTTCCTCAGTCATAAGGCTATGCTGGGATTGTACCATGACTTTCCCTCCAAACTAAAGCAAATACCATGAAACCTAGTGAGTTTTACCTGGACAAAGATTATACCCTATTCGAAAAATAATAAAGTAAGTAATTTGTAGCAATGTGTAATGGGCAGTTGCAATGGTGAAAATAAGCTTATATGTTGTGTGACTGATACATTTGCAACTTTTGTATGGTCATGAACAAAATATGAACAACATAATGGAATATATTGGACTTGAAATAAATTTGTTTCGTGTCCAAAAGTAGCTATTCCTCAAGCTGATATAGAGAAGTTTGCACTTTCAGAAATCAAATAACTGATACATTTTTAATTTAAATTTCTTCGGTTCTTTTAAAAAGTTAGCTATGACAGTTTTCCGTAACTTTATCAACCCTGATAAGCCTAAGCCTACAGTGAGGAAGCCCTGTCGAAACAGGCCAATGGGTTAAATCTCTATAATTAATATATCCGCATATCTATAATAATAATAATTACAGAACTAGTAGACCAGTTTTACCGTGTTTTGACGGTAAATGCCAATTTCCACTAGTCCAGTCTAGTTATTAGCTGAGACCGTGGGAGACGAAGCTGGTTTATTGCGTTTTGTTTCTGTATTTGAGATGAAACTGCGGTAGTGGGAGGGTACCTCTTATAAGGCGGTATATCCTGCGTTGCTACGAGAGCAGTTATTATATCGCATTGAACTAGGCGATTTTTTGGGGTATTGTGTCGTTCTATTTCACGATAACTCTCCATATCGGTGCAGTTATAGTGTACACTCTTCCAGTATGTCACGATGATATGCCTGGAAAGGTGATGAAAACAGACACAAACTAGAATAATTGTTCCTTTTCAAACTGATCTGTTTTGAGGAGAGAAAGGAATGACGAGTCATCCTCAGTAGCTAATGTGGTACAATATTTCTAGCACAGTGCATTCACACATACATGTTAAGTTCTATGGCCTGTTAGCTGTTAGCAGTCTGGCATATGTGAATCATTGACAAATATGGTAATACTTCATTTTGCTTTCGTCGACAGGTAGGGATAAGTCGAAAATTACGTTCTATAGTCAGATTAGTACATGTTAAATAGTTTAAATTTTAGTAAATTGTCGTAGAAATTTATGTATACCATCTTTTAAAAATGCAACAAGTTTCTGACACTTGTACCAATGTTGTGAGCCATATCCACAAATTCTGTTTTTTTATGATACCGTGGGTTAGTGACTTTTGTCTTTCCGTTGTTGGTAGTGTTATGACTTGAAATCATGTGAATATGTTCTGATTATCTGGAGTCCGACCGTTAGACATAATATACATGACCGTTAAACCGTTAAACCTCTGCGCCATGGGAATAAAGTGTACGGGCAACGCTCTATAATACAATAAACCATATATGACTAACTTTCAGAGCTCTAACCAACTCACCATCTCTCACTGGCAGCTCTTTCTCCACTGTGCGCAAAGTGCCCGGCATGTTTGGCAAAATAATACAGATTGTGGAGGATGCGTACCCTCAGTATTGCATTTTACATCCACGTAAGTACACGGAAAACTGGCAAGATGAAAGTGTGAAGATTAGTTTTATATATTGCTTTAATGCGCGTTTGTTTGTGCGATGAAATTTGAAATAAGCGTTGATTTTTTATAATTATTATTCTTGTATATATGTTTTGTTGTTTATACCATTTTTATGGAAGGAACAAAATGTTTCTCCGGGGCCAAAATCGTCCACTTCAGCCTTCACTACCAAAAGTTACCTTTTTTCGCGTAGCTTACTCAAGCCTGTGTGTTGCTGTTTGTGTTTGTTCTCAGCTTGTCTAAGCATGACTTGCAATGCCAAACAAAGGCCACACAGCTATTCGCAAGATGACTGGCGTGAAACTCAAGTATAAGTTGTTAACTGATGGTGTGTTAGGAAGTGCTAACAGTCTACTTAGACTTAGAGGCTTTCACAAGTAATGGCCCGATATTGACGGAAGCAGAACTAGCAAGATGATATTCAATACAATAAGAATGACCATGGTGGTTTAATGTCTTACACGAAGATCAGTGTGTTGAAACAGCAAGGTTAATTATTGGAATTGACTCTCGGATATCACGGATCACCGCTATCGTCCGCTTCCACCGTTCTTGTTGCTAAACCTGACGTTTTGGGTGCACTTGCTCGCTATGAAACTGTAGTGTTTGTAATTGTAAAAAATACAATCGCGGTTCATGCCGCGCGTTTCGTTACTGTCTCTATTTACTCTATCGGCCGTTCCCGCTTATGGAACTTATAGTTAGTGGGTGTAGCCATCGTACAACATACAATTTACTGTTTGTTATTGTATAGATTATTGAGAGTGAATGGATGGGGCGTAGCTTGGACCTAGTATACAGGCGCACCGCTCTCTTTTACGAGCTGCACGACTTCTTTCCCTTCTCTCTTCACTCTTAGAGTCAGTTGGATTGCTCTCGTTGTTATTACTCCACAACTATGATCATTGACGTCGGGGGGTGATTGGAGGAAGGGGACAAGTAGGACGTAAAGGGGAGGACGTGGACTGTCATTCAGTTTCGTCCGTCTTCTCCCCTTGACTTGTCCCGGTAGGGTGGCCCTACCAGAAGCATACGCTTCCGCCGGCGTAGTTCTCGGGATCACCGAGGCACGCAAACCTTAGCACGCCCTGATGTAAATGGGTGACGATACGTTTATCACCGGTTTCAATTAGAAGAAGGCGATGGGCCAATCACCGCCTAGCATTTGCCTTCAGTAACGATTAAAACCACTGATAAATGTATCGTCTCCCATAGAGAGCCAAGAGATTGTCGCACTTATCACCGCCGATCATTGCTTGTTTATCTTCACTTCACTATGTCCTCATATAACCGAATGGGTGTCAATTGGGCTGTCTAGAATACGCGACTACTTTCACGCCACAGTTTCCGCTAGGGTTGGGTCTAACGCTACCTAGGGTCCTATCTAAGGCGGAGGTTCGGTCTAGGTAGTCGTTTCGTATACATCAATCATAATACATGTAGGTATTTGTGCCAGGTATATGAAGACATTGGAGTTTTCGTAAATTTACATTAATTGTTGAAGTAAAATTTTAATTTAAAGTTGGAATTTAAAATGTTCAAGCCATCATATCTTCTGGAGGAGGTTCAGTTGACCTCCAAGCATTACTTTAGTCTTTGGTTCTTACATAATTTCTGCCATATACCGGTACAGTACATTATTTTACAGTAGTTATTATACAGTAAATATTATAATTTTTGGCAATTTTGCCAAATTTAGAAATAACATATAGAGACCTAAATGTCAGCTTCTTCGATGTCTAAAACTGATTCAGAGTGTTTGTTGTATGTGCGCTAGTGGCCGACTTCTCGTACTCGTCTCAACGTGTTCTCTTTGCACTGGAAACCACAAGTCACAAGTCAGTGTGGGTGTGTTATCCATTGTCTGCGGTAAACATTACCACCGTCATTATTATGAGCATCAATCAAGTTGACCCGACTGGGAGTCGAACACGGATCTATTTGCTTAGAGAGAGCAACTATTTACTTGTCTGCTACGTATATTATTGAGTTGATAGAAAACGTGGGTATGTTTAATGAACTTGTATACTCTATTATAATTGGTATTAGACTCTATTGGCAGATACAAACAAAACTGCAAGAGGCTCCACCTTGTTTAAGATAATTGCGTTTATAGGTCCTTGACACTACACTTCGAAGACTACGCATTTACACATATACTTGATTTGATAGGATATGGTCATGTTTAATTGACCTGAGCACTCCATCTTAATAAACATTAGGATTTCTATTGGCAGATATAAACTGGATACTACATCTTAGTTGGCATTAAGCCTTTATTGGCAGATATAAACTGGATACTACATCTTAGTTGGCATTAAGCCTTTTATTGGCAGATATAAACTGGATACTACATCTTAGTTGGCATTAAGCCTTTTATTGGCAGATATAAACTGGATACTACATCTTAGTTGGCATTAAGCCTTTTATTGGCAGATATAAACTGGATACTACATCTTAGTTGGCATTAAGCCTTTTATTGGCAGATATAAACAAAACTTCAAGAAACTCCACCTTGTTCGAGATAACTACGGTTATAGGGCCTTGACACTACACTTCGAAGACTACGCATTTCCACGTAAACTCTTGATTTGGTAGAGATGTATTGGACATGTTTAGTGGGATGAACGCGTAAAGAATACGTGGGGGGGGGGGGCTGATCACGCGAACCCAACATTAAGCACAGCTTGACCCCCCCCCCCCTTCTCCTCTTATCTGAGTTGTCTCGATCTCTTTGTTTTTTATACACTTTTTATAAGTTGTAATGTGGGTTAACAATTGAAAGATTAAATGCGGGATGTCGGATGTGACTTGGTTAATTTATTTTATTATTATGTTTAGATGTTTTGAAGTTTATAATTCTCACAGTGACGAATGTTAAGGTTTTTTTATGCTGTAGTAATGTATTCGATGTGTAAGGATTAAATGTCATCAATTATAATACAGTCTTAAAAAAAATGTTATGAATGACGTGCCGACATTATTCAAAAGCAAATTTTGACTTGTTTGGATTTGTACGATCTTCATCGTTAAATTATGTAACAACGTGCAAAAATAATACAAAAAATACTTAATAAAACCCCGCATTTTGTTAAAGACTTGTTTACTCTAATAAGTCCAATATCATTTATGCATTGAGGATAATCTAGAAGTTGTATAATAGTTTTTAACTGTTAGCGCTCATGCTGTTAGCAATGAGCGTGAATTATGTTAACTAGTAAAGGCCTAATTAAGAGTGCTCCACACTTATAGTTGCGTGAGAACCGTGGGAGTTTGAGGTGCTTTGTTCGCATCTTTAATGTGACATTCAATATCAAGATGTCGGGTCTACGCGGTGCTAGATACTATCAAGGTAGACAGATTATCTACAAAACAGTAATTAAAATTATTGCATTTGTATGTAATTAGACAATCGGATGTATTGTATTTAAATTGTCTCATTTTATATAAACACAATCATTATAATTATTAAATTAATATATTTAATAAATATTATATAATATTATTTAATTAATGTGTAATTATTATATTTATTTTACAATATCTGTGTACATTAAATAATAACCCTAAAATGTTAGTATTCAATATAATTTTAAAGATACGAAAAAAAACTCGTTTCAACGTATTTGTGTGGAACTGAAGGACACGAGTGTTAATGTGTAGATCATTGCATGCACCGGTCACCACAGCTCATAACCAAAGTAGTCTAAGACAGATCATAAATGTATATTTACTTCACATTTTGATTCCTTCCTGTTATTCATCATGAGCTCCGACGAACTATGATAACACTGCCTCGTGTTTTATCATAACTGTTTGAACCACAAATTATAATCAGACAATTTGAAGGAAAACTAATTCGAACACTTTTTCACAAAATTATTCACGATCAAAAAAATATTAAATTTTTTCGATAAAAAAATCTAAAATTTAATTTAGCATTAAAAAAACGTTTTTTATTTTTTTATTTAAAACACGCACGATTACCAATAACAAACACTTCACAAACTTGGGCACACACGCAGGGAATAATGTTTTTCCGCGCGACTTACCGCGAAAACGTTCGACACGCGACTGTGGAGGTTCCGCTCGCCGCACTTTCCCGTTCGGATGCAACTGCCCCCCCCCCCCCCCCCCCCCCCCGCGTGACCCCCTTACCTGCGTGCGAGGTGCGTGGGCACAGTTTCACTCTCGTACGCTGTGACCGGTACCGCGCGCCAAGCGGGGCCCGCGGGCCCGAGCTTGGTGGAATCCGGGTACCGAATCTGTTTCCAAAAATCTACAAATTTGTGCTTCACATGATTTGTGTTTATGACTACTAAAAACACAATTAGCTGTGGATTTTTTGTTGTTTTCTTGTTGTCTGCATGACAGTTGAAAATAACAAAATTGTAAAATTATATTGGCATAACGCTTATAAATATATGTACGTATATAACCATCATATGAAAGCTGATAAACATTTATTATGTAAATGAGTTTTATTAAAAATATTATTGATGTAGTATGTGTTGTTCAACGACGTACTCGACAAGTTTGACCCTAAGACGTTGGGGGGTGTTTGGAGAAAAGTGACAAGTAGGACGAAAAGGGGAGGATGTGGACTGCTTTTCGTCTGGCTTCTCCACCTCGATATGTCCGGCTAGGATGGCCCCACTAGAAGCATACGCTTCCGCCGGCAGAGCTCTCGAGATCACCCAACCACGCAACCCTGCCCACCACGATAAGGCAACATCCCTGGGCAGGTATTAGAAACATCAACATCAACATCAACATTGAGTTGTGTTCTCGCGCCCCGATCAATACAACAGTAGCAGAAGAACATGTTACACTAATTGATTATGAAAGTTAATTGAATATTTGCCCTCCCCTAGGCCGTGATTTGAGCACGTTCAGTTGAAACCCATGATTACCTCCATGCGGTGAAGCTACTAGTCCCAAACAAGGTCGCCACTCAGTCTAGAGTCTGTCCCGGGTAAGATGTGAAGCTACACGTCCCAAACAAGGTCGCCACTCAGTCTACCGTAGAACATAGGTCGGAAAAACTCAAAACAAAGGCCCGTGACCCCCGTTTTTTATTTTAGTTACATGAAAAGCACACTTACAGTAGTGTATGTTGTGAATTATAGCCAAATATCATTATATATTCATTGGTCAGCCCCGCCGTGACGTCACGACGTGTTGCCGTTGTGGTTTTGCAATGTTATTTGTGTGTTTAGTCACGAATATCTCTAAAACGAGTTTAAAACCATCGTCTTTTTAATGCCTGTTTTAATCATTGTTTAATTATGTACAATGTGATACATAACGTAAACATGTTAAATTTCATGTTAATCTACTGCACCATAATTTAGGTCAACGCGTATAGGTTTTTCAATCGTACAATAGGGAAGATAGGGGAATAGCGTAGACTTTAGTAAAAAATAAATGAAAAAGTAGGCCCGTGACACCCGTTTTTAAAACAATTTAATTGAAAAGCACACTTACAGTAGTGTATGTTGTGAATTGTAGCCAAATAGCATTATATGTTCATTGGTCGGCCCCGCCGTGACGTCACGACGTGTTGCTGTGGTGGTTTTGCAATGTTATTTGTGTGTTTAGTCACGATATCTCTAAAACGAGTTTAAAACCATCGTCTTTTTAATGCCTGTTTTAATCATTGTTTAATTATCTACAATGTGATACATAACTTAAACATGTTAAATTTCATGTTAATCTACTGCACCTTAACGACGCGGTCAACGCGTATAGGTTTTTCAATCGTACAATAGGGAAGATCGGGGAATAGCGTAGACTTTAGTAAAAAATAAATGAAAAAGAAGGCCCGTGACCCCCGTTTGAAAAAAAATTAATTGAAAAGCACACTTACAGTAGTGTATGTTGTGAATTGTAGCTAAATATCATTATTTTTTCATTGGTCAGCCCCGCCGTGACGTCACGACGTGTTGCCGTGGTGGTTTTGCAATGTTATTTGCGTGTTTAGTCACGAATATCTCGAGAGCGAGTTACATAACATCGTCTTTTCAATGCTTGTTTTAATCATTGTTTAATTATCTACAATGTGATATATAATTTGAACATGTTTAATTTCCTGTTAATCTACTGCTCCGTGTTTTAGGTCAACGCGTATAGGTTTTTCAATCGTACAATAGGAAAGATAGGGGAATAGCGTAGACTATAGTACAAAATATATAAAAAAGAAGGCCCGTGACCTCCGTTGTTATTAAAATTTAACTAAAAAGCACACTTACAGTAGTGTGTGTTGTAAATAATAGCCGAATACCATTATATATTATTTGTCAGCCCCGCCGTGACGTCACGACGTGTTGCCGTGGTGGTTTTGCAATGTTATTTGTGTGTTTAGTCACGAATATCTCTAGAACGAGTTAAATAACATCGTCTTTTTAATGCCTGTTTTAATCACTGTTTAATTATCTACAATGTGATACATAATTTAAACATGTTTAATTTCATGTTAATCTTCTGCACCGTATTTTAGGTCAACGTCTATAGGTTTTCCAATCGTACAATAGAAAAGATAGGAGAATAGCGTACTCTAGAGTCTGTCCCGTAGTAGTATTTGAAAAAAATAAACACATTTGTCCTGCCCATGGACTGCTGCCTTATCGTAGTGGGCAGGTTTGTGTGCTTTGGTGATCCCGAGAGCTCTACCGGTGGAAGCGTATGCTTCTGGTAGGGCCACCATCGAACAGGTCGGGGTGGAGAAGCCAGACGAAAGGGAGTCCACGTTCTCTCCTTCCTCCACTCACCCTTACGACATAATATGATCAAAGTTGTCGAGTACGTCGTTAAACACCATATAAGTGCACAGGGGCGTCGGAAGTCTATTTTTCTAGGGGGGGGGGCGAGCTTGCAGCTGACTTTGCAACATTTTGTAAAAAAAAAATCCGTAAGTTACCATGCAGCCAGACTCTGGAATCGCTTGAAGGAATAAGCGGAATCTGTACTCTAAAAATGCGTTTAATTCATATTGGCCATTTTTTCAGGGGGGGCGAGATGATACTCTCGCCCCCCCTGCCCCCCCGGTTCCGACGCCCCTGTAAGTGCATCTCTACGCGTAGTCTTGCTTGAGACAAGGTCTATGGTCCATTAGATTGATTGCTACCTCAGCTCACGGTCAAGGCGGCGAAACAAGGTCGCATGAAGCGCTCCTGTCGGCGGTTATCGGCGGCACTTTCTTCTGGTAGCGCGGGAGATATGCCGGCCCGTGTTACGACATTACTTTCTACACTAATCTGTGTCGCCTTCTCCCCCTTGCAGAGCTGAGAGATAGTCGGGGCTATTCTTGGCGGTGATGCGAGGCGGCGCGTGAAAGCGCTCCGCCCACTTTACCCGTCATCTCGTTGTTGTTGTTGTTGTTCATTCACGTAGTTAATTAACTAATTAATTAATGTTTGTCCTAGTCAATTTTTAAACTGATTCGCAAAAGGAGGACAATAAAATACAGATACACAACAACAATAACAATGGAGAAGCCCCCCCCCCCCCCCAACAACAGCGCCTCAGGTACCAATTAAAAAAAATGCGTTTCTATCGCCAGATTGGAATAATTTCACCAGATTCTTGGTGATATCGATATTACGCCATATCGATCATATCATATCGATATCGATTACGCCAGTCAAATGTGATTACATTGACCTCACCAATACGATTTAATTTAGGATTATCAATGTTATCTTAAATGTCTACCATAAATTCATTGTAGACAATCATTTCTGCGGGGGGGGGGGGACTGTTCACAACGCTGCGGCCTAGGGTTCTAACCCCGGACCGAGGAGAGCTACTATAGTCACTGTTATTCCTGGCCGTGAATGAACGGGCGGGGCCGATAGAAAGTGTCGGTACCAACCTGGCTTCGACCCCGGCACCGGGTTCAAAGTGACGTCATTGTCTCAGGAGGAAAGTGACTCTGTCTTCAATCAACTAGTTCTATGTGTGTCGCTTAGCATAATAAACACATTTCAGTAGAATCATTTATAACGTCATAATTATAAGCGTCTCAATTATATGGAAGGGTGAAGATATTTTTAGTTTGCGATGGTATGAAGCACCACTGTGTGGCCTTCCTGTTCTCTGTGGCCATCCTGTGGCCTTCCTGTTCCATGAGGCCACCATGTGCCTTCCTGGCAAGCACATGTGGCCGACGCGCTGCATAATTAATGTTACATTATGAATAAATATGATATGATTTTGTCGGGTTGTCACGGGAGTAAGAAGTGGTCACATAGCAATAGAGGGGTGAAGAAGCAGAGCGTCAAACTAAAAACATAAGTATAGGAACTAGTTGAGAAGTTAAATAAATAAAAATAAAATAAATTCATATTTAGAGTCTACCCACTCAGTAACGAAACTGATTTTCAATGGAGGACTTTAATTTAAAGCGACTAAACCAACCCTGCAGGCTCCGAATACCATCGACGAGTGAGCGTAACCAATCAAATTCAAAGATCGACATTTCAAATACGAAACATATGATTCAGTGATTGGACAGTGCGAACATCTGCGGACAAATGTCAGAATCAACAAGGCCGATTCAGAACAACTTTGAATTTATTGGGTGCTTCGTTGCTTGGACGGCTCCAAAGTCACCGTTTGCTTATTTCTAAGCCAAGAAGTAATGGAACTGAATCCTTAATATACGTTAAAAAACTTTTGCCTGAACCGGGATTTGAACCCGGGACCTTCTGCATGTAAAGTTACGTTGCTACCACTGGACTCGGCTAAGTCGTAAGCATGTTAACACTTCAGTGGGGGCAACTTTATGATCTGTTCCTGAGTACATATGCACGCAGGTGTAAATAGGGGTAGTGGTATTTATTGATGTTGAGGGTCATAGTTTGCACCGCATTACGGTAAAGTAAAACACTATTCCTCATATGTTCAAGCTCACTTCTGTGTGGTTCATACTCTATGAGGTAATTACCCCTCATAAATGTGTTCTCCTTCATGTGTAAGTTCACCGTAGGTTTCCATTAAACTGACTTTTAGTCTCACGAACCTTCAAACACGAAACTTTACAACAGTAATTCCCCGAAATTACTTTCCACCCCCACGAGAATCAAGAGCTGTGAAATAATTTTGAAACTTAATAACCCCAAATTAGATTTTTTAGTGTTCCACCTTTTAATTGTGATACTTAACCTTTACTCAAGAAACGTTCATGTTTACTAGAAACAGAGAGGATATTAGAATTGAAGGTCACAATCTTAACCAGTCTTGTAGGCGTCCTGACATCTCAGGGGCTAAGCTTTTTAATAGCCTGCCTAAACATATTAAAAATTGCAGGAGTGGAAGTTTTAATGTGCCGCTTAGGGCGTTTTTAATTGAAAATTCGTTTTATTCTGTAAAAGAGTTTGTATCAATGTAATGACTGTAATAATCTTAATTATTATTATTGATATTATGTTATGACTTGTCCGATATCATTGTATGATCAACTAAAGGACCAATAAACACATAGTTGTAGTAATATGACATACGCTGCTTTGTGTTTAGTTTCCACGGTTCACAGACGCGTGGTTAACGCGACGATAACCAACCGAGTCAGAGGGGTTTCCCTCACCAACGACTTATGTGGTTGGATTGAAATTGAACCTATACCTGGTTTTACCAATAAACTTTCACGTGATTCAAAGATGAGCTTACATCAGTGTTGAAATGTATTCTTTTCGTTTTACAGACAAATGATTAGCACATTGCTATTTGTGTTGCATCCGGAACAACCAACTCCGAATACAAATGACAAGCTGCTGGATATAAAGTGTTAAGAAATTAATTTCTATATACAATAATTGAAATAGTATAATAGTACGTTGATTAGTAATAAAAACAAAACAAGATACATTTCGAAGTGTAGAAGTACTTCCTCATTTAAACGATAATTATCACATTTATTTCATTCGAAACGAGACTATTTGGAGTTTGTTACTAAGTAGTAGTCAGTTAGCAACCAGAATACTTTACCAATGTGCAAACCAGAAAAGTCATCATCGAATTGTACACGAAAATGAAATGACAACAAATAAATATTAGAAAACAACGAACCGCAAACAAGATATTTCCCCAGTCGCTCTGGTTTAATCACCACTCTATATTCATCGCTAGCTAGCTGTCCATATCTATGCAATGTGTATGACCACCAAATGTGAATGCACACACATGCTAGACCCATGTGCAATTTACTTAAAACAGAACCTTTGAATAGTAATTAATTGCATACCTGCGCATTTACTCAAATAATTTCACGAAACAATGGAAAAAATACATATCGCAAAATATTTCCCCAGACGTTCTGGTCTGTTACACAAATCACCGCTTTATATTCATTGGCCGGCTGATCTTTGTCTACACAACAAGCCTAATGACACCCTTGTCGTGTCTGACCATTGTCTGATCATTGTCTGATCATTGTCTGATCGTATCCGCCATGTTGTAAGGCATGGCACTAGGGTAACGGTCCTAAAGGTCACAGGGGCCATTGGGCTAATTAAGCCTTTCATTAGTGACTCACAAGAAAGAGCGTGACCCGTTTTAGTTGTAAAACGTTCCCAATAAAAAATAAGTATAGCAATTATATTTTCTTTTCGATATAATACAATCGAAAAAATACTATACATAATTAAATCAGTTATTAACTGGATTGTATACGTATGGTAAATTGTAAGTAACTCTACATCATTGTGTGATTAAAATTTGAAGTGTTCTTCACAATTTGTAAACATTTAAATGTCACAGATTATATTTTCATAAATTATAATACATTGTATGTACTTTATTTGAAATAAACAAATTAAATAAACCCACTCAGTTACAACAACTGATTTCAGCGCTGGACATACCATATCATACATTATGTGCTTCGCTTCGTTGTTATGACGGCTCCAAAGTTTCCGTTTATAAATACACCACTTTATCACATAGATCATAATTTTCACAGTTTCATATCAAACTCCTGCCTATTCTTTCTCCGACTAAACCTACAGAATTGACAAAGTAAAAAAAACACACGATTAAATTACAAACTTGGGTTACACTTACATTACTGTTTTTTTAGTCCCACAGTTTACACACTTGATCATGTCATAATTGTTGCACTAAGTGACGGCGTAAAGCCTCGTGGTAAAGCCCCTTAATATCATGTTTATGTTGTAAGTAACGGGTATAACAACAACAACAACAACAACAACAACAACAACAACAACAACAACTGTACCTCGCAATGTGGACCATGTGAATCCTGGTCCGTTGCCCTTTAGTAATTACATGATTATCACTGTTGGAGTCTAATTGTGAGAACGAATGATTTACATAACATTTAGTGTTGCCAGGTTGGCTCGTCTGTCTGCGGTGCCCGCGCACGTCACTAGGTGATGGTACTGAGACAATGGCACTTAAGTGACTGACGGGTGTTTACAGGCGCGATTAATGTTGATATACATTTCCATTTGTTTATTTATTTATAGAATAGTGAGACATGGGAAATGGAACAAGTGAGAAACGATTATTCTATAAAGTTATAGTTGTGTTTACACATGTGTTAATAAATAATGTTATAAAGGTTGGATGGTCGTTGTGTTTTTTTGTAACTCGTTTCTGGTCTCGAGATTTTTTTACTGCACGAATTCCGTTACCAAAGTAATCCTTGATGAATTAATAATAATGTGTTTTAGTAGGAACGGGACCACCCATGTCCCTGTGACTATAACTAGGTATTGCGGTATTTGGAATAGTTGAAAGAAAGGTCCAGGGACTGTTAGTATAGGCAACCCAAGACAACCTTACATATGCTTTCGTCACAGGCGAGGTATTCGTAGGCAATCAGCGATCGGTATTTGCGCGCTATTGTCTCGGGCGGTTCGCTGGTTGGCTATGAATGCCTCGCCTGTGACGAAAGCATGTGTAAGGTAGTCTTGGGTTGCCTATATGACTAAATCCAAGCATTCTCCTTGTGACTGATGAAACCCTCGGGAAAACCCTTCAGTCAAGACAGGTATCGAACCGGCGACCTCTCGAATTAAAGTCTCTGAGCCTCGTATATATTTCTCAAAGTTCTACTTAAAACGTAATTTTGCATCGTTTTAATGATTGGACCACCATTTCCCGTTAATGTCTACCTTTATCAGTAACAAACAAAGGAGAAGGAAGATTGTTTTAGACTATTTCCGCCTCTTCGTGTGGTCTGTAATGTACGCCCTCATGATCAATATTATACAGTTCTGAATCTTGTGTGGATATAATAATTACACAGCCTGTGAACCCAATAGACACAATAGCAATAACACCTCCACTAGGTGATCCCGTTATAGCACGTAAGGTTCTCCACACAGGTTCCTACACAATGACACACATAGTACGCATAGTGTACGCATGTGCGTTCCATCCATTAACATAGATCACTACGTGCAAAGCACCTAAAACACTCATCCCATACCGCGAGCTGTGCGGAACTAAGCAGAAGCCATCATGATTTGGGAAGCTCTATCTATATATTATTTTAGTAATCGAAGAAGCGAACTATTTGACTTAAAACTAGTTGCAGAATTTCGTTTTATCGGAAGTATTTAACATTTATTTATGTAATGTATATCCTATTCATTATTAAAGAATCGATACCACTGTACGCCCCTCCACCCCCTACTTAATTAAATTACTATGATATGAATTTCTTAAAATTATAATTAAGGCTTACAGTTTCTTTCTAAGATTATCTAAAATGTATTTACAAAATATATTGTTAAAAATATCTTTTCAGAAATCGATTTCCCAATTCAAGAAGCTTGCAAATATTGCGGGTCCTACCGCGTTAGTTTCATATAACTGGTCAGTTCATTCCAACCCGTTCATTCCAACTAGACCTCATCTTTATTCACACGTCTTTCAGTCCAAACAGCCGAGTCCAAGCAAGCTGTCTCCTTCCACCTGTCCCCCTGTCCCCGTGACCCGCCTGTCATAGTTACATCTCTCGCGTGATCCAAGTAGCCGTGATCATCATCTCATCAATCACGCGTGTTGTTGTAATATATATGATTATCACAGCTGTTTGTTATGACAATCAGTTGGTTGTGGAAATGCTTGTTCCTTACCTCTACAATCACTTGGGCGTCGCGAGAGGGGGTGGGGGGCAGGGGTGTACTGTCCCTCACCCCCTCTAGATTTCATGACAAATTACAAATTCAGCCAGATAAGTTACAATTGTAATTAATAATAAATCAGTAAAGAGTATTTTAACGTCGCAAAATCAGTAAAGGTGTTTTAAAACATAAACAAAATATCTGCGGGCTAACCCTACTATCCATGCTCTAAGCTAAGGGGCTAACCTTAGTTCCTGCTTTGTGCTCGCTCCATTCTCTGAGGTGTTTGACTCTCGGTTCAAAGCACTCTAGTGAGCTCGCAGTGTTGCCTTATTGTAGTCCTCAGTTGTGACAACGGCTCGGTACTTTCCTCCGCAGTGTTGCCTTGTTGTAGTCCTTAGTTGTGACAACGGCTCGGTACTTTCCTCCGGCCTTGTTGTAGTCCTTAGTTGTGACAACGGCTCGGTACTTTCCTCTGGGTGGCAACACCGCTGGAACATTACGATACATAGTTGGTAATGTAAATATTCTCATGCTAGCGATCCGAGACAAATTTGAAACAGGTCCATTGGGGACAATTTTCGACATTCGGTTGGTTACCTAGCTACCAATCCCTCATAACAATTAACACTTGTACCGACAAAACTTAAGAAATTTAAGCGTGCATCCATGTTATTTAAGTAAGCGAGTAATTTCCAGTAAAATTAAAAGTAACTAGTCAAAAATGTGTTAATAAACTGCACGTTTTTACCGTTTATTGTATAAAACCTATAGTTATCAAATGATTTTTCAATGGTAAATAGCAAAAATTGCCATTATTGTAATAGGTATTATTATTCTATTACAAGAATGAAACTAGGTTGGTGGATTAATTAGTTATAGAACTTCACACTGTTCTTACAAAAGAAAATATTAATGTAGTGAGTGTTGTAAATTAATATTTTGATAAAGATGTTAGGAAGTTTGATAGAAATATTAAAAATAATTTTTTTTGCAAGAAGAGTGTAGTAAAATCCTATAATTTATATAATTATCAATTAAGTACTTACACGTTATTCTCGCAGCCTCGCCCACGAACTGTAAACACTCAATGTAACCCAGCTTATAATCACTACTGCGAGATGTGCAACAGTCCCTGGGTCTTATATAGAAATGGCTGCGATGCTATCAGAGTGCGTGAGGTATAAGCGCGACCAGCAACAATTAGCGACAACACTTTCTTCTGAGCAGCCAGGCACGCTGTCACTTACATGTCTGATACATGGTCAGCTGTGACGCTGACATGCGTTCTGAGAAGAGCGCTGTCACTCACATGTCTGATACATGGTCAGCTGTGTCGCTGACATGCGTTCTGAGAAGAGCGCTGTCACTCACATGTCTGATACATGGTCAGCTGTGATGCTGACATGCGTTTTGAGAAGAGCGCTGTCACTCACAGTCACATGTCTGATACATGGTCAGCTGTATCGCTGACAGGCGTTCTGAGAAATTCTCAGTCACTAGGAGATAAGAATGCTGGGACTGGGACACTAACAGCCCTCGGACATTCCTTCTCTACTGTTCCAAATATCACAAAAATAGTTGCATGGTCACTGAAGAGGGACATGGATTGTCCCTGGCCAGGTTTACTACGAATGATTTTATTATTTGTTCCTATATTAAAGGCCACTCACTTAGGGTCTGTTTGTTGTCGAAAAACGTCACATGTCCGAATCTGATCCATCACGGGGTCGTCATAAGGGTAGTCCAGCAAGGGAGGGCAGGGAAAAGTCGGAGGAGAAATCTTTAGTGGGACAGTGAGGGGGAAAGAGACGGGTCTCCTTTCGTCGCCTCTTACGACTAGCAGAGTCACCTTGCGTCTATTCTACCCCGGGCCGGGACGGGATAAGAACGCCAGAAAACTGTTCAGAGTTTCAGACTGAATATTATCGATCTGTCAGGTCTAGCGCATCTTGGCCGTACGTTGGGGCTGGAGGATTTTACTAAGAGGAAATGTGAATCATGAGATTCCCAGACATTGCGGAGTGCGAGTACAGTCAACACTATAAATCACGCCAAGTACAATACTTGCAACAACCTCCCTAATAACGCATCGCAGCCCGCCGTACCCACAGTACCCACAGTACACACAGTAAACACAGTACCAACAGTACACACAGTAAACACAGTACCCACAGTACACACAGTAAACACAGTAAACACAGTACCCACAGTACACACAGTAAACACAGTACCCACAGTACACACAGTAAACACAGTACCCACAGTACACACAGTAAACACAGTAAACACAGTACCCACAGTACACACAGTAAACACAGTACCCACAGTACACACAGTAAACACAGTAAACACAGTACCCACAGTACACACAGTAAACACAGTAAACACAGTACCCACAGTACACACAGTAAACACAGTACCCACAGTACACACAGTAAACACAGTACCCACAGTACACACAGTAAACACAGTAAACACAGTACCCACAGTACACACAGTAAACACAGTACCCACAGTACACACAGTAAACACAGTACCCACAGTACACACAGTAAACACAGTAAACACAGTACCCACAGTACACACAGTAAACACAGTAAACACAGTACCCACAGTACACACAGTAAACACAGTACCCACAGTACCCACAGTAAACACAGTAAACACAGTACCCACAGTACACACAGTAAACACAGTACCCACAGTACCCACAGTACACACAGTACCCACAGTACCCACAGTACACACAGTACCCACAGTACACACAGTAAACACAGTACCCACAGTACCCACAGTACACACAGTACCCACAGTACCCACAGTACACACAGTACTCACATGTCCAGCTGGGCCCAATGATGGGTCAGGTCTCCGATAGACACAGAACACGCGAGACTCACGGGAAGTCGCCGGTTCGATCCTGAACCAAGGTTGATTACGTAGTTTTCCTCAGTCAGATGGCGAATACATCAAACTGTCCAAACATATTTCATCACCCTAAGCGGGACCTGGTCGAGGTGGGTCCCTCCTCGTGGTGACCGGTGCCCGCAAAGAGGCTCTCGAGCATATCTTTGATACTCATTACTTAACTTTACTTTTTAGAGCCAGTGTAGGGCACAATGCCCTCTTTAGCCTGATGAGTGATGATTGGTGAATGATAATGAGGATGGGAGGAGGGGAAGCCTGGTACTGGCACGTAGCCTACTGGCACTGCTGTCGAAACTACTTATAATATGTCGGTAACTTCAAGATCTTTTGAGACGTCTCCCTTGTATTTTTTAAATTTCAAATTTATTTTTCTGTAAACTGCTTTCATTTTCTCTACCTTTCTTTTATTTTCTTATTTTAATGAGAATTGCTATTCGTAAGTTTTATGTGTCTCGTAGTTAGCTAAGCGCGACAATACACAACATTCCATGTGACACGAGGAGAGGAGCGAAAGGAAACCCACTGGGCTTTGAAATACTCGTGTTTGTACTTGAGAGTTGGCATCACAACCAGGTCAACGTGGGAGAGTTTTGTGATCTGTGTTTTGTGACGTCACGGACATTGTTGGCGGCCATCTTTTATATTATTTTTTTTGTATTTGTTTTGTATTGTGTAATGTTGACCCGTTACATAGGATATGATCAAGGCATATTACATGTTATTTTGTTCCACTTATATTATGTAAAATGTATAGCACATTAAAATAACCATAACATAACATATAACTACAAATTCATGTCAGTTTGTAGGCAACTTGAGCAAAACATCATACAAAGCCAGTGGTTAAGAATATAGCAGTCATATTTAAAAATATTGTCCCCCGTTCTTCTTCCTGTACCCGTACCCGTACCCGTACCCGTACGTATCAAGTCATTGTTGTAGAATGTAGACGAACAAATGAGCAAATTAGCATAAGGCAGTTCCTAACAAGGGTGTACAAAGTCAGTCCCTCCCTTGTGCCACGCCTGCAGGGACCCTATGTGTTTCCCCTTACTGCATCTAGAGAGACGTCCCTCTAACATTGATTGTCTCTAAATTTAGCATTCATCATTTCAAATTTAGCATTGTTTAGCTTTAGCATATATTTTTTTCCTTTTCGTCACAAGCTTGAATATGAGGGGGTTCCTTGCACTTCTAATGGAAAATTATGTTCAGATATTAACAAATCAATTCATTTGTTACCACGTGAGAGTTTGAATGCCATTCTGAACTAAACCTCATAGGAACGGGAACACATTTTTTTTTAATCAGCACTTTGTAGCGTTTTCAGAAATATGATGTTCACTGATTTAGCATCTAAAACCTAAAACGCAAAAAACTTATCTCTTAATTATATCAAACACTCAGAAACTTTAATCTTTTCCATCCACTTAGGCTATAAATCGAAATATTAGTTTCCATAGCTGTTACTAAATGGTGTACGATGCTCGTTTTAGCTGTAATATGCAATTAAGAATTGATACCAAGGCAGCCACTAGTGTTGTATGGGAGCCTAGTGAGAGTGTCTGTGTGATGCCAGAATAAGCCCTGTTTCCCTCTACGATGCACGGTTTAGCTGTAAAATGCAATTAAGAATTGATACCAAGGCAGCTACTAGTGTTGTATGGCAGCCTAGTGAGAGTGTCTGTGTGATGCCAGAATAAGCCCCGTTTCCCTCTACGATGCACGATTTAGCTGTAAAATGCAATTAAGAATTGATACCAAGGCAGCCACTAGTATTGTATGGGAGTCTAGTGAGAGTGTCTGTGTGATGCCAGAATAAGCCCCGTTTCCCTCTACGATGCACGATTTAGCTGTAAAATGCAATTAAGAATTGATACCAAGGCAGCCACTAGTGTTGTATGGGAGTCTAGTGAGGGTGCCTGTGTGATGCCAGAATAAGCCCCGTTTCCCTCTACGATGCACGATTTAGCTGTAAAATGCAATTAAGAATTGATACCAAGGCAGCTACTAGTGTTGTGTGGGAGTCTAGTGAGGGTGCCTGTGTGATGCCAGAATAAGCCCCGTTTCCCTCTACGATGCACGGTTTAGCTGTTAAATGCAATTAAAAATTGATACCAAGGCAGCCACTAGTGTTGTAAGGGAGTCTATTGAGGGTGTCTGTGTGATGCCAGAATAAGCCCCGTTTCCCTCTACGATGCACGGTTTAGCTGTAAAATGCAATTAAAAATTGATACCAAGGCAGCCACTAGTGTTGTATGGGAGTCTAGTGAGGGTGCCTGTGTGATGCCAGAATAAGCCCCGTTTTCCTCTACGATGCACGGTTTAGCTGTAAAATGCAATTAAAAATTGATACCAAGGCAGCCACTAGTGTTGTAAGGGAGTCTAGTGAGGGTGTCTGTGTGATGCCAGAATAAGCCCCGTTTTCCTCTACGATGCACGGTTTAGCTGTAAAATGCAATTAAAAATTGATACCAAGGCAGCCACTAGTGTTGTAAGGGAGTCTATTGAGGGTGTCTGTGTGATGCCAGAATAAGCCCCGTTTCCCTCTACGATGCACGGTTTAGCTGTAAAATGCAATTAAAAATGGATCCCAAGGCAGCCACTAGTGTTGTGTGGGAGTCTAGTGAGGGTGACTGTGTGATGCCAGAATAAGCCCCGTTTCCCTCTACGATGCACGGTTTAGCTGTAAAATGCAATTAAAAATTGATACCAAGGCAGCCACTAGTGTTGTATGGGAGTCTAGTGAGGGTGCCTGTGTGATGCCAGAATAAGCCCCGTTTTCCTCTACGATGCACGGTTTAGCTGTAAAATGCAATTAAAAATTGATACCAAGGCAGCCACTAGTGTTGTAAGGGAGTCTATTGAGGGTGTCTGTGTGATGCCAGAATAAGCCCCGTTTCCGTCTACGATGCACGGTTTAGCTGTAAAATGCAATTAAAAATTGATGCCAAGGCAGCCACTTGTGTTGTATGGGAGTCTAGTGAGGGTGTCTGTGTGATGCCAGAATAAGTCCCGTTCCCCTCTACTGGTGTGTATGAAATTGATAATTTACTTATAAGGTCCACAGGAACCCGTCATAATGTGTTGCCTTGTGCTCTATATAGGGGTTTTAATCATGCTATGCGCGTATAATTACGACAACAATTATAATTGTTGCGTGCAGGTGTTTTTTTTTCGCGCGTATTGATGCTGTCAAATACATTTTCAGCATGAGACATAAGTAAATCGAGTGTAGGTGAGATGACTTATTTACTCTTACAACTCTTCTGTACATTTGATACCTGACAGTGTGCCGACAGGGTATATTTTATTTCTTAATATCTTTGCCCGATATGGTTACTGAACGTAATGTTTCGTTAATGTCTCTTTCCTGTTGATTTCGTAAATTTGATTGAGCAAAACTGTAATATGGTGGAAGTGCAGGATTAAGTTTTAGATATTTTCAACCGGTGGTACACTTTCCTTAAGGGACAACTGACAAGAGACACTGAACATAAATAAGTTACTTGCTTCTAAGATTGAAACTTACGATATTCTGAAGATGAAAGGGTAAGTGAAAGTAAAGTGAAGCGAAGATCATGGACCGTAACATGGTTGGTGGTAGAAGAGCATGAACTTGTAAACATGGAATGCGATAATGATCTTGTCATATAAACTTCACGCACTGATTACCCCCAGGCTCCATATCGCCAAGGACACTTGTTGCGAGCCACGGCCTTCTCAATCCGCGACATGAACCGACGTTCGAGAAGGCCGTGTGGCGAACATTGCTCTTCATGCAACGACTCAACAATCTACTCTAACTCCTCCTAGCGGAGGCTCGGACAACTATTTCATTATTGTTGTTTGACGCCGTACTCGTCAACTATGATCATATTATGACGTCGGGAGGTGATTGGAGGAAAGGTACAAGTAGGACGTGGACGGTCTTTCGTCTGGCTTCTCCACCCCGACCTGCCCGGCTAGAGTGGCCTTATCAGAAGCATACGCTTCCGCCGGCATAGCTCTCGGGATCACTAAAGCAGGCAAACCTGCCCACCACGATAAGGTAGCAGTCCATGGGTGCTTATATATAAAGAGAACGTATGTCTTTTAAATGTTACTGTGTGAACCAAATCCCTGTGTCAATAATCTGTAGGAATGGATTATTAGTCAATCCCCACTTGATCAATAATAACCTGACACAAATCTTGAATTGTTATTTGAACGAGTGTATCACTATTGTTTTGGATATATTTTCATCTTTGTCAATCACAAATACTAACTTATTAATTGTCTGTGTAGAACTCTAACATCTATGCAGTTTCTTTAATCTCTGGACACACATTAGGGCCTATGTCCCAGTTTTAAGTTAATAATATGCAACAGAATAGTTTTTATAAGTATTTATTATTTTCCATAAAAATCACGTCACAGCAATAAATAATATAAAAATACAAACACATTAAATACCAGTTAAAAAATAAATAATATGCCTCACAGAAAACACAAGCTATTTGTACAGGCTTTGGACAACAAATAGCCACATATAACAATAGTATATACCTTTGTAAAGCGATGGCTTTCAACTCATAGTGATGTAGTAGCCTAGCATTTGCTCCTTACAACAATAACTTAAGCAATTAACAATTGTTACACAAACTCAATAATTCTGGTCAATGTAAGAAGACATTTTCTCTTGTTTCTTAAACACGTCACCTATTAGTCCAGCATCAAAGTGTCGAAAATCATAGTCCTGTGCAATTTCGAGGAAAGAGTATAGCACCATATACCAATGTGTTCATGAGGTTTTACAGTATTTAGCGCACTTTGGTGCCAGAGCGATATCCGCGACTGGGGGCGGGGGCGGTGCCCCCAATTTTGACTACACTTTGCATTGAATATCGCTCAATTACGGCCAAACGGTTGGTCTGTAAACGAAAATGATAATTATAAAATATATTTGTGTGTAATTGATAAATATTTCCTTGTCACAATTATTCATGTACGGTAAATAGTGCGAAAGTTATCGTCATTTAAGTATAAAATTAATATATTCTCAATATATAAAACCATGGGACAACTATATATTATCAAAGCATTACAAACACATTCATACACGTATAGAAATGTCAGAGTGTTGCCATATCGGTGATTTTTGTTCATTATTTTATCTTTAAGCGATTGGTATTAGTGAAGTATAAAAGACAAGAATGCGTGGGGCTTTTGTGCGCCTGCTAAACACAAGTGTAATGCATAGAAGCATTGCCAATCATAATATTGTACTATTTCGAAAGAAAAGTACACTTAAATCTTCGTTTTAGCTTGTAAAATAATAATTTGGATGGTGCCAAGCTCCAAAATTAGACGTTTACAAGTTATACATAAAAACCAAAATGGCCGACTCTCATGAGGTTTTTCCTATATATCTTCACAATCGTGCATTTTTTGGCAAAACTTAATATGACAAAAATAATTAATTGTTTCTAGTAAAATTCTACACACATATGATACTTCGATATTTTCATAGGAAGTACTACTTACGTACAAATTTAATTTTTGTATGTGTGCATCTGAACTCAAATGTACAAAGCTTGGCTCCCGTTCGCTTCTTGATGAAGCAACTGTGACCTACGGGAGTGGTCTTAATCTCTTCTTTTAAGCTCATAAAATAATAATATTGATGGTGCCAAGCTCCAATGATAGGCGTTTACGAGTTGCATGTGAAAAACAAAATGGCTGTCACTTCAGGTGGTTTTGGCAATTTATCTTCTTAACCGTACTATTTATGACAAAATCTAACATGACAAAAAATATTCCTTGTAAAATTCTACATACAAATTATATTTAGGTATTTTCATATGATTTACCATTTACCTACAAATTTAGATTTGTGTATGTTAATCTGTACTCAAATGTACAAGCATTGGCTCCCCTGGGCTACTTGATGAAGCAAGTATGGACTATGGGAGTGGGCTCAATCTCTTCCTTTTAACTTATAGAATAATAATTTTGATGGTGCCAAACTCAAGTATTAGGCGTTCAAGAGAAACACGTAAAAAAAAAAACATTTTAGTACTAATTAACATGGAGAAATTTTAATTTTTAGGTTAATAGTAAGTCATATAAAAATACGTAAATATCATATGTGTGTACAATTTTACAAGAAATAATTTTTGTCATATTAGATTTTGTCATAAAACGTACGGTTATGACGGTAAATTGGAAAAACTACCTGAACTGACACCCATTTGGTTTTTCACGTGTAACTCGATAATGCCCCATATTTAAGGTAGGCACCATCACAATTATTACTTTATAAGCTATAAAGAAGAGATTGAGCTCACTCCTATACTCGCTTCATCAAACAACCGACGGATGTACATTCTGAATACACCCTATTGGCGGGCATTTTGTTTTTTGCGTGTTTCTCTTGAACGCCCAATACTTGAGTTTGGCACCATCAAAATTATTATTCTATAAGCTAAAAGGAAGAGATTGAGCCCACTCCCATAGTCCATACTTGCTTCATCAAGTAGCCCAGGGGAGCCAATGCTTGTACATTTGAGTACAGATTAACATACACAAATCTAAATTTGTAGGTAAATGGTATCTCATATGAAAATACCTGAATATGATTTGTATGTAGAATTTTACAAGGAATATTTTTTGTCATGTGAGATTTTGTCATAAATAGTATGGTTATGAAGATAAATTGCCAAAACCACCTGAAGTGGCAGCCATTTTGTTTTCACATGCCACTCGTAAACGCCTATCATTGGAGCTTGGCACCATCATTATTATTATTTTATGAGCTTAAAAGAAGAGATTAAGACCACTCCCGTAGGTCACAGTTGCTTCATCAAGAAGCGAACGGGAGCCAAGTTTTGTACATTTGAGTTCAGTTGCACACATACAAAAATTAAATTTGTACGTAAGTAGTGCTTCCTATGAAAATATCCAAGTAACATGTGTGTGTAAAATTTTACTAAAAACAATTTTTGTCATATTAAGTTTTGCCAAAAAATGCACGATTGTGAAGATAAATAGGAAAAACCTCATGAGAGTCGGCCATTTTGGCTTTTATGTATAACTTGTAAACGCCTAATTTTGGAGCTTGGCACCATCCAAATTATTATTTTACAAGCTAAAACGAAGATATAAGTGTACTTTTCTTTCGAAATGGTACAATATTATGATTGCCAATGCTTCTATGCATTACACCTGTGTTTAGCGGGCGCACAAAAGCCCCACGCATTCTTGTCTTTAATACTTCACTTATACCAATCGCTTGAAGATAAAATTATGAAAAAAAATCACCGATATGGCAACACTCTGAAATTTCTATACGTGATATGACTGTGTTTGTAATGTTTTGATAATATATAGTTGCCCCATGGTTTTATATATTGAGAATATATTAATTTTATACTTAATTGACGATAACTTTCGCACTATGTACCGTACATGAATAATTGTGGCAAGGAAATATTTATCAATTACACACTAATATATTTTATTATTATCATTTTCGTTGTCAGACCGAACGTTTGGCCGTAATTGAGCAATATTCAATGCAATGCGTAGCCAAAATTGGGGGCACCGCCCCCGCCCCCAGTCGCGGATATCGCTCTGGCACCAAAGTGCGCTAAATACTGTGAAACCTTATGAACACATTGGTATATGGTGCTATACTCTTTCCTCGAAATTGCACAGGATTCCATTTGATGCTGGACTATATTTATATTAGGAAGATATCGTAACATGTTATTTTCAGTAGTTATCAATATTTTGTGATGTCACATTTAATTCGTATCCGGATAGCCAAGAAGGTGTCTTCATTGTTACAATGACTGAGAAACATAAAGCAGAAAAGATAATTGTTTCCAATAATAATGAAATGCAACGGTTTTCTCCCAAAGTTAATACAGAATTAACCTTTAGAAGTCATTTGGCAGGATTCAATATGTTAATGTTTTTCTCATCACAGGGTATTACATAAAAGTTTTTCACAAGCTTATTTGCTTACTAGATTTGAACAAAATGTTTAAACCCGATTGCAAAGACTTGTTTTAGAACAATAAAGTCTTTGGAGCGACATGGTTTCACCGCCTTGAAACTTGTCAAAGAAGTTAGTCATTTTCAACATTGGAGATACTCCAGGAAGGCATCTTACAAAACTGTTGAGCAATATTCATAATCGGAATATCTATAAGTTACCAATTCATTCATTTTAAATTATTAATTAACAGAGTAGATTTAGGTCTTCTTCGATGTCTTGATTCTCGCGCCAAATTCTTGAGCAAACTGTTGCACCTCCTCGTCTTCGCTGCTCTCCTGATCCGTGTGATCACTGCTTCCCTGATAGTCATAGTCGGACGATTCATCCTTCTGAATTGTAGGTCTGGTAGGTTTACTTCTTGTGTATGTCGGCGTTTTGTTCTGGTTGGCAGGCCTGGTTGTTCTGGTGTACGTTGGCACAGTAGTTCTCGTGCTCTTGGTGTAGGACACGGTATCCTGGGTGATGGGCCTAGTGCTCTTGGTGTAGGACACGGCATCCTGTGTGATCGGCCTCGTGCTCTTGGTGTAGGAGGGAACGGCGTCGTGGAAGGTCGGTAGACTCTCGATGTAGGTGGGTTCGTCTTCTTGGATGGCAAAGGAAGGTCTGGCGTGTGTTGGTCTAGGGGTGATGGTTACTTCCTTGATGTTGTGTCGGTTGTAGACTGGCGCTGCCTTCTGGACTGTCTTGACGGGCACGGCCTCCTCGATGGGAGATGTTTCTTGGAATGTGAATGTGGGCACGGCCTTCTCGACCGTGTGTCTCGTGGGGGATGTTTCTTGGAAGTTGAATGAAGGCACGGCCTTCTCGACCGTGTGTCTCGTGGGGGATGTTTCTTGGAAGTTGAATGAAGGCACGGCCTTCTCGACCGTGTGTCTCGTGGGAGATGTTTCTTGGAAGGTGAATGTCGGCACGGCCTTCTCGATCGTGTGCCTCGTGTTGGATACCACGGTCTCTTGGAGTGACTCGGATGTCTTGGCCGGTATCTGGGCGGTCGGAGTGTTGTCGTAGAAGACTGAGCCGGGGATTGGGCCGACCTCAGGGCGGACAATGATGATGTTTCTCTCTTCCTCCTGGATCAAGAACACAAACACAGTTAGGACACAAACACAGTTAGAACATAACCTCCACGTTTGTAAGATGCTCCGATATCAGTCTGTGTAGTTGCCGTGGCCGACTATGCCAAGTATTTCAATGTCCAAGTAAAATGTCAAGTAAATTGAACAGTCAGTTAAGGCGATGTTGGTACTTTAACATAGGTGACAAGTTAATCGGGAGGTAAATAAATAACAATACATTTAAATACCCGTCTTTAATCACGTTTTGTTTTTGGATGAAATAATTTGTAATTTTCATGATCACAAAATATGCATTGATTTATATTTTCGGTACTCGAAACCGCGATATCACAAATGGTTGTGATTCTTCAGTTCTGCATATTAATTCAAGAAATTCCTAGGAACTGTACTTCAATTCCTTATAGATTGGGTGAAAAGAAAGAGGGAAAGAGAGAGAGAGAATCAGAGAGAGAAAGAATCAGAGAAAGAGAGAGAGAAAGAGAGAGAGAGAGAAAGAAAGAGAGAAAGAGAGAAAAAGAGAGAGATAATCAGAGAGAGAGAGAGAGAGAGAAAGAGAGAGAGAGAGAGAGAGAGAAAAAGAGAGAGAGAGAGACAGAGACCCGGCACCTCCACCAAACACCTTGGTCTCCATGTAACCGAGCCCTTGTCGGCGTCCACTCAACACAACCGTCTCCGAGTGTAACTGAACCCTTGTCGACGTTCCACTCACCTCCTCCTCGTCGTCGTAGTCGTCCTCGTTGACGGGGATGTCTCCGCGGACCTCGTTCACGCTCGGGTTCGCCTCCTCCTTCTTCCTGACGTGGCTCACTTGGCTGTTGCTCTGGCTCTGGGTCACGTGACTCTCAACACTGTACTCGGTCCGCTTCTGTTCCTCTCTCTTGGCGTCGTCGCGGACCTGGACATGACAAGTGTTGACATGACATGATATGACATGACATACAAAACAAGACATGACATGACATACAAAAAACGACCATGTTTGTTTGCGTTCGATTGCATTGTTTCAGACAGATGTTGACAACACATTGCAAAATTGTTCCGTTGCTGATGCGCCTGGCTGATGATGTCTCTATACTTTAGTTAAAAACGATGCGTATTTGGTTAATGGGGTATTATTTCCCTAACGGAGGTACGAACCTGGGTCAAAAACTCAAAAACTGTGGGGTGTCACGCAGATTGGAAAACATGTGTGTATAGGTTATGTATTGCAGATTAATAATTTACTATAGGTGGCGCGAAACATATCAGGGTTTAGTTAAAAAATGTTGCGAATTTGCTTAATGGGGTATTCTTTCCCTAACGGAGGTACGAACCTGGGTCAATTACTCAAAAACTGTTGGGTGTCACGCAGATTGGAAAACATATGTGTATAGGTTATATATTGCAAATTAATAATTTACTATAAGTGGCGCAAAACATATTAGGGTTTAGTTAAAAAAATGATGCGCATTTGGTTAATGGGGTATTATTTCCCGCACGGAGGTACGAACCTGGGTCAGTTACTCAAAAACTGTGGGGTGTCACGCAGATTGGAAGTGTTATTTGAATAGATAGTATATGGCGTATTAAGCATTTACTATGTGTGGCGTGATACATATCAGGGTTTAGTTAAAAAATGTTGCGTATTTGGTTAATGGGCCGGGGTATTATTTCCCGCACGGAGGTACGCACCTGGGTCAATTACTCAAAAACTGTGGGGTGTCACGCAGATTGGAAATCATGTATGCATAGATCATATAATGCAGATTAATAATTTAAGGTAGCTTTCAATAGACGTCACGTGGCGGCCATTATGAGGTACACATTGCTTGTTTACATTTGTTCTGTCAAAAGAAGACACATAGGTTATCCAGGAAAAAACACAGTTTTAAGCCGTATGGATTGATGTGTGCAGGTAAAAGTTCAAGAAATTGATAACAACAATGATAACAAATGATTACACATGCAAATGATTGTCTTCAAACAGAGTTTACTAGTTCTTATTTTGTTTTCAGTCATAATACGGAACCTTTGTTTGAAAACAGTTGATGTGTCAGTCAAAGGACATCTGCAATATTGCAACAATGAAGTGTCGGAAGAACGCAAACAAATGTTGACAAAGTACCTCAGTATGGCTACCGTGCGATACCGGAAATGACGTTATTGCAAGCTCCCTTGCGAAACATATCAGGGTTTTTCTCTATTGTCTATTACGTCCCACCCAAGGTCTACTTGATCTCCGCCTAGAGGAGGCTCGTCGAACTCCCAAATTCGACGAGCCTCCGCTAGGCGAAGATCAAGTAGACCTTGCGTACCACCTACCTCGTTCTGTCGCTGATGCACCTGGCTGATGATGTCTCCGGCCGCCTGTAGGGTCGCTAGTGTCTCGGCCGCCTCCCTAGAAGGCAGTGTAGAGAAGGAGTCTCCTAGTAGAGGGGGCAGCGGTTGGTTCTCTGTCCTCGTTCCCTCTGCCGTGTTGCGTTGGACGACCTTGGGACGGATCTCTGAACCGGCGCCGGCGGCGTCGCGTTGCTCGTCGTAGTTGAACGACTGGACAACAGATAGCAGCATCGCAATCAGTGGTTTAGTTGAACGACTGGACAACAGATAGCAGCATCAATATCAGTGGTTTAGTTGAACGACTGGACAACAGATAGCAGCATCAACATCAGTGGTTTAGTTGAACGACTGGACAACAGATAGCAGCATCAATATCAGTGGTTTAGTTGAACGACTGGACAACAGATAGCAGCATCAACATCAGTGGTTTAGTTGAACGACTGGACAACAGATAGCAGCATCAATATCAGTGGTTTAGTTGAACGACTGGACAACAGATAGCAGCATCAACATCAGTGGTTTAGTTGAACGACTGGACAACAGATAGCAGCATCAATATCAGTGGTTTAGTTGAACGACTGGACAACAGATAGCAGCATCAACATCAGTGGTTTAGTTGAACGACTGGACAACAGATAGCAGCATCAATATCAGTGGTTTAGTTGAACGACTGGACAACAGATAGCAGCATCAATATCAGTGGTTTAGTTGAACGACTGGACAACAGATAGCAGCATCAACATCAGTGGTTTAGTTGAACGACTGGACAACAGATAGCAGCATCAATATCAGTGGTTTAGTTGAACGACTGGACAACAGATAGCAGCATCAATATCAGTGGTTTAGTGGAACGACTTCAATGTAGAGTCCTAGCCTAGGCTTACATCTACCATACTAATCGACGTGAAACATTATTCCGTTTCACAGAATTCTAATGGTTATTAGCAACAATGGGTACCCCTAGGTGTAGGGGCCGACTATGATTCATAGTCGGCCCCTACACCTAGGGGCACCCATTGTTGCTATGGATTTGTTTCATTGATGGGAAATAGCATGCAAACCACTGATACCTTGGTAACAATGGGCGCCCCTAGGTGTAGGGGCCGACTATGAATTCCAAGATAGCTAGTAAACATAATAGTTATCATTATATTTGATTATTTGGTGTTAACGACGTACTCGATAGCTTAGGTCATGACGTCTTCCGAATCTGATCCATTATACATCGCGGGGGTCGTCATGAGGGGAGTCCGGCAAGGGAGGTCAGGGACATGTGGGAGGAGGAACGGGACAGTGGGGGAAAAGGGACATACATGGTCCCTTTGTCGCCTCTTACGACTGGCAGAGTCTCCCTGGTTTATTCTATTCAGGGAGTCTTCACAAGATACCTCTACACTAGAAAGATACTTCTACACTGTGCAAGATACCTCTACACTGTGCAAGATACCTCTACACTGTGCAAGATACCTCTACACTGTGCAAGATACCTCTACACTGTGCAAGATACCTCTACACTGTGCAAGATACCTCTACACTGTGCAAGATACCTCTACACTGTGCAAGATACCTCTACACTGTGCAAGATACTTCAACACTGTGCAAGATACCTCTACACTGTGCAAGATACCTCTACACTGTGCAAGATACTTCTACACTGTGCAAGATACCTCTACACTGTGCAAGATACCTCTACACTGTGCAAGATACCTCTACACTGTGCAAGATACCTCTACACTGTGCAAGACCCTCTACACTGTGCAAGATACCTCTACACTGTGCAAGACACCTCTACACTGTGCAAGATACCTCTACACTGTGCAAGATACCTCTACACTGTGCAAGATACCTCTACACTGTGCAAGATACCTCTACACTGTGCAAGATACCTCTACACTGTGCAAGACACCTCTACACTGTGCAAGATACCTCTACACTGTGCAAGATACCTCTACACTGTGCAAGATACCTCTACACTGTGCAAGACACCTCTACACTGTGCAAGATACCTCTACACTGTGCAAGACACCTCTACACTGTGCAAGATACCTCTACACTGTGCAAGATACCTCTACACTGTGCAAGATACCTCTACACTGTGCAAGATACCTCTACACTGTGCAAGATACCTCTACACTGTGCAAGACCCTCTACACTGTGCAAGATACCTCTACACTGTGCAAGACACCTCTACACTGTGCAAGATACCTCTACACTGTGCAAGACACCTCTACACTGTGCAAGATACCAAATGCTCCTCTAAGAATGGACGAACCTGGAAGTTGGGGGAGAACTCTTGTCTGGTCTTCAACCCGAGCGTGTTGTCGGCGCCACCCGAAGATGGCCGAGCGCCGCCCGAAGATGGCCGAGCGCCGCCCTGGCTGGCCTGGTGGTATCTGAAACGTGTGTACGGTACCTCTTGTATTAAGGGTGGACACCAACGGAAATGTGGCAAAAATAAACAAAATTGCAGTTTCAGATTTTTTGTATGTGTATACGTTTTGCGTGTTTATTCCTTATTCGTATACATCAACGCGGCATACAGAGCGCTTTCCTAGTTATATTACAGGTATATCTTTTATAATTAGGGCGTAAACAGATATTGTTACTTTAACAATTCTTAATTTGTTGGTACATACAGACATGCTCTTCATTGTCTGCTTTCTTAAGAGTGTTACACATGACCACTAGGTTTCACCACCAGCCAGGAAGCAGCAAGTAGCACATGGTAGCTACCTGCGGGCCAAGCAACGCTTTACATGCTTAAGAAAATAAAAAACCCTAACCCTTCCCTACACACAAAAACCTATTTCTTCCCTTTAAAAGAATAATATCAATAATATGGTTAAGTCCATGGAATACCGAAACGTTTATACCTTATGCAACTTCTTTTTTTAAATTATTTTGGAATTAAATAACGTAAATAAGTTGTTAAGGTATGTGTTTTGGTATTTCATGTACTTGGCTACATGCTTAGCAATCGATATGTTGCTAATAATAATGCATTATTATTTCTATTGTAAAGGAACAGTGCACTGGAATAAGTAGACTAAAACAATTTATTTTTATTTTTTCATCATCACCATTGTTATTATTATTATTATGATTACTATGACTATTACTATACTTTTACTATAACTATTACTATTGGTTAAATGACCGGAACGAACTTGTAAGAAAAATGTAAGAAGGAATGTATATTTATCAACAAAAAAAGTTACATAAATAAATAAATTCACATTTAGAATCTACCCACTCAGTAACGAAACTGATTTTCAGTGGGGGACTTTAATTTAAAGCGACTAAACCAACCCTGTAGGCTTCGAACACCATCGACGAGTGAGCGATAACCAATCAAAGATCGATATTTCAAATACGAAACATATGAATCAGTGATTGGACAGTGCAAACACCTGCGGACAAATGTCAGAATCAACAAGGCCGATTCAGAACAACTTTGAATTTATTCATTGCTTTAAAAAATTCCTATCACTACTACTCTTACTACTGCTATGACTCACTCGTGATGTTGGCTCTCCTGCCCGACCGGGACGCCGTAGCTGTCCACCGCCTGCTGAGGGAAGTCACTGCCCCCCTGGCCTCCACCGCCATAGTTGAACAGCTGCAAGAAGTTGTCGGGAGTCAACTGTCCCTGCTCGTGTTGCTGCTGTTGCTGCTGTTGGCCGAACACGTCGTTGAACTTGTTCTGCTGTTGCTGTTGCTGCTGCTGTAGGAAGCAAAGAACTTAGAATGTGTGCGGAAAGATATACTAGTTTCTACTATACATGTCCATGTGTCGTATGTATGTGGCGTAAGTAAATCTAGGGTAGGTGAATTCTAAGAATTCTTCTTCACTCAGTTTGAATTCGAAATCTTTATACTGATCGTCATTTCTCATGAACGTTTGTTGCCTATTGAATCGTAGATTATACACAGCTAACAAAATAATGGTGAGTGCAGGAAAATGGTTAGAGTAAAGACATGTTTTGCTAGACCCTTGATTTACGTACGTCGGCGATACTCAGTATAATGGATTTTTCCACACAAAATTAAATGGTTTACTTCTTGGTATAATTTCTAGTTTCAAATGATGTAGGATATCTTTTGTTTAGTATAGCGTTTCATTTTGTAGATTTTTGTTTACTATTTAAGTTACAAATTGCATTCATTATTTAAGTAGCTGGTTGCAATACCAAGTTGGGGTGCTCAGTTAAAGCAGACAAGCATTTCAGCTCCTGTATTAGCAACGTGTGATGTTATAGATAAATGTGGTTACCTGCAAGAAGAGATCACCGTGTTGCTGCTGTTGGTGTTGCTGTTGGAACACGTCGCCGAACTGCTGTTGCTGCTGTTCTTGTTGCTGCTGTATGATGATGTCCAGCGGCTGTTTGCCGTTGCTCGGGTGCGAGAAGGGGTCGTTGGTAGCGGGTATGCGGTGCGCGGGTAGACTGGGGTCCGGGTCTGGCGCGTAGTACGCGGGTCTGCCGTCAGGTGTCACGCCTGTCTGGTCGTTGGTCTCCGGCTCCTGATGCACCTGTTGCAACACACCTGTTAGTACAAGGGGTCGTTGGTAGCGGGTATGCGGTGCGCGGGTAGACTGGGGTCCGGGTCTGGCGCGTAGTACGCTGGTCTGCCGTCAGGTGTCACGCCTGTCTGGTCGTTAGTCTCCGGCTCTTGATGCACCTGTTGCAACACACCTGTTAGTACTGGGGTCGTGGGTAGCGGGTATGCGGTGCTTACAAAACGATAATGCTGGGATTGCGTATTAAATATCCTCTGGAGATTCTCGTTGTTTCTTCGCCTAAAGAGGGACGGGTTTCCGACAGAAAACTTAATTAATTTTCACCTATTCCATTATTTGACAGTTCCCAGAAAAAAACCTCGCCTTTATGTAGTTCATTTTGTTATCACCAGAATCCGTTTGAGGATTCAAGCGTTGCTAAGCAACCTACTTACAACGCCATTAGCAATAAGACAACAATAAACATTGAGGGCTAGTCTCCTCATCATGATAGTTGATTTTCTTGCCACCAGAACGCATCTAAAATTCACACCACATCAACTTCCCACCTTACAGGGCGATTCTGTATGGGCCACGATAAATTTATCAGCGGTTGTAGTCGTTACTGAAGGCGAATGCAAGGTGGTGATTGGCTCATCGCATGCTTGTTGCACTACATGGACGTCGATGAGCGCCGAGCGCCGGAAGTGGATGATCCGACCAATCAAGGCGAAGCGGCGCTTGCAAGCGCCGAAGTTGGTTGGTTCCAACTTCTTCGGATCATCTACTTCCGGCGCTCGGCGCTCGTCGACGTCCATGTAGTGAACTAAGCATTCTTCTAACAACTGAAACCGGTGATAAACGTATTGTCGCCCATACAGAATCGCTCTGCAGATCCGCCATGGGGACAATGCATAACTTGGGTGGTTTAGCTCGTGAACAAGGTTGCAACTAGTTGTGATGGAGAGTTTTGAGTGGCCATATCTTTACCTCGTATCCCTGCGAGTGGTGTATCTCCACATTGCCCAGGCCCAGTCCATGCGCGACACTCAAGCCCACGGCCGCAGCTCCACCGCCTCCTTGATGCAGTCCAAAGCCTCCTGGATGCGCCCCACCGCCTCCTTGATGCAGCCCAAAGCCTCCTAGATGCGCCCCACCGCCCCCTTGACTTGACGCGGTCACGCCGTGGTAGCCATGAGGCTTGTCTGCGTGGCTCAGATTGGGCGCGGGGATGGTGTGGATGGGCCCCTTATTATCATCCAACACGCTGTTCAGGTGAGGCTTCACATCGTCCAAGAAGCCGTGGTTGAACGGCTGGGATTGATGCTGGTTCAGAAGGCTGTGACTGAAAGTCTGCGAAGAGAATGGAAGGGATTCGTAATAGCAATTACATTGTAGCTACAGTATTAATATCGTGATAACCTAATTAAGTAATTGGTGGGTTTTAGGTCAAACCTGCAAATAAAATAATGATGTCATTTTTGACTTGTGCTTATGTAATTTGTACTTTCCAAAGACTAACCTTACTATATTATGTATTGCACGGAAAGAAAAATATTGTTGGCTTAACGAGAATTATTGTGTCCTCAACAATACTTTCAGACCACTATGGGGACGGCAATCGGTATTGTTGTGGACACAATAAATGTATCGTTAGACTAATATTGCTAGACCAACAAGAAATAATTGTTACTACAGCAAAACAATATTGTAAAGACAACAATACCAAATAGGTGTGGCAACAAGGCAAGCTTGCCACTCGTACAATATTATATTGTTAAGACAACAATACTGGATGTGTGTGGCAACAAGGCAAGCTAGCCTCTCGTACAATATTATATTGTAAATACAACAATACTGGAAGTGTGTGGCAACAAGGCAAGCTTGCCTCTCGTACAATATTATATTGTAAAGACAACAATACTGGATGTGTGTGGCAACAAGGCAAGCTAGCCTCTCGTACAATATTATATTGTAAATACAACAATACTGGAAGTGTGTGGCAACAAGGCAAGCTTGCCTCTCGTACAATATTATATTGTTCAGACAACAATACTGGATGTGTGTGGCAACAAGGCAAGCTTGCCTCTCGTACAATATAACATTGTTAAGACAACAATACTGGATGTGTGTGGCAACAAGGCATTGCCTTTCGTACAATATTATATTCATTCTTGGGGACGCTACTTTTAAAAAGAAGCATGCCTCCGCTACAGCTAGTTTGCTTGAAAAAATAGTGACGCTATTTTTTCGCTACAGAAATAATTAAAAAAGTAGCGTCGCTAAACTCGCGCTCTTTTCAGAATGAAGCGCGCTACATTTTCGCTACAATTACGTCACGTTGGCCGCACGTCAGATTCTGATATCTTGAACTTGTCTCACTTACCTTTACGTGCATGCGGATGTTGTATGACGACGATGCCGACACCGAAATGGTTTTCACTTTCGGGATGCACATATTACACTGCTTCTTTGCCTGGGCCCTTGTATGCAAAATACTTTTCGTATGCCGGCCACGGCAAAGATTTAACATTTTCACAACACTCAGACTCTTCTTCATCAGAAGACATGGTCAATGTAACGTAAATAGCGAAATATTTACACAAAAATAAAAATATCACAATTAAAAACAAAAAATCACAAGCACAGCACAGGGCGTTAGACGTAGTAAACACAACGCTCACTCGCAGTCGTACTGTATCTCACTTCACCCTTCAACACAAGTGCACTGACCGCTGGACAGAGAAGAGGCTGCAGACAACACTATTGTCAAGAGATGGTACCGTTAGAGCCCGAGGCGAGGGTGGCAAACTTGCTTTTGCAGTTTTGGGACAGGGGTTGGGGAGGGGGGAGATTCCTACCGTACAATGACCTCTCGGAACGAGGCCATAGGGACAAAAAAAACTGCGTCAAAGCGAGGGATGTTTTTATTTCACTGTAATGTCAACAACATTATAGACAACAAATTGGAATAGCCTACTTATAACGCTCCCGATTTTAAAATTTTCCAGTAGCGAAATATGTGCGCTTGTTTCACGCTACAGCTACGCACAAAATGTAGCATGCTTCCGCTACAACTACATTGAAAACAATTGTAGCGCACTTCAAGCCACGCTTCTAATAAATGTAGCATGCTGCAAGTAGCGCGCTACTTTCAGCGCGCTTTTCCCCAAGACTGCTTGTTATTATGCAGATCCTGTATTGTTGTTACTACAACACAATATTGTAGGAGCGGCCAGGTTATCTTGTTGCTACACCTATACTGTATTGCTCTCTTAACAAGACATGACTTGTTATTATGCGGATCCTGTATTGTTGTTACTACAACACAATATTGTAGGAGCGGCCAGGTTATCTTGTTGCTACACCTATACTGTATTGCTGTCTTAACAAGACATGACTTGTTATTATGCGGATCCTGTATTGTTGTTACTACAACACAATATTGTAGGAGCGGCCAGGTTATCTTGTTGCTACACCTATACGGTATTGCTGCAATAACAACACAGTACATTTACCATATTACGATTCGCATTATTGTTAAGGCAACAATTAATATTGCAATACTAGCAATAACGTATTAACAAGAATTGAATTGTTGTTTTAGCAAACACCTTTTGCTGTAGTAACAACTGAGATTGTTGAAGCTGCAATTCATATTGTTGTAACAGCCATAAACTTATTAACAAAACCTATATTGCTAATCCAACAATACTGTTTTTTTCCGTGTGGTAAAGCTAACACATTCAATCTTTTCAAATATATTTTCTCTGAAGTACTTTTCGTGGCACTTGTCAAAATAAATTCGTCTGCTTGGGACTCTGTCCACGATCCCCTTGTTTGAAATATCAACATTTGGTCAATATACATCTACCTAGAAGCCTTTTCTGGCTGCACCACTGATGTCAGCTGTACTTTGTTGTCCAAAGCGCTTATCTACAATTACCTAACCTCTTTGCTCTGCCGTACCAACCTCTTTGACTACCTGCGGCCTCAGCCTATGGTGCAGGACCCCCTGAGTGAAGGACAGTGGCTTATGGTCTCTTTGATCTGCCGTACCAACCTCTTTGACTACCTGCGGCCTCAGCCTATGGTGCAGAACCCCCTGAGTGAAGGACAGTGGCTTATGGTCCAGTAGATGATGGGACTGTTGCTTGACATCATTGAGGAAGCTGTGGTGCGCCTGCGAGGCGGGCCCGGCATGATTCAGAAGGCTGTGATGCGAGAGACCGCTCGGCCGCGCGTTATTGAGAAGGCCGTGACTTGACTGGAGCCCAATACCATGATGCGGAGCTCCTATGCTGAGGATTGAGCCCTGTTGAACCTGTCCTCCGAAGTTGTGACCGTGTCCTCCAAGGCTGTGACCTCCAAGGCTTTGACCTCCTAGACCCAGGTTGTGACCTCCACCGTGGCTCTGGATGCCGCTGAAGCTCAGGAGGGACTGGGAGGGCCCGTGGTGGGGGTGAGGGTGGGAAGGGGGGCCCACGGGGAAGTGGGGCTTGGAGTGCGCCTTGTAGGAGTAGGGGCCCCCTCGGATGCCGCCGCTGGGGCGAGAATGGGGGCGGGGGCGGGGGCCGCCTCCCTGAAACATTCAAACACATCACATAAGACGACATTCAACTACATAATGAACACACATTATGTGATGTAGATGCGCTGCAAACAGTTCAACCGCTCACTACTAGGTGGCAGCTGCAGCAAACAGTTCAACCGCTCGCTACTAGGTGGCAGCAGCGCAGCAAACAGTTCAACCGTTCACTACTAGGTGGCAGCTGAAGCAGCGCAGTTGAAAACGGGAGCACGCATGTTTTGTGAAAGCTTTGCTGGAAGAATGATAATCGATATATCATTAAAACAAACGGAACTTCTTAGTTGTCATGTTGTGTTTGAACACTGAACATGTTTGGTAATCTTTATAGTAGGCCTGCAGCATTAACAGAGACACATACGGTGGGATGAAGATTTGAACACTCCAAAACGCGACTAAATAAACAACATTATAAATTTTTATTGATAAATGGTTTTTTATTTTGGATACGAATTATTAATTATTTCATTGACATCCAAAATCACATTATGATTTAAACACTTGAAACTTTTTAAAGTTAATGTCTAGTTGTCAAGAAACCACATGTTGATTATAATGTACCTGTCCGTAGAAGACTTGCGAGGGTGGTGGTCTGGGCCCGTAGTGTATCTTGGGCGGCAGTGGGGGGTGGGGGGCGTGTGGGGGCCCCCTCAGCTTGCCGGGTCCCCTATAGTCACACTGTACCGCGCAGACCCACGCTAGAACCAGCAGGAGTCTGAAACACTGGACCAAACAGACACGTTACACTTCACTTATTGTATTGGTTTATTGTCAGCTGTTAAACTACCACACATACATGTTATATTAAATTATGTTACGGTTTAAAACCATGTTTTTATGATACATACTTTAAATTATTGGTCCATGTTTCGACATCACACTTATCATTACCAAGGGACAAGTTTCGACAAACGCTGAGTCAATAATTAAAAGTATATACACCATCTAAACGTGGTTTTAAACCGTCAAATAACGTAAAAAAAAGAAATGAACAATTTAAAAAAAAATTAATGAAATTCATTATATCCGCGAAAGCATACGCCACAACATTTACCAAATAGCATTTTAATAGAGGTTTATGCCAGCTGAAGAGCGCCGGTACCTAGAGACGGGGGATCTTCGTCTGTCTGGGTTCGATCCCCAGTCAGGGAAAACGTTCATTGCTGTGTATCCATGAATGAACCCCGTATAATCACATCCATATGATTAGACATAGACTGGACGTCTAGCCTGTGGTCTAGTCCAGATACCGCGAGCACCAGTGTTGTCACAGCCCATCTGTCATGGCGCCCCCCCCCCCCCCCCTGTGACCTACTAGTCCGCTGCTCTACTGAGCCACTAACAGCCGCTGTTGTTACGAGCGTGCGTAGCTTCCGGTTCCGACCTGACTGAGTGTTAGTGTGAGCAGACAATACAAGACACTTCCAAGGTCGCTGCCGGCCCAGAGCTTCCTCGTGCACCTGACTCTTAACGGAGCCGTCTCAGATTGTTGTTGTTAGTCATTATTTTTTAATTGTAATCAGTTTTTAAAACATTGTCCAGCAGAAATCCGAATGTAAATATTGTGTTTTTTTTCAGACATCAAAAAAATGTAAGATGTCTTCCTGACTTCCTCACGCGAGGTTTCTTTACCCCCAAGAAGGCAGGAGGTGCTTCCGAAAATTCACGCAGAAGATGGGTGCGAGTTGCATATGGACCGTGGTAGATCAGTATCTTCTTCCTTGATACAACTTTGTAACAAAACCTGGCACAGTTGTCGGTGTCGGGATCGCAATCGCAGTACGATTGCGATCAAGATACCGACAATGATCGTGATTCGTGATTAAGGTTTTAAGGATGTAAATAATGATATATGTCTTTCTGCAAACTCACCAAGATAAAATATCAAAAATACAACTTATAATATTTGATTTGTGAATGGTAAGTAAGACCCAGCGCATCTTTGATGAATCCAGCCCCAGACTTTAATCAAGGAACCTCAATCCTTGCGATTAACCTCATTGCTCATGTTAATATTCACGTCACGCCCCGCGAACCGACAGCTGACCTTGATAATGGCGACGGTTCCTCACACATGTTAGGTATGGTAATGGTTCGAGCGATTTAATCGTGGTTACATAATTAATTAATCTGTAATGTTATAAACAAGCGTGTTAAATGCTCCACTCGGTATCAGGGTCGGGACTACGTTGTGTAACAACAGTATCAGGAATGTATGAAGCGACAGAGGTGCTTACATTACTCTTGTACTATGAGAATAACATTACTACGGTAACTTAGGGCTGGTTGTCACTGAGAGGCATCATATCTTATTATATAATAATCGCTTTTGTCGGAAATCTGCCCAGGGACACTCAATATCCCTCTTAGTAACTAACTAGGTATAGTGGTATTTGAAATAGGTTATGTCCGAGGGATGTTAGTATGAGTCAAGCCCAGCATTCGTCTTGGGACTGAGGAAACCTCAGGAAAATCTTGTCAGGATTGCCGGTGGTCGTTCGAACCGGCGACCTCCCGGGTTCGAGTCTCCCGTCTTACCACCGAAACTCAATCGGTGTATTGTTGTGTGAGCTAAACGTAATCGAACCAAGTACCCAACACGGCAACAACAAAGATGGGCTAACGAACGAACGGGTAGACCCCTGTATATGGGCTAGACGATCTGTTGCCTGGCAACCGTGCATTGAGATCTCCACACAATATCAACACGGCAACAACAAAGATGGGTATAGGCCGATGTGTTGCCTGGCAACCGTGCGTTGAAATCCCCACACGGTGAGAAATGACAAACGAGACAATTGTCCAAGTTTAGTGTTCATGCAACGAGGTTAAGCGAGAACACGTGGAGTAACGATAACACGTATCACATGATACTGACGTAGGGAACCAGATTCTGATAAAGTTGCCTCATGCTACGACATAGCCGAGGCCAATGGTACCAGTTTCATTTTATACTTCTCTGGTTCCTGTCATCTAATTGATAAGTTTATTATTATGGCTGATTTCCTACCTTTGGTTGATTACGTGGAACGGGAGGCGAGCGCAATAAGGCTTAGTATTGGTATTAGTATTATAGTATTTATTTGCAGGCATAGATTTCACAATTACACGATGTTATACAATAAAATGCGTATTTCAACAGCGTATAGTAACAACATGGGCATTGTCAAAAACTTAAGATTAAAACATGCTGACCGGTTCACATACAGTATCACATACAGCTTGTGCACCTACTAAGCAGAAGGATAAATTATGTAGGAAAGAACGCCAAGAATCTGTTAAATTTTGTTGCATTAGCACCCATGGAAAGAGCAGTAGATAAGAGGATTCGAGTCGACAAGATGCGGGACGCGCGGAGCTGAATGCAAGCGCTCGGTTTTGTGGCTATTGCAGGTTAATGGGTAATAGGATCATAACCATATTTTGCAGTATCGCTCACAAAGATGTGTTCGTTGCTTTCGCGTAGTCACATTTTCCAAATAATAAAGCACTTTTGACTTATAATGATATAAACATTGTCGATAATGTTAAAATAGTCTCATGACCGTGCAACTTTATCGCATAATAAGAGACGTTTGAAATATTTTCTAGAAGAAGTAAGTAACACAAATCAGAGTTTGAATCAATGTGAGCATCGAAAAAAAAAAGTGTAACTGTAAGTTCAACGGTTTAATCAGAAATTGCACTAACAAAGTGCATGTTTTGCGTTCCAATATTATTTCTAAACACCGTCTGGTAACTCGCTCTGTCGCGACACAGATACATTCCTCCGAGCCGAGCGAAGACGGGCGGGCCAGCCTCCTATTGGCTGCCGAAGTCCAGCAGTCTTCATCCCCCCGCGCCTACCGCCCTCACACTCCAAACCAGTCGACCTTGACAACGTTAGCTCGAGCTGTGAATGTGATTGAAGACGAGACGAGGAAATGTATTTGGGCTAAGCAGGGCAAGAGAATATTCGCCGACTTGACTATCCAACCAACCGATAGTTAGATTAGTCTTGCGCAGACATGGTTATATATCAGTCTTTGAAGGTCTTGCGTAACGAGTTGATGCCCCCTCTCATATACCTAGGACCACATGCAGGAATTGTTTTTAAATATCGTGTGCTTACTTGTAATTGTTTATAAACGGACGGTCAATATCGGTAAATTATTTTGCGGTAAGCCTGTATGCACACACGGCTTACGCGCCAAGCCCCCCCCCCTCCCCCCCCCCCCCCTTCTGGAGACACCTACACAGTGAACTAATAGTAATACTGTTTCGCAGTAACCTGCTCAGACCCAACATTTACCTCTTCAGCTACGTAGATAATTATACTAGTGTTTGTCGGTGTGAGGATGGATTGGAGCAAATGTACAATTTTTGGGGGCTCAATCCCAGCGATCGTATTTTGACTTAAAAAATCCTGGCCAAAATTTTCAATCAAGATTACCAAAGTGATAACGGAATCGAATATCTAACCGGCAACGTCCCGAATAGTATCTCGTGTTACCGCTCAACTATCGGTTGCAGTCGTTGTAATACTTGGCTTGGTAACAACATTATACAGCCCTACAGTCTGCATACATTATTACTTTTCTAATGCCATTTGCCAGGTGGCTGTGAATAAAAGTTTTCACTTCCCAGCCCCCTTCATTTGAATTATTAGCCTGGGCCCTGTCAAACTGCTTTGGAGTCATCTAAAATCTAAATAACTGCAAAAAAAAAAGCATAGATCAGCAATGAGATTGACGTCTAAAGAAGGTGGCAGTGATTGGCTGACGTGATTTAGAAAATTAATATTTAGTCCATATATTTGGAGTCCACCTTGCACAGCTCTTCCGAGGCACTAAACTAACCCTAAAACATAAATTATATTTTTGCTGGGAGAAACCTCGCCATATTTGCTCCTCTAATAATATCAATATTGTATACGTTTCGAGGTCTTGCGTGATTACTGTGTGGGATGGGAGTGCATTTGAGTGCGTGAAGATGAACTTTGAGTGCGTGAAGATGAACGTGCGTGAGTTGGCATAGTTTCTTGCTAAATGAAACGTAATCGTGTATCGATGCAAACAAAGAGAAGCCTATGTCAAAGTATGTCAAATAGGCCGATACCGGTACCATATTATGTTTTAATTGCAAAATGCACACATATACACACACATAAAACGAAATGTAGGCCTACATAAATCTGAAAGATTAATATAATGCTTATTGGTGATTTTACGACAATCAATTGAATATTTAAAGAACTTGTCAATGAAGTATTATAAACAAGTCGATCAAATAAACAATTGTGGACCTGAAAGGGCATTTTGTTGTTACAATATAACAATAAACAAAAAACAAGTCGATCAAATAAACAATTGTGGACCTGAAAAGGGCATTTTGTTGTTACAATATAACAATAAACAAAAAACACAGCTAGGACTCGAGCGTAAATTGTCATTTTTTGTCGTAGACACGAAATCAAAAAAAATTTAGAAAGATGTGCAAATTTGAATTAAAGCGAATTTAACTCAAATTATTGAGTATATTATCCTAAAGTAAAAAAAAAACAATACACAAGTATATACTGGGGGCTATTCCTGAAAGTTGTCAAATTTGAAATTTGTCACAATTTTATTTGAGGTGATAACTGCACCCGTTCCGAGGCTAGAAGGTACCAGCAAATAGTATTTCTCCATTGTAGTTAGATTTACGGTCACAGCCGACTATCACAATGCAGAACGAAATCAAGCGCCAAATCGTATGTCACTGATTTTAGCACAGAGCACCGTAGTCGGTAGTCACCGTGGAGCTACCGATACCTCCTATCTTTCAAATCATGGCCGACAGAGTTCTGCCACCAACTTTATGCTTAGGTGTATTTTTATCTCTATTTGACAACATTTAGACATATATCTTTACTTACCACCTTGTACTTTACTATTGAACAAATTATTGTAATTGTATTATTCTAATTGTAATGAATTTGTAATTTGGCTTGGGGTAATATATTATTAATATTACGTACTATAAAGCAATAATGGTAATAACTCATCAAGTTAATGAACTTTAAAATCAATTTAATAATGTCATCAAGAAACATTTCAGTACTTGGAAAATAAAACTGAGAATGCAAATTCATCGGCCAAGCTTTTAATTATAAATACAATTACAGTGTGTTCATTTTGTTTTCCCCACCTCGAAATGTTTCAATAAGTTAATTTAATTTTGTATTAATGTAATTTATTTATTTATCAATTATTAAGTGATGTAAACATTTATATATTTGTTTATTTAATTAATTATAATAACTATATTTATATATTGGAAATAAATAATTGGCTTGGCCACAATTTTAGATATTACCCCTTTAAATGTTGAGCCTCTTTTGAAATTGGCATTTTTGTACGTGTGCCCTCTTTGGTTTGTAACGGTTTGTCTTCTCCGTTTTGGGCTTGGCCTCTTTTTTGCAAATTTTTTGCATTTTTGTTTATTGCCTACCGTAGTTTACACGTAGGCCTACGACGTATTTCATTGCTCACGTGAAAATAACCGTCTAAAAGTAGGAAATTGCAGTTTGTTTTATTATTATGTTTAATTACATACCACATGAACGACTAAAAAGTATTTATGGAAATAACTATGAGTAGGTCCCTGTCGTCCACATATTCAAGCCAATATAGTCAATCTACAAAGGTCGATGGCCCTAACTGTTAGTGACACCTGGGCGGGGGGGGGGGGGGGGGGGAGTCACCGCAAATAGCTTACGATTCTGAGAAACTTGAAAGGATGAATGAAACCAACCCCTAATACCGGAGGCCAGACGTTCCACCAACAAAACCAGTACCAGGTCAACGCGGAAGTGAGCGGCCGGCTGATTGTCAGTGATTCACCTTGCATTTCTATACTTACCCCCTTTTTTAACCTTCATAAAACATTCAAGTAAACAAAGTAATTGCCAGGGGATATACCATTTACTATGTGCCTCGTTGGGCCGTTGCTATGACGTAAAGGAAATATCAGATGTGAAACCCCTTTGCGAATTTAAAAGCACATCACCCCCTCGTAGTTTAGAGGTAGGTACACTTACACCCCCCCTCCATCAATACCTCAAGAACTCAAAGTTATAAGAATGTAAATGGTCTTTTTATTAGTTAATTTTCTAGCATTTTTTTTTCAAGGTTTAATAACAGTATGCATAGTTAGTGCATTATATATAGTGCATTAAAACTAACCAATGCTTCATCAATCATCATGAATAGAATATGTATTTATTTGACTCGCGCACGTAATATCGATAGAAACCCATGATAACGATAACGATAACACCTAAATGTCGATGAGTCGTTTAATTTCACATAATGATCATCGATAATTCATCCATTTTAAACCGGGAAAATTTGAATCGCCGCCAAACACCGACATTTGTGTACTTAGTGTAAATTGGTGAATAACACTGAAATTCAAGTTGAAAAACATTAAATTTCCAGATATTTTTTATTACAACGCGATTTTTTTTATTTTGGCTGGCGTTGACATAAAAATAGTGTCTCAATCCATCTCGCATAGGAGTATCTCGCAACTTTTACATGCATATTGCATACTGTCTTTCTTTCGACGTAATTGTGTAGAAGGCTAATATTTACAAAGTAAGATTTTTGAAAATTGAAGAACCACTTTATGCACAATTTTTGAAACATTAACCTCGCTTTATATACCTGCCAATAAACCGATAGTGAAACTGTTACTGTACCGAAATCGAGTAATTGTATTCACCATAAACCAGTGCCCCTAGGTAATACGGGTCTAGGTATGTAAATGGAACGTTTTGAGTTTTGTAGCAGGTGGAACGAAAAATAAGTTTTAATAGAATATAATAAGAAAATATATGATTTGGCTTTGCACATTTTAGCCTAGGTGCACCCTGCATGTGACCACAAACTTCAAGTCTGGCATCTGATTTGGTAGTTTTGCCGCCCCCGCCTACCCTGGCACGAATGTAATCTCTGATAATATTATGTAACTATGTTTGAAAAAGGGAATCAATTATTTAATAATTGCATTCTTTAAAGCTTGGACGTTGAAACAGTCGGTGGTAACAACTCTCCACCCGCCCAAGAAACGCCACATTTGAAATTGGTTCGTCTACACCCCTGAAACACGTTGGAAAAGGGGAACCCAGGCCAGGATGCAGCTTGTGGCCTGACAAGAGTGAATGGGGCGAGTCAGACGTGGAAGTTATGAATGAAAGTGAAACTGAACATAACAACTCTCCATCCGTACTAGAAACGCCACATTTGAAATTAGTGACGATTTCATTGACGATTTCATTGTAACGATTCAATCATTGACGATTTAGAAAGGGTCCTACTTACATCAGTTTTGAAAATCATCTATTCGCACTGTCAGTAAACGTGTCCGTCACTTTGTTTTGTTTATAATATTTGACACAGCGCCATCAAGTTGACGTTATGATAGCTGTTTCATTTATCATTCCATTTGTGTTTATAGTCACTAGTAACAGCTGTCAAAGCCATTTACGAGATTATTATTTTGGGGTTTTTACGACGTACCCCACAGCTACGACTACGATATAGACTATATGCTCACACGCACACATTTTTTTAGACGTCTGTGTCTATGGGTGTGCGTTACTGTTATTTTCGTGGTCGTTGTTGTTGTTTTTGTTGTTGTTGTTGTGGAAGTGGTTCCTATGCTCCTCTCTTACAACCCGTTACGTCAATGGCGAGCATTGTAGGCTTTAGATGTAGTCTAACGGAGCATCGTACTTTGTATGTATGTATGTTTTATCGTGACCCCGTCGTAAGTTACGATATATTTACGCTACGCGCATACAACATTCGTACCTAAAACGTACGGCTACCGCGTGCGGAAGCGGTTTGTTCTTGTACAGCGGCCCGATACGAACTCCTCCGCTGCGTGAGACCTACTGGTGGGTCACGTGACCAGCGCCAGTCAACGAAACGGGGGTAGTTACGATCTCACCCGAGAATGAACGAACAGAGTAACAATCTCCGCCCACTGTGCGCTCACCGAAACATCTTTTTCCGTACGATCTCTCAGCTTGGAGTTGGCCCCGTCGACTAGAATCCTCATAAGAGTCTGACGTTGGTGTGCGACTACACTTACGTTGAAGCTTACGTTGTGTTGTAGCGAGGCTTATCGCGACTATTGTTCGAATAAGGCGCTAGAGACACACCGACTGCAGCGCTAAATGCGTTTGTAAGCCATTACTAAACATGTGTTCCCCTTATACCGTTGGACCCTATCTCAACACTTAAGTTATCACGTACATCAACTGGAGCATACAAGAATTACAACACAGTAACAATTACCTTATTACATTGCAATTATATTGTAATGCGTGTAACAATCTTAGAGACGGTCATAGATAGGGCTACGTTAAAATGATGTGTTGTGGCTAAACGGTAGCGCGCGAGACTTAAGTGGGAAGGTTGTAGATTCGATTCCAGTCCTCGGTAATCTTGGATGAAGTCTATGATTGAGGCCCGGGGTGATGGATTCGGAGTCTCGGGGTAAAAGAAGGAGAAGAGGTCAGTGGCCCCGATCGAGCTTAGGTCCCCGACTTCGAATCCCGTATAGAGCTTTTATAATGCGGCTAGTGTAGACCCACTGACTAAGACTAAAGAGTACCCCTAAGAATGTGTGAATGTGTTGTAGTTCATTGAAACAGCGAGCATGGAAGGGGCTCACATCAGGCTATAGTGACGACATGTTATGATGAAGGCCTAATGAAGCCGTATGGTCTCTAGAACCACTCTCGCCCGTCCCTGGTAATGAAGCAAGGGTTACCGGCACCAGTGTCAAGGCCGGCCTTGCAGTACCGGTTTGTTACCGACATTTCTTGCGTAGGTCAAGTGCTTTGCAACACATTCCAACGTATTTGCGTCCTGCCAAGATCTTTGTTGTGGTACTAAGGTGCCACCCGGAGCTAATTTAATTTCCTATAAAAATAATTGACTACAAAAGGAGGTATTTTGATTAACTACTTTATCGACGTGTTTCTCTCAATATAAGGTTGTAAAGTCAAGTTGTGTTTTGTATTATTTCTTTATTTCGATTTGTTAGTACCAATCTAATAACTAATTAATAAGTAATCACAATCTTAAAACAATCTAAGGTTTGATTTATTAAAACGTGTTTGAAACTTCTTCTAATATCCTTATATTTTGCTGGGCTCTCGTAACATGACGCAGCTTTATGCCTTGACATTAAAATGTGCATTTTAATTTATTATCCCATGCCACAGTACTAATATACATATATTCTTATTTTATGAAAGTACTAACTTTTACTTAGACTGTTTTACTTGGAGCAAATGTTTAACTTTATTTTTTAATTACAATATCTTAAACATTACGTCTTGATATCAGCTCTAAGTACACTAGATATGTACTTATATAATAGCAATCAATATATTTATATAGGTAACTCACAAGATATGGGAATAAACTTCTCATATTGTCCTAGGTTTATGAATAATACACATACTTATTTTCATAAAATTACTTTTTTATATGTTAAGCTCGACCATCCTACATCATACTTTACAATTTTCCATTTCCTTAACATTTTGTCATCTTTAAAATATCTATCTTAAATCGAAGACTGACGTTTCATTATAGTTTTATATATCATATTCACTTTATATTCATTTTATATTCATTTTATATCCGTTCATCTGTTTATTATCTTTAAACTAATTTCCATACTTCTACTTTCTGAAAAACCATCTTTCTTTTATTAAGAAACTAATTTAAACCAAAGTCAGCCCGCACTCAAGAATTATTTCTTAAGCGGGCTTTCTCACTGACAACCAATGAAAATACGTGTTACATTGTATGTAATTATATGTATTGTATTACATGTGTATGTACTTTTCTACGTGTGAGAATAAAATGGAATTAAAAAATCTGTCATTAGAAAGAATAACTTTCTTGAATATGTACACATGTAAATATATTTTTATAAGAAAAAGAGAAAACATGAAAGAAAATATCTTGTTTTCCGTATAATCTTGATTAGAAATGTATGCACAAAATATATGTACATTTTCAAACAAAACTAGTTTTACAAGATTTTCGATTATTTTTTAGCGTAAGATAGTCATCAAACCCACAACCCCATTTCGGCCATTCATTCATTCATTCATTTATTCATTCATTAATTCATTCACTCACTCTCTGTGCAACAACTAACAACAGTTATAATTAAATAGTCTTGTCAGTTCCCAAGATAACATCTGTTTTAAAATCCCTGACAAATTGGAGCTTGTTTTAAAATAGAGTTAACAAATTTTCCTTTCCAGCTTATACTCCCGAGTCTGTCTGGGGTCACCGGCGACATTTCCTGACATGAGTATTTTGTCGTTTTCCTGCAGAGTTGATTTGCTTTCGTTCTCTTGTTCAACTAAAAGCAGAATACTTTACTTGGAATAATTTATTTTTGTTCTTAAAACAAGGGGGAACGTCTTGTCAACATACTTTCTATCCAAGAGATAATATTGGTTTATTCTGGATCCTACTTACAGCAAAATGCTGAAAGAAGATTATTTACTCACATTGTGAACTTTTAAAAAATAGAAACATGTTGGAGCAAAGGAGGCAAAAATAAACCCAAAAAATCAACGAGCCAAACAAATATTGTATAATTTAGAATGCATTATTTATGTAATTGTAATTGGTAAATATCTTGCAAACAATGCCTCGTGCTGACAGCTGCTAATGGGCACACGGTTTTTGAAGACATTGAAACACCTAACCGCAGTTTACCCGTCACGCCGAGTAGAGACGCTGTCTGCACATTATGCACTTTCGTGCTACTCCACTTTAGATATTTGTAAAAACAACAGACATCGTTAATATACTAATATATAATAATAACTTTCATCCATAAATAAATCAGGTTATTTCAATATTGCTTTCGTTCCTTCTAAAACGGAGTAGAACGAAATGTGCATAGGTTTAGTTTGTCGTCTGTGGAGCGGAGACAATGGTCTGTTTAGCCGGGGCCGAGACAAACTAGGTGTGAAAACGAAACTTTAACTTTTATATTAAACGTTTTAATAATTTATAAATTAGAAATACTATTTTATAACTAATTGGGCTGTTATATACTTTCTGCCTGTTTTTTTTTGCTAACGAGGTAATACTTCAATTAAAGATTGATTTGGTTTTAGAGTTTGTTCCAGCGTTCTGTGCAGAGCGCTCAAAATTCGACTTAGCCATTTAATTGTTTTTTAATTATATTGATTAATCAGTATGTTATTACACGGATATTATGTCAACGGTGATCTTGGAGGGGTAAACATGGTGTAAAGCTTTTAGTAGGGATTCCAATTATTGAAAAATAATAATAATTATTATTTTTTAAATATGTATTGAGACGCAAACCAATGAGTACAACTATATTGAAGCGGAGCTTTTTAGATTACAAGATGTATAATGTATATCCATTAACCCTTTTCTCTCTGACGGATCTCGCCGAAGTCCCAGATAATAGCTGTACGCTTTATATCTGATCTTGTAAATGTGGGTAATTCTTTATTCTGCCCGTAAGGTTTCAGCAAGCGGTGCTTAGCCTCAACTCGATCCTATCATTAAGGAACGGTTTGCTCCTATGCTGTAGCATTATCTCTCAATCCTTGATAATGTTTTCAATCTTCAGAAGAGTTTTAGGTTGCTCTCAATTCTTTTATCACCTCTGACACTATTTTCCAATATTCTGTAGCTCTATACTGCATATCTGATCTACATAGAGCTACTACTAACATACACTAACATACACACAACATACACTAACATACACATAGGGCTACTACTCACATATTCCATTCTGACTGTACTTTTATAAGAAATAAATACTTCATTGAAGGATGTACTTATAGTAAAAGCAATCAAAGTAATTCATTATTACTTATTACAAGTCTATCTGATTTACAAAGGAGGTATATTATTTGCATGTGACCTGTGGGGTTCTGATTTGACAAGGGCTTCTATAACTTGTTCGATGTAAAGATGACAGAATGCTAACAATGATGCTTCTTCTTCTTAATGATAGTGGTTATTGGCAGAGATTATCAGGCAGCTTGCGAAGAAAACTGACCGTACTAGTTAAACATGTTCGTAAAGTACGATACCAGCTGCTTAACGTGTCTAGTTTAAGAAGTGACACGACGAAGAGTTATAATATACATATTTTAGTTATGTACGTATCTATAATACACAAATAAAACAGAGGTGAAGTGCCAAGAAAGAAATTTAACTGAAATAGATATTAATTAAAATAACTACTACTACTACTACTACTACTACTAATAACTACTTACTATAGTTATAAACAAGTTTTCAAAGCAGTATTTAGTTGTTTCGAACTCAAAATGAGCCAGGTTTTCACTTTTTCCATGAAGTGTAAAGCGGTATTGAGATATAAATCAAACGCGCGGTAATTTTGAGCGGTTTCGATAGCTTTTTCTCGACGTTTCGACGGCGCCTTGAGAGTCACAGGTGCTCCACCTCGTCATAACCATCTGAACATCCGCGGGGGGGGGGGGGGGGGGAATAGAAACTAGTCCGTCTGAACACACCACAGAACGAAGCTGACTTAGGAAACTAGTTCTGAATTAACGCGTTTATTGTCAATTCATTATTCATTGTATGTGTAATAATTGTAGACTAATACTGTACTAGTTTTATTGAGAAGAAGTCATAAAGTGCCTCAGAAACCAGTTCATTTCAAAACAATTGGAATATTGGAATATTTATACAGTTTTATTGGCAATTTTTAATTCAATATTTGTGTCATTTTAGAGCAAAATATGTTTAGAAATACTTATGTTATGTCCAAACTTGCACCAATACGTTATAAAGTATCTCAGACTGTAACTAGTCCATCTTCAAACACGGAACAAAGTATAGCCTAAGAAAATTTGTACAAATTATACATTTTTAAACTTTTATTGGCAATGTTTTATTCATTGTCCGGGTAATTCTAGAGTAAAACCATTTTATTGAGACTTTCATTCCCCAACTTGTGTCCAGATGTCATAAAATGTTACGGAAACTAGATCATAGTTAACATAAAATTCTGAATATCTTCTTATGGAAAATATAGCATCGAATTGTAAAGCTCCGGAGTTGCCATGGCCATAGGAATCAAGTACATATTATATATACGTAACCCTACTGTGCATTTGGCCTAATCCAACATACATAGACAGTTGAATATAATATAAATAATATCTTTATTATAACCACATTACTTCTATATTAGAGATAACGAAAGTTGAATGGTAGATTATTATTATTCAATGTCTGCGTGATTGTAGAGCAAAGTATGATTGTCTTATCGAGACAGTGAATATGATGCTCAGGCAATGTGCCAAGTGCCCAAGTGCCCAAGTGCCAAAGTGCCCGGCACGTGGAGACGATCGGAGAATGTCCAACTTCCGTCCACTCATCTCCCAACTCCACCCGGAACCGGAATCCCAAGACTGGTTCATCAAGTTTTACAATTAGGGATAATTAATGAAAGTGACTCGAAAGAATTCGCCCAAATAAAAAGCGTCTGTGTTGCCGAACAAACTGGAGCGGTTCAGACTATTAACCTTATTAACAAAACATCATATCAGTTTCGCTCTCGTCACTGATGGTCAACTGGAACCGGTGGGTCTGGTCTGATCGTTAATTATGCAAACCATCTCAAATCTAGAGTAGGCGTTTAGGTGTTGTTTTTTGTTGTTGGAAATAATATGACAATTTTCTCTTTCGTGAAATTTTACGATTTTTTCAACGGAATGCATTCCTACAGTGTTGATAGTAATAATATTTTTTGTGGTAATCTCTGTTACTGAACTAGGTATATTAGGGTGTTTGGATAGTTGTGGAGGAATGTCCGAGAGCTGTCACTACTGTCAGTAGGACTCAGTCCCAGCATTCGCTTTTTTGACTGAGAAAACCTAGGCAATTTTTCAGTCAGAATTGTCGGTGGCCGAAATCGAACTAGAAGACACCCCTTACCCCTCAAAGAGAGGTTAAACTTCACAAAAAGTATGACAACATATTAGTTATTTGTCAGAAACTTCATTTGGTAATGAATGTGTTGCGCTTTCCACAAAATATTCCGATGTTACCGACAAAATAAACTACCGTTGTTTTATCTTTATCTTCAATTATTCCAAGAATTTCGTTTTTATATCTTGTTTTTTCCTGTTTGTAAGCGACGGTCTTACTTAACTTGTGTGTGTCTATAGTCCATGAAGACTTATGTACCTATGTCGTGACTAACTGTCATTGAAATGACAGCCAGGGAAAGTGACAGCGAATGAGCTCTGTGATGTTAAGTCTTGTCGGTGCAGCTTCTCCATTTCCACCATTTCACGCGTATTTCTTGTGATACTGAAGGAAACTTGTGGCTATTGTTATTGATGTCTGTTTGTTGGGTAATTAAGTGAAAAACTGGTGAAATTCGATTTATTCCCTGAAACACTTTTTGTTGAATTTAAGTGGTCGACACAAATTGACTGAAAACAGTGAGAACTATAAAGATACGAACGAAAACGATTCTCAAGTTGTTTTTGTCGATCACTCTTGATGATGTTATTTGGGGTTTGTACAAGAAGAAAAAAACGAATGAAACATGAAAATAGATTGAAAAACTATAAGATAACCAGTGAAAACCAGGGCCCAGATTCACAAAGGTGCCTAAGTGCTAAGACGTCCTAGTTTAGGCAAATCGTAGTGATATAAATCACCAATATGTCGTTCTGCAATGTTATAAAGATAAAATATAGTAAAATATGAACAGTTTAACTAATAATATTTGATTTGTGAATGTGTAAATTAATACCTAGACATGATTTATCTTGATTTATCAAGCTAGGATCTGCCTAACTTAGGACAACTTAGAGTTACGCATCTTTGTGAATCCAGGCCCAGATTCTTTAAAAACCCGCAAACAGAAAGGAAATATATTACAGTAAAAACAACAAACATACCATAATTATATTGTTAAAGGTTAAGTTTAGTAACAGTTTCCACATTTCAATATTAGATGGCTTTGTGTTATGATTTTCCCAGTCTCGAATCATGTATAAATAAATAAATAAATAAATACATTCACATTTAGAGTATACCCACTCAGTAACGAAACTGATTTTCAGTGGGGAACTTAAATTTAAAGCAACTAAACCAACCCTGTAGGCTCTGAGCACCATCGACAAGTGTAACTTCTTCATTATCACTCTTACATCGTCTCGATTAGCATCGTTGCCACACTACGAGACGTAGAGGTATTTAAAAGGAATGCCTAGAGTGGATGCTCTAATTGGTGGTTCTGATCGAGCTAAGCGGGATGGGCCCGACTTGGGCGCCCGAGGCCCTCGCCTTGTTTACATCGCGATCACGTGGGCTATCATTTGAGAATAGTTCCATTTGAAAGGCGCGAATAGTTGAAAGTGACACAGAGAATTCACAAAAAACAGTTGTACCTGATCTAAGTAGATCAGAGTGGTTTCTCTTGAGCGGCGGCCGCTATTGTCGGCGCGACCAGGTGGGCAAATGGGGGCCAGCGCCTCCTGGGGACGAACCCACCCAGTCATTTCGGTTTCTTGGACCTTCCTAGTGGAAAGTTTTTTTTTTTACTTTCAAATTCCGGATTAATCGCTTGGCGTGTGCGAAGATTCGAGTGTCAGAGTCGAACTATAAAGAACGTATCGGATTTATATCTTAGAAAAAGTAGAAAATATGTTGGGAATATGTAACAAATATAAATCGAAATATAGTAAATATGTTGTAGTAATACAAAATAACTCGAGTATTTGATGTAATATTGCATGATCATAGTTATCCTTATCTACAATATGTAATGATTGATTGATTGATAGAATTGATATTATAAATTTCTTAAAAACTTGGACTGTTTCATGTAAACAACTCTTGAAAACCTCTAGTTAATTTAGATTCCCACTACAGGAGCAAGTACGTACATACTACGTGAAAGTATTTTCTTTTCAAAAGAAAAAAAAACTATGTACAAGTGTTCACAAAATGTAATCCTACCTTTAAAAACGATCACTTAAAATTATTTCTAACTCAATCAAGCTTGCATCACGTACGTTGACAAAGTATTTTATTTACGCAAGAAAAGTCTAATAGAATACATAATACCTAAGAAACTGAGAATGCTTAAAAAAACTAAGTGCCATAAAAACGAGTACCTCAATTCGCATCTCAATCAAGGAGATAGTTTTTTCATTATAACAAGTGTTATACGGGAAAGTATTTTCTTTTCAAAAGAAAACCTTATCACAAAACGTAACAGACGGCCCAGTTTTCTCATTAGCAATGTCCATGTCCACTTCCACTCAACCGGACAGAAACATATTCTTCGTGCATGAACAATTTACATTTCTAATTTCCTTCGTTACTTTCAAGCCCGAGATTGATTAATTATGTTTAAACAAGAGCATAGTTTGTTTTTATCTTTTTAGGTTGGTAATAACCTTGAGGGACTACTTTCAGGAGACCCACATTGTTGCAACAAATCAGTTTATGTTTTTTTCACAATAGATTTAGAGCTAGAAACGCAGTTTTTATAAAATACGCACATCATGAATGTATTAGTTTAAAATTCGAACGATGACGATTGAAAGTACCAACTTGGTTTGTTTGCATCGCCGGTAATTGCTGTACTCTATTCCTCTGTACTGATGGTCTGTATCTGTATAGTAAGAGACATTAAAATATCATCAGTATTAAGTTAACCGTTTGAGTTTACCTACTTTACAAACTATTTCACATACTAATCTCCAATGTTTCACTTTTTAAATTAAGTTCATCATTAGGTTCACTTTGACTAAGTATTTACGTATGATGTCTTGAGTTTTCTCTGTGCGGGGTGGAAAGTATCTTAGTTAAACGTTTTCCAAAAATCTTAAACACAAATTTATTTAAATATAGGCTATGGAATGTAGCAGATTCTTTTTGTGCCTCTATTTTGATATCAACAACCTAATATTATTTACAAACACAAATGCACAATTTAAATATTTGTAAATAAATAATTGCAGTACAAATAAATGTTATCTTTTAATAATTTACGTGTATACACAATGAATACTGTGTGATACAAATTATTTTATCATAGTTACCAACGACAAAACTATCACAGTTTTCTGGTTAAAACTCTGGTTGTAACACATACTCACTAACAATTGTTCTTGAAATATATATTTAAAAACTATTTCGTAGAAAAACTAACAAATATAAGCCAAGCTATAAAGTGAATAATTATTAATTAACTACAAAAATGAAAGGAGACTAATAATTATTTTATCGTGCCAAAAGTTAAACAGTGCATACAGAATTGTCCAATCATATTTGGGTTCTTTTAAATTGGTTATAACAACAGTTTCTATTACTGTTGATTACAAAATAATAATTATAGCGATTGTGAAAGTCACAGTTGGCCTAATGGATAAAATGATTGTCTTTGTTGAGCTAAATTACTAGATTTACCTACGCACATTCAGAACAAAAACAAACAATAATGATTAATTTCGAGTCATGTGTGTTTCTTATGTTATCACTAACAGGCCTGATGGAATTTTGAGGCTAGCTGACACCTGTTCGTTTACCCGTGCCTTAAGAGCGTTCGGAAGTAGTTTTGACGTTTTTAGTCAACTTATTTCTCTTAAACAAATAATAGGATTATTATGAAAATTTGCCTACTTGCAGAGGGGTGTCATATCTACGCATGGTATTAAGTACATTTATGACAAGCCTGCTCAAAAATAATATACTCACGATTGAATTATGCAAATAAATTACTTTCGTCGAAATAATACGGAGAATCTGTTTAAAAATGGGTTCCTTATTTTTTAATAGGTTGGTGACAAATGTATTTTTTTTAAACCATGCATAGATATGACATCCCTCTACAAGTAGGTAAATACTTATAATAACGGCCAATACATCTGTAAAACTCCTACTGCAGGACTTATTTGAAGACAGGGTAAAACTTAGGTAGAATCGAACCCTGGACCTTCTGCATTGGAGCAGGAATAAACCCAATAAACAAAAGTTACCGACTAACAAGTCTAAACACATTTCGACAGCGATCATGTCCAATGTTGGGGCAATGCACTTATGTTAGTGCATGAGGTATATTGGGTCAGTGAAACCACTTGTCCGGCAATGACTGTCAACAGGTGCGTCAAGGTCAGTGACAAAACAAGGTGTCTTCCTCAACACATGGCAGGATGCATGAGTGCCTCAATATACTATCTGCTCCACTCATCATGAGGGGTCACGGGTCGATGCCCACATCGGACATCTTAGATCTAGGACTCTGTTGTCTTGCATCTACATTATATGCACATTGTATGCACATATAATGCATAATTATGCCATTCGAGATATAAAATACTGGACAGAACCATGCGCCCATACACATATCTAGACTACACGGTATATTATTTCACAAGTAGCTCAGAAAGCGAGAGAAATAATAATGTATGGTTTCTTAGTCATATCTTTAAATGAGATCCAATATACTCATTTTTTTTTTAGTAATTCGGGGTTAAATATTAAACAATCTAGTATCTACAGACATTATCAACAAAATTATTTACAAAGTATACTGTTTGGATTAAATTGAAGAAATTATTGAATCCCTAAAGGACCCGTTTCGAATAGAATTGAGTTGGTACCAATGGATTCGGCTGTTTCGTGAGGATGAGTTGTGGCAACTTTACAAAAATGTATTCATTCAATTAGTTTCTCTCATCTTCATCAAAAGATAAATAAAATTGTTATGTAAGGTTAGCTGAGGTTTTTGTGAAATCGTTCAAGGATGGACTGTTTAACAACCTGTTGATATGTTGATATGTTCTACCCCTGGGCCAAAGATAGTAAGATATACCCTGCCCTGGGCTGAGATGTTTGTTGTTTGTTTCAGCGAGAGAGATAAGTAGTCTGAATTAATTGACAAACTAGTCTTGCCCGCCTAAAGCTGGGTGGCCGGAAGGAAGCAGCTTGAACTGTGAAGCACGTGGGGACATGTCCAGCCCGGTGGGAGAACTACGGCACTACAGCCTCATAGCGGAGTAGAAAGCAAATAGCGAAAATAATTTATTTGTAAATATTTGTTTTATCCATTTAAAAAATGATACTATAAACATTATATTGTTTGCCCGAGTATAATCATCATTTTTGTCACAACAAACTAAATGATTGTTCTGAATCGAAAACCATAACTATAATTGATTACTCGAAGCGAAAACCGAATCCAAAAACGAAATTAATTTCCCAAACCGAAAACCAAAACGAAAATCAATTTCCTAAACCGAAAACAATCTAATTGAACTTTTAATTTACAAACCGAAAACAATGAAAACGAAATTATTTTCCCTAACCGAAAATCGAAACAAAACTCTATGTTGAAATCTTCGAGTCCCGGTCTCAACTATTTCTACCTCTCCACCTCTCTCTCTCTCTCTCTCTCTCTCTCCCCCGCGGTGTCTCCTCTTCATCACTCAATCCAATCACCTCGTTTCCCTCCAGCTCTGTCACGCTCTGGTTCCCTCACACCGACCATCGTTCAGCCATCAACACTAATCACTTGTTACAAGACACGTGTTGATTCAATCCCGCAGTAATGAGTTCATTTAATGGAATCGTAGAAAGTAACGATTTAAAACTCAATTTATAACTTTTTTGACAGCATTGTGTTTCTGAATGAATCCAGTATAACAATTTCTAAGTTGTCGCAGTTTTTTTCTTCTATCTCATTACTATGCCTATAGAAAGCGGTACGTGTTTATAATCTTCTGACGATTGATTACCGTAGTCAGATGGCTCTGACGACGGAGATGGAGATGCCTGGGAAATGTATCAACATTATTCTTGATGTCTTGAATTATACAAAATGATAACAAATCGTTTTCTCATTTCGGAGAGATCGCGAAACTGTGAGCGACTGACGATGCGGCATTGTGACCCACGAAACAGAGTTTTTATTAGTATCATCCTCTAGTCGTCTTCATTATGAGGGTGCTTGATTATGATTCATTTTCATTTTCCGTATGAATCCCTGTTTAGGGTGCACACCAGCTTTACCTGATGTGCCCCTCTTCAGGTGACTAACTAGGTTATTAAGGTGTTTGGATAGTTGGGAAGGAATGTCCGAGGGCTGATAGTATGACTCAGTCCCAGCATTCGCCTTAACGACTGAGGAAAACCTCGGAAAAAACTTTCAGTCAGGCCTGCCGGTGGCCGGAATCGAACCAGCGACCTCCAAAATTAGAGTCTCACGTCTTACCGCTGAGCCACCTCTATCGGTTGATTATGATTGAGGATATCCCTCAGTCAGGATTGTCTACGTAGCCGGCATCGAACCGGCGACCTCTCGAACTGTCTCGCGTGTAACCGCTGAGCCACCTCCAAGTGATATGAATGAGAGTCACTGATAAAACACTTGGGCGGCCCCGTTCAGTGTTGACCTAGGTCATGTAAGTACTGAGATTGTACGAGTCATGCACGAGTCATGCACGACTGAACAGCGACCGCTTGACTGAAAGAAGTTTCTCGAGACATTGACAAAAACTCAAAGCTGTGATAAAGAAGAACTAGTTACTGAATTAGATTCTAGCCGGGAATGTTTTTTAAAGAGAAAAACATGTTTTAAATTGTATTAAAAAACCGTTTAAATAACTAGCAACATACGTTAATATTTTAGAAAAGTGCTGATATGATAACTGAAGAGCCGTTTTTGGAAGTAAATTATTGCACTTTTTATGTAAATATACATCACATTTTCAGATGGTCGTCATGTGTTAAAGTTTCCATTGAAATAAGACAAAATGAGTAATAAATTTATTTTGAAGAATGTCTATACAATATAATTTAAAGTCCAATATTTGTCAAATGTATCAAATGCTATTCCAAGGGGAGTTGGTGATTACGTGATTCGAGAAGTAAACCGCATAACGCCCCTAAAATATGTTTTTTCCCCCTAGAGATAACCTTGAAAGCGATCTGGGAGCCCATTGGTTTGGTTTATTAATGTATAAACACTTCCTGGCTAGGAATATATGTGTAAATTGACGCATTATTTATTAGCGTTACGAAATAGTCACTTGATATGACATGAAATGAGATGAGCTGGGTATCCAGAGATGGGAATACCTTTCGGTAAAACAGAGCCAGAAATGAAATTACCAGAGGGGAAAAACCCCCCCACCCCCCGTTAATTCGCACCCTGCTACCAGTATTGTGCAATGTGTGCCCTAAATGAAAACGACCCAAGTTCCGCACACGGCAACAAAGATGGGCTAAGATACTAACAGATAAGTTTACTAACCGGCGGTTAAAGGATATGTTGCCTGGTAACCGTGCATCGATATCTCCACACAATATCAACACAGTAACAGAGATAAGCTAAGAAACTAACAGATAAGTCCACTAACCGGCGGTTAACGTGCTAAACGATTTGTTGCCTGGCAACCGTGCATTGAGATCTCCACACAATGTCAACACAGTAACACACTTATCACAACAAAAGCGACCACTGTCCAGTTTAATTAGCCATGCTTGTACAAGTATGTTTACACGTTTTATTTTGTGATCGGTGTCAAATCAGAGCCTACACACAGAAGTGTCACTTTTAATAACATAATAGACTTTCTTGGAAAAGTTGAAACAATCACACAACGATGGTAATGAGGATGCACTGTGTGTACAACAAGTGTACAACAAGTGTACACAGAGTGGAAACGACCGAGAAGGTAAACACAACAATAACAATTAAAGTGTTGACATAACCTTGCTTCGCGGAAGACTGCGATCGTATCTCAGCACGTCGTGAACAATTCGAGGCCACATTACGTATTGAGGTACACAGATGTAGTTGTAGACTTACTGTGACACTTATAGACATAACGCACCACTCCTTGTTTGCTCGTCCGTCATATTCCAGCAGGTGTACCACGGGCAATACGATGCACTTACAGTGGATAATTATGTACGTTTAATAATACTATCTACATAACTATTATACCTAAATAATTGAAATTTTAAGAGTGGTAGACACAAATAATTTGAAAAGCGTAAAAATTGAAGATATTTTGTCATAACTTTAGTATAACGTTAAACATCAACATTTTGGAAAGATGCGAGGCTAGATACTTAATTAATAATTATAATCAAGACCCTCACATTTTCTCAAAAAAGGATTAAAGGTGTATTACATTTTCATCAATTTGTCATGTTATTGAAATCCAAACACAATCAACTGTGCGTCCTTTTTTTGAGAACATCTTTCAATCACCGCATAGTTATCAAAATGTGACCGTAAATGTAATATTAAAGCTATATTTTGTGTCGACCACTCTATCCACAAAAAAAATAACGCATTTTTTTCAATTTTCGATATTTCGTTAGTATTTATTTCCGTTTTCCAATAATCACCAAATAACAAAATGACTACCGTGTCGCGTTACCAAATAGCTGGCAATGCTAGAGCGTCCCTAGCCACACCTCAGAGAGAAAACGCCGGCATCGCTGCTTTGTGCTTACTTACCTTCATGATGAGATATAATATGACTGCCCAATGCTCACACACTGACTGGTGCTCAATTTAGGTCAGCCCCATCTTTTATAGTGGGCTCCTTCACTACGGTCCGGCTTCTAGGGGCAAGTGGCACATTGCAGTATAGTGTGCTCGCTCCAAGGATCCTAGTGGCACATGGCAGTATAGTGTGCTCGCTCTAAGCTTCCTAGTGGCACATGGCAGTATAGTGTGCTCGCTCCAAGGATCCTAGTGGCACATGGCAGTATAGTGTGCTCGCTCTAAGCTTCCTAGTGGCACATTGCAGTATACTGTGTTCGCTCTGAGGATCCTAGTGGCACATGGCAGTATAGTGCGTTCGCTCTGAGGATCCTAGTGGCACATGGCAGTATAGTGCGTTCGCTCTGAGGATCCTAGTGGCACATGGCAGTATAGTGCGTTCGCTCCAAGGATCCTAGTGGCACATGTATGCACAGTCCATTCACTCAAAGCATCCAAGTGATTGGGTGCATTCTGCAGTTCACTGTAAGAATCTCGATACACGCCTAGCTACAGTCTAAGCCCGTCTGGGCCCGGGAAAGAATAGGCCCAGAGTGACTCTGCTAGTCGTAGGCGACGAAAGGAGACCCGTCTCGGCTCGGGGTAGAAAAGGCCCAGAGTAACTCTGCTAGTCGTAAGAGGCGACGAAAGGAGACCCTGTCCCTTTCCCCCCCACTGTCCTATTGAATATTACTCCTCCCACTTGGCCTTGCCCTCCCTTGCTGGACTCCCGTATGACGACCCACGCGACGTACAATGGATCTGACTCGGATTTGGCTCTATTCTTCATCGTCATCTTTCTCATCTTCATTATCACCCGCTCATCGTCTCGATTAGCCATTGTTGCTAAAATATGAGACGTTAAGCCCCATTAATCAATCAATCAGCTACAGTCTGTTCCCTACAAGGACTTGGATCCATATTTATCAACCAGTGTTTATTACTGCAGTGGATGTGTTTGACAGTACAATCGTTAGGTTGCTCAGTGATAGCGCACCGGCTCTAGTGCTCAAGGCTGCGCGTTCGAAACACCACCGCAGATCCTGACTGAACAGTTTAAACTATCTCTGTAGCAAGACATTCAATATCCAGTTAAATGTGAGAGAATCAGGACGTTGTTGCAAACATAAACTTAAAATAAGACGTTCTACTCACTGACATAATTCTTTCAAACTAACCTGTATAATCACAACAAATCTTCTGGCTATAATTGTGTTATGTATAATTGTACTTGCTTTGCCTACTTACTTTTATCTCTATTCATATTTATTATATTACACACTGTTACTGCTGTAAAGTATTCGCAATTGTATTCTTTAATGCAATTATTTTGTAACCATAACTCACATCTGCAAACTACTACTATTTAATGCACTATAAATTAATATGTTTCAATGTACCATTTATATTTTATACTTTATAGCGATTTCATTAAAACTGCTATTCAGTTCCTCTCAAATAGAGTTTGTTATTACCATATTGTGCCAGTCATAGTGAATTAACAAATACATCAACCAGATTTCCTGAGTTTACATGTTTATATGAAGCGAATAATATGGTCGATACATTGAAAAAATAGGAATTGTGGAATTCGTCGAGACGTAAGAAGTAAAACTGTCCCTACTAGCTATATAATTAAATGTGTTCGCTGTTCTTAAATACTTGCATAGTTTCTTCGATATTCATAGGCCTCGTTATTATAATTCGAAAGAGCTCGATAGCTGTAGTCTATAGTTTTTGTCTCGTTCCAACGGCTCCTGACACTTCTTCAATCACGCCCCCATTCAGTCATGCATGACTTGTTCAATTTGAGTGATAGCGACTAATATAAGTGACCTGGGTCAACGCGACACAATTTCGGGACCATGCACCCTAGTGCTGCTTAATTATGTTCTATCATTTCATTTGACATAATTATATCACACAATGTCTACAATACGCTGGTTAAAACTGTATGAGACAATTGTTAAATTGAAAGAGATTTCTTATCGATACACATCATAACAGAATTACTTATTCAAGTTTTTGTAAATGCATTTTATGCTTTGCTTTGTTTGTAGCCTGTTTGTATTTGGCGCGAATTATGATCTGTGGGGAGTGCTGCGCTCTAGCGACAGAAATGAAACCAAGACCACAGCCTTGTTGTGTGTAACCTATAGAGCAGGCTGTATAAGCTGTCAGTGTCAAAGATGTTCCTGTCTTCTCAAATCACAGATGACGACGACTTTCCCCATAAACGAATGTTCTTCAGTGCTTTAATTTAATTTATCATTGTAACTCTTGAAAAACTAATTCGTTTTTCTTATGTTCTCTGTGTACAAGCATCAAAAGAACAAAATCTTTTATCTCGTGAGATCTTTCTCTTTTCCATCTTTTATCTTTGACGTGCAATCTCTTTGACTGTCAATGTCAGCTGTGGTCCACTCGTATCGAGGTCGATTTTCTCTTGATTGAAATTGAAAACATCACCTGACCAGAATCCTGCAGGTCTAATCACCAGTTTGTGGGAAAAATACAACTTTAACATATCAAATATGTTTCCTAACTGTGTGCGAAATGTATCAGCAAAGGCACCGCAACGAAAAGTAAGTAAGGTTAGGGGTCATGACCTGGGACTTTGGTCCAGGCGTGCAAGATTTGTCTCACAGTTAGGCCTAGTAAAGACCCTAGGCCATTTTTGAGCTGGGCTTTAACTAGACCTACGTTAGGACCTAGTCCTCAGAAAACCCTCAAAACTAATAATAAAAGGTTCATTGTACATAGCAATCGCTTGGGAGTAGAGCCTTGGCCTAGGCCTAGGCATTTCGTATACCGACCAGCCCTGACCACAGTAGGCCTAGCCTAGTCCATAAGGTTCTCTCATCGACCAATATGTCTTCCCCGTAGTCGTAGTGTGGTTCCGTTGCTTTTCCAGTCGTCGTTTGGTCGTGACTCTAAAGCCGGAAGACTAGGGCTGGCCATTGCTCAAGAACGTTCAGGGACTTCCAATTAAACATGATGTAGGCCTAGGCCTAGGCCTAGAGTGTTCTCCAAGAGTTTTAACGTAGGCCTACGTGGCCTAAAAATGCTATTTTTACAACGAATAATAGGCCTACCCACTGCGCTTTGCACGAACCTAACCTGTTACCACGATTCGTTGTGAAAACATGCAACGTCCGGTATAAATGATAATTACTCTCCAGGAGCTTAGTATTGTATGTTTAAATTGGTATTCACGGAGTGAATCTAAAAAACTTTTTTTCAACGAAATGTAACAAAAATCACTTTTATATGTTACCTGTTACTGTATCTTTCCAATTATGTAAGGCGCATGCTTCAAAAAGTACATATTTATGTTTTAAATCAATTTAATTCTGTTGAATTAGCTAGAGCCTATGCCTAGGCCAATGCACGCCATTCGCCATTGTTCAACACTAGGATGAAGAGAAATATCTCTGCAGCAAAATAAGTGCTTTGGTTCTTTGTTATCAGCAGATGCACCAACTTAAACATAAGTTACTGTATAATAATCGCAGTATTTTCGATAATTTACCCATTCTTCAAATTTGAAGAAGGGGTAATTTGAAGAAAGGGTTATTATTTTAAAATAAATTTATACCCAAAAATAAATTACCCCTTCTTCAAGTTTGCGGGCGATATTCGGTTTCATTTCCTACATTGGCTACTGAATCAACGTAGAACCTGATTGTAGCATCCAGTAGGCTGTGTGCATGTTGCTAATGGTGAATGGCGTGCATAGGCATAGGCTTGAGCCAATTCAACATAATTAAATTGATTTTAAACATAAATACGTACTATTTGAAGCATGCGCCTTACATAATTGGAAAGATACAGTAACAGGTAACATATAAAAGTGATTTTTGTTACATTTCGTTGAAAAAAAGTTTTTTAGATTCACTCCGTGAATACCTTTAAATTAATTCCTTCCTAGACTTAAACCTGACATACATGAAAATTCTTCTTTCCTTTACTGCACTGCTAGTTTGGAACATGGTTCCAAACGAGTAAGGATGTCGCTGTACGGATAGTGCCAGACTTTGTGGATATGTCTATGGTAATTTGGAATGTTATTACCTACTTATAGTTTATTGCTTGCATTGTTGATGTTGTTGGTTCTGTTGCCTTTAATAATTAGGGGCTAGATATCACTCGAATGTATTTAGTTTTTGGTATAATAGTAGACGTTGTAGGACCAATTGAAATGTATGGTTTTTAAATACACTGTAGGGGCCCTACCTACAATTAATTGCAAGTGATCTTATTCTTATTGTTTCTGTGTGCACTGTGCTACCGAGTTGAATTAAAATTTAGAACATATTTAATCTCTTTTATTAAATGATATCTTGTTACAGAAAGCCTTATCTTCGTTCTTCTCCGCATCGCAGAACAGCTTCGCAACCGAAGCCTCGTTTGAAACTAAGGTAAGTCAAGCTGTGAACTGTCGACTGACGGACCCAACAGATACGTTGTGTGCCCCTGTAATGTCGGGCCTCTCTCTCTCTCTCTCTCTCTTTGCTTCCAGCCGTACCGCCTACACAAGCTGGACTCTGGTCCGTCGACACAGATAACCTGCACAAGAGAGGATGCGCTGACGTATTACACGCAGATGCAGACGGTCAGACGCATGGAGACGTCAGCGGGCAACCTCTACAAAGAGAAGGTCATACGTGGCTTCTGTCACCTCTACTCCGGACAGGCAAGTCCGTCTCCGTGTCGAATCGGCTAAACAGTGAATGATAGACTTTCAAATGTATTTGTTACAAGTGTAATGCCTGTAATTCATGTTACAAATTATTTATTAAACACAGAAATACTGTAACAATTTCAATTTTTGAAAGTTTTTTCAACACCTTGTAGAGTTATCAAGATATCGATAAAATGCTCTTAAATTTGCATGGTTCGAAAACGCGAGCTACCTATTGCCATCGAGTGTGCGTGTACAGTTCTCACAGCCTTGTTGTTGTCGTGCGTTTAGGAGGCGGTGGCCGTGGGCATCAAGGCCGCCATGCGCCCTCAGGACTCTGTCATCACAGCCTACCGCGCCCACGGGTGGACCAATCTGATGGGCGTACCCCACCTGGGCGTCATGGCCGAACTAACCGGGAGACAGTCTGGCTGTGCCCGGGGCAAGGGCGGCTCTATGCACATGTATGCGCCCAACTTCTACGGGGGCAACGGCATCGTGGGGGCACAGGTAGCCTATTTATTTATTTACTTAATGTCTAACCTATTCATAGTCACCTTCTACTCACGCTGAGTGATCAAGACCACTAGTCGGCCGAAACGTCTCAGTATTTATTTATTTGTCTTAACTCATCTATGTTTCTCAAAGCAACGTATCTACTTTCTCCAGTAAGCTGTCATCCTTCTGTACCTTTTCCCTCACTAGAACATGTTTATCTTGTTCTGAGTTCCATTTTTCTTTTCATTATAATGTAGGGATTGGATTCAAAGCTTACCTTAGCTATGTAAGATGATAAATTTGAGAGTTACAAGTGTACATTGAAGACATAAAACATAATTAATGAGATGTTTCGACACGAGTTCTTGATCACTCAAGAGGATGACTACTGAGACCCTTTTAGTCAAAGGGCAGACTAACTTTGGTCAACTAACATAGTCTATTGTATTCTGTTACAAAAATTGTTTTACAAAGGAGGAGAATAAATAGAAATGAACACAAAAAATTGATATTAATGCTGTTTTTCTTGATATTGTCAAGATATGAATCAAGGGTAGTCTTCTCTGCGCTAGGTGCCTCTCGGAGTGGGCATAGGCTTCGCGGCACAGTACCTGGGCACGGGCGGAGTGTGCGTGGCGCTTTACGGTGACGGCGCGGCAAACCAGGGCCAGATCTTCGAGGTCTACAACATGGCCAAGCTGTGGAACGTTCCGTGCATCTTCGTCTGCGAGAACAACGGCTACGGAATGGGGACCAGTGCCGAGCGGGCGTCGGCCAACACTTCCTACTACACGCGCGGGGACTACGTGCCCGGCATCTGGGTGAGTCCACTGACGTAACTAGGGGGGTGAGGGGTGAGAACAACGGCTACGGCATTTGGGTGAGTCCACTGACGTAACTAGGGGGGTGAGGGGTGAGAACAACAGCTACGGCATGGGAACCAGCGCCGAGCGGGCGTCGGCCAACACTTCCTACTACACGCGCGGGGACTACGTGCCCGGCCTCTGGGTGAGTCCAGTGACGTAACTAGGGGGGTGAGGGGTGAGAACAGCTGGGACTACGTGCACGGCATCTGGGTGAGTCCAGTGAGAGGGGGGGGGGGGGGGGGGGTGAGGGGTGAGAACAACGGCTACGGCATCTGGCTGAGTCTTCTTCTTCTCTCATGATGTGTCTTGACAACCAATAAAGAGACCCGGGACTGCTCCTTACTGTCCAGCCCCCTTGGCATATTCCTTCATTGAGCTCTTTCAGCACATCGGGCGTCGGAATAGATGCTGCCTGTCTTGTATTCCATACCCACAGAGCTTTACATGTTACACTGCGTTCGACCGACCCTGTTTTATGTACAGGTGCCTTGCTAGTAACTGGGCGAGTTGCCAGTTAGAGTGGGGATGATCAGTTTAAGTAATTGTTAAAAAATAAATACTGTATATATTAAAAAAATTTAAACACAGCTTGAACTTATTTCTTGTAACCTAACCTGTAGCTTTTACACTACATATTTACTATTAATGATTATTGATTACCTGTATTTTCACTTCAGTGTATTCTTGTCCCAAATAATTTTGTTTCTGTGTTTGTAGATAGTGCCTACTGCCTATGTATTCTTATGTATGTCTAGCATTAGTACCTATATTTGTAGCAATATTTGTATCCTGTACAAGTCACATGGTGAGTAAATAAAGAAATAATTAAGATTTTAAAAAATAATAATATTTGTAAACTTAATAAAAAAATTAAATACGTTTCCCAAAGCCGCACGTACCAACAAGAGCGTTGTGTGCCGGCAGGTTGACGGTATGGACGTACTGGCCGTGAGGGAGGCAGCCCGCTACGCCGTGGAGCACTGTACGACCGGCAAGGGACCGATAGTGTTGGAAACGGCGACCTACCGATACAGCGGTCACTCCATGTCTGACCCCGGCACCTCCTACAGGACCCGGGACGAGATCCAGGAGGTGAGGCAGACACGCGACCCCATCACCAGCTTCAGGGAGAAGATCACCACCGCCCAGCTGGCCACCACGGAGGAGCTCAAGGTACGTTGGCTGTTTTACGACGACCAGGTCGTATAGATTAATCTGCAGAACTTGTTATTGTTTCCGCTTTATGTTTTGTATTCAAATATAGACAGTCCGCACACAAGAGGTATCTCTTATGCGGGCTTCTTATCTTATTTCTTTTTATTTATGTACAATTTAGGGCCTATCTATAGTTTATAATTAAAGTTAAAAACAAGACGGGTTATTCCGCCACGTCGTTGACACTTACTTGGTATGTCGACGTTTCTGGATCACTATGGATCCTGTCATCAAAGTTGTCCTGATGACAGGATCCATAGTGATCCAGAAACGTCGACATTATGCCAAGTAAGTGTCAACGACGTGGCGGAATAACCCGTCTTGTTTTTAATTTTAATAACTCAAGCCACGAAAGCGTACGTGTTTTAATACGTAGTTTATAATGTCGAGTGCTACATAGCGCATATTGTTTGTGGCCTCTGCTACTACGTTGTGCGATGTCACTGCCCCCCAGAAACTGGAGGGAGAGATCCGGGTGGCGGTGGACGACGCAACCAAGAAGGCCAAGGCGGACCGAGAGATCGGCGTGGAGGAGCTGACAGCTGACGTCTACGCCGACCCTGCCCAGGGCTTGGCCAGGGTGCGAGGGGTGCTGCCCTGGGACTCCTGGGAGCACAAGAGTGTCGGCTCTCCCGTCAACCTGTAGGCTCTCGCTCGTTACGTAGAGCTAGGCCCCTGAGCGCGCTCGCTCGGACGGCTTCCGGACGGATTTACACGAAGGTCCCCGTGGGAGATTTGGTTTTGGTCTTTGGTTATTCACAATCTTCTTTTAATTCAATGTTATTGCGTGAAAGAAATAGGATGGTAACAGCTTTCATGCAATTACATTACCCCATGCTTTTGGCACCCTCCTACAACCCTTCTTCCAATTCAAATTGTCGTAATTTTAACTGGGTTTTGGGGTATTGCTGTATCAACAATATAATATGGTTGTTTTAGTTGGCTGCCATTAAAGTGCTGCTCTAGGAGATCAAGAAGATCGTGGTAGGATTTTCGTTTCTTGTAGTTGGCCGTGTTATTTTTACCAACAATATTAAACAATACTGGTAACAATAGTAGATGCCTTCTATATAGTGTGGAATTAATTTGAAGCAGCACTTCAATGGCATCAAATTTCAAGATGTCAGCACCCACAAATTTCCTCTAAAACAACCATATTATAGAATCTCTTTGATTCAAGTTGCAAGGTGCCCTTAAATCTCAGTTAGAATTTGAAGGCCAAATACCGGAACCTTTCGCTGGGACCAGTTGATTAGTTTGGTTTATTGTACGTACATTCAAATTAACCGTGTTTGAATCGGAGGGGATATACTTCTAATGTGTAGGCAGCAAGCGTGCACTCTAGCATTGACCTGCGCTTTTAACAATCAAGCGGACGTAGTCGAGAACATTTCCCGCAGGATCTGTGTGAGAATAATCGCTGAACGACCGGTATATATGTATAGTATGGTAGTACCTGTTATTATTAATTTTACTGTCGGGTAAATTCTAGATGCGTTTAGGCATAACCGATGACGGTTTTGATACATGGCTTTCTTTTTGTTATACTTATCTTTAGTTAGAAGTTGGGCCTCCTATTTACAGTAGAGATTATAACATTGATATTTAGGTAGGGCCTACTACTGTCTGGCATACCTACGTCCAAACACAATCAGACCGCGAGCCAATCTCATTTGTTTAACGTGTCGTCTGGGACCTGAAAAGTAATTTATACACAATTCCAAGTGTAGCAATAAATGCTAAACGTAAACACTTAATTTTTAGTTTTAATATATTGGATATGTTTTGGACTTTGATACGTTTTGACAGTCGGTGTTGAAATGTTCCACATCGAAAACAATATTTTTGCAAGAGAAAATACAACAATGCTAAATTGAATCAATGCCAACTAGAAAAGTACCCAAGACAATAGTACCCAGTACAAGGAAACACGTAGCATATTACGTGCGATTTCCATTATCACTAGACGTGATTCCAAACATAGTCGAGAGGCGACAGTCATATGTATAGTTGTACAAGATAATTGTTGTACATACGTGCGGAAAAATAGAAGTCATAATTTGATATTATAGCTTTCGACACGCGTCCGCGTCTAGACTCAATGCTTCGTAGTCGTCTTAATAGTTGTCCAAACAACAATGAAAGTGACGTCTATTGAAGGCAGCAGTGGAGCTGTGATGGGCTGGCAGTCCATACCTGGAGCTTTGAGAAATGTCCTTAGAACCATAGAGTGTTTGAATACCAAGTGGAGGATAATTGGTATTGAATCAAAGTAAATAGGCTAACTGTAACCTGCAATTATTAACGTAATACAGATACTTAGTGCATTTTCCGCGAACGTAGCTCGCATTTAAGCTGTTATGAAAGGTTGGGCTAAGAATTGGTACAACGTTGGAATGTGTCGTGTATTTTGGCACAAGACGTTGTGACGAGTGAGTAGTATCTTCCTTATGTTACCTCCTGTTATTGTAATCTATTCTATGTTATGTAGTTTTATTGTTACGCCTAGCTCGAGTCAACGCTGTTCCGTGAGTTTTGTTGACGTACACGGACGGGATGAGATTGTATTTCCTTGCGAGTCAACTTGCTTTACATAGTTTCTGTGTATGTAGGCCTAGCGTTTGTGATAATTGTATGCATTTAGTGGCTTATGCTTGTACATATAGTATTGTACCATTATTGTTATTAATTTTTTTGGGGCTAGGAAATCATTCTACACAATGTCAATAAACTAGTAAAATATGTGATTTGTTTAAATGGCACAATTTGTCTGATTTTACTACAGTTGTCTCCTATGTTTTCAGTTTTCTCATTTGTTTGTAGTAGAAATGTCAACGTAGATTCAATTATCAATTAGGTCAATACAGAAAATAAACATTCCAATTTCAAGTAAGTAAGTACTGTATCATTCCATGCATTCTCTCTTTATGTCAGGTTTTCTCAAGGTGAAACATTCCCTACTTGTTGAATCACAGTTTATGACCTGCTGTGTGCAGTCATTTATTAGTTTGCATTGGGAATTAATTGTCATTTATGATGATGTATAATGATATGCTGATTGTTATTTGTGCTTTAATGACTGGCTAAAAGCTATTATACACATTTAAACACATTTTACGAACTTTGATAATGGTATAAAAACATTACCGGAAATATAAATAGTCAACTCATACCTAAACCCAGTGTTAAAAAATAAATTTGTTACTTTTGTTTTATCAGGTTGTTGATAACTAAGCAATAAAATAGTTTATTTTTTATTTGCTTAAATTATTGTAGTACCTGTGTGCTTGTATAATTTCATTTCCTGGAAATTGTATCTTGAGTATAATATTGAATATTATGAATATCATACTTTATTTTGTGTGATGTAAAATGTTTACATATAATGTTGTGAAAACAATTTTTTTTATGGATTTCACAAATTAAAAAACTTAAATTGTAAATTGTAACTAAATGGTATTTCAATTGAGTCTGCAATGTATAAAGTATGTTCATTCTTGTACTATTGATAATCTGTGACGAGAAATATCCCCCTCCAAAAATGGTATCAACCGGTAAACACAAAAATGGACACGCTGCATTGTACGCAGCTTGTTGGTAATTTACACAAACACTTCACCGACCGTTTATCCTCCCAAGACAGTTTGCCTTGGAAGCAACGCAATTTATGCACCTGATTTACGCGTTGATGCTAATATTGGGTTGTAACAAAAACGTATAGGACATTACTGCACTTGCTTTGCAAGGAGTTTGCACTCATGGTTTCTCTTTCTCTGCCATCAACTGGTAGTAGCATATTCTCAAAGGAGAGCTGTTGGAATGTATCCCTTATTAACACCTGGTAGTAGACAATGGTTCCGTGTACTCTTTTGTTTCTGTACACGGTTCCGTGAAGTGTCCGTTCTACTACTCGGGTCCCGATGGTGCCGAATAAAGCCGATGTTATTGAACGTTGTTTGTCGTCTCTGTTCATCTGTCCTTGGCCTCTGACTCATTACTCTTCCTTGTATCTTAAAGGGATAGTCGGGTGAAAAACTAAAGATCTACCATTTGTAGATGTCCATCTTTAAATATAAAAAACATGACTAAAAGATACCATACTTTAAAAGCAGGCGGTTAAAAAATTAAAGAAAACGCGATTATTTGGTTTGGTGCTACCAAGTAGCACCGAGCAACTTTTCTCATGGTTATTCCCATATGAAAAAAATGTTGCCTTGAAAAAGTAAAACCACCGCTAAAATAGGGCACTGATCAAAAATCGATCAAGAGGTTTAATGTGCATCGTTTCTCTACCGATAACATGCTTCTTAGTACGAACGTTTACTTCTACAAAATACCCTGCAATTAATTTTTTTGTAACCTGATGTGTAGAAAAGTTGCAATCTTTTTTGAGCGGTACTGTCCGCAGTCGCCGAGCGTTTCGCGGAGCGCGGGCTGGTCTCGTATAACACAATGAGTCCTCTGTCTATCGGGAAGGCGCCAGCGACCTCAGAAGCGATACAGTTACACTACGCTTTAGAAGAAAAATGCAGCAAGAGCTGCCGAAGGGAATCTAGTAGAATAGCTAATTGTTCACTATTTTTTTTCTTGCATTGAAGCAACCTATATCAATTGTATTTTACACATAACTGAATTTCATGGACTAATGACTAATTGGTGATTTTTTAATTCTTCATCTGACTATCCCTTTAATGTATTCCATTAAATTAAATAATGTAACTTTATTATTTAACATGTATTATGGAGATGTAAAAATGTCTGCCCATCAAATGTTCAAAAACAATTTTTATGTATAGGGGTTTTTCTCTCAATATTGTGTTACTGCCAATAGAAAGCCTAATGCCAGTAAGTATGGTGTGTTCAATTCAAGTGAACTAAACACCCCATGTCTTCTGTCAAATGAATAATATACGTGTAAATGCGTAATCTATAAAATGTAGTTTCAAGGAACTATAAGCGTAATTATCTCGAACACGTTCAAGTTCCTTCCAGTTTTGTTTATAGCTACCAATAGAGGACCTAATGCCAATTTAGATGGACTACTCAAGACAATAACGCATAACCACGTCTTGTACCAAATCACGAGTGTACGTGTAATTGCACAGTCTTTGAAGTGTAATGTCATTGTGTCATGGACATATAAATGCAATTATCTCAAACAAGGTGGAGTTTCATGCAGTTTCGTTTATACCTGCTAATAGAAAGCTTAATGCCAATTATGACGAGGTGTACAAGTCGACTAAATGTACCAAGTTCTCCTAACAAATCAAGAGTTTACGTGTAAATGCGTTGTCTTCAAAATGTATAGTCTAGAACATATAAACGTAATTGTCTCAAAAAAGGTGTAGTTTCTTTTTAAAGTTTTAAGACTGTGCGGGCACGGTTTTTCAGTTTTCTAAAATATGTACAACGTACCCTAGTTAAGCTTAGAAATTGAAACCAGACCTTCTGAAAGTAACAAAATTATTTTTTTCGTTATTTTGATTGTACCGGTACCGTAGATATTGCTAGATGTACGCCGCTTCATTCAAAACATAACTTCGCCCAGAAATACACATTTGTGATAGCCAACTTTTATTGTAGTTATTGTACATACTTTGTTCTAGGACGTGAGGAATTTTCAGTTCGTTATCTTAAATGGTATATGTGTGCTATGATTTTTCTCATCTACCGGTACAAATGAGCTATTTTGTACCGGTAGATGAGAAAAATCATAGCACACATACCATTAAAGATAACGAACTGAAAATACCTCAAGTCCTAGAACAAAGTGTGTAAATTAACTACAATAAAAGCTGGCTATCACAAATGTGTATTTCTGGGCGAAGTTATGTTTTGAATGAAGCGGCGTACATCTAGCAATATCTACGGTACCGGTACAATCAAAATTACGAAAAAAATAATTTTGTTACTTTCAGAAGTTCTGGTTTCAATTTCCAAGCTTAACTAGGGTACGTTGGACATATTTTAGAAAACTGAAAAACCGTGCCCGCACAGCCTTAATTATACCTGCTAATAGAAAGCTTAATACCAATCATGCCGAGGTGTACAAGTCAACTAAACATACCAAGGTAATCTATCAAATCATTAGTTTACGTGTAAATGCGTTTGCGTACTAGTCTTGGAGTTGTGTGTAAAGGCCGTATATACACAACAATCTCGAACAAGGTGGAGTTTCATGCAGTTTCTTTTCACCTTGTTCATTGCGGGTCTTATGCCAATTATGATGGAGTATTCACGTTGACAAAACATACCCACGCCTTCTCATAGAGGGTCTAATGCTAATTATAAACAAGTGTACACGTCGCTTTAATATAACAACGTCTTTGAAGAAATCGTGGGTTTAGATGTAAATGCGGAGTGTTAGAAGTCTAATGTCGAGTACATATAAACGCAATTAATGTAGACGCTGTGAAGTTTCTTGCAGATTACTTTGTTTTTCTAATAGAAGGCATAATGCCAACTAAAGAAGTGTACACTTTGCTGAAGTATAACAAAGTCTTAGTAGAAATCGTGGGTTTAAATGTAAACGCGGAGTGTTAGAAGTGTAATGTCGGGTACATATAAACGCAATTAGTTCGAACACCGTGGAGTTTCTTGCAGATTACTTTGTACTTTGTAATAGAAAGCCAAATCGTCGTGTGAGTACTTATTTCGTCCATATCCGCTTTTTCGCAGACGGAGAAAACGGGGTTTGAATGTAAAACTGCTGGTACTTTTATCTGTTACAAGACATCCACCATTTTTGAATTCTATTGTTCAAGTATACAGTATAAGTATTTTCATAATAACAAAACATTTTGCTTTTGTATTTGCCCCAGAACAGGGCACTCATTGTTGGATATGGACTACAGCTCCTGACAAAAATGAATACATTTTTAGTACTTATTTCGTCCATATCCACTTTACTCTTATTTTGATCGTATTAGGTGTACCTTGGATAATAAATTATATATTTGATGACTTAGTAGTACAGGGAACTTGATTTGGCATACAAATAATTTTTTTTATCAATTTATTAATGTTTAAGCTTATAAAATTAAATTTTAAAAAATTTAAAAAAAATTATAAATATGCTTTAATATGCCAACGAAAACCAAAACATTAGTTATAATTACAGTATACACTGATAAAGATGTTCTAATCGTTAGGCGATTGATTAGGTTCCTTTACAGGCAGTTCTTGGAAACATAGTTATTGTCATTCTAGCGTAGGCGAGGGACATTATGGACATTCCTAGGATTTTACTGGAACACGTTGAGAATGAGCAAAGTGGGAGGAACCCACACCACGAGGAAGGGTCAGTGGTGGACCTGTGCAGCTACAAAAATGACAACGATCCTGGCTCAGAAACTATGAACACACGTCGCATAACTGTCAGTGAAAAGGATAGGGTGCGACAGGGGTAGGGGTTAGGTTGCCATTTGGGCATCAGCAAAGGAAAAAAGAGAAAGAAATTATGAGTGAGATATTATTATACACAACACCCTCGTTGCAGGCACCGGTCACCACGAGGAGAAGGAACTACCTCGACTGGGTTTAATTGCTTGCAATGTAATATTAAAATATTACATGGCAAAGAACTACACAAGAAATTATATTAATGATCTGATTACAAATTCATTTTTATTAATAAAACGATTTCAAAGTTTTAACTTACAAACAAGTTATTACAAGTACGAGTACACACAAAATTCCAAAGGTTATTATCCCCGCTTATTATTAACAATATTAACAAGCGGAATTATTAAAATTAAAATCATAGTTGCTTCTCTCATCCTTCGATTGGATATTTTTGACACGTGGATGAGACGTTTGTAGAACGAATAATTTTTTAAGTGTCCGGTCACACGTCACCCCCCCCCCCCCCCCCCCTAACCCCCGAAGCAATGATCGCTACTCTCAGAACGGATTGCCTATACATACTCAGCCCACTCGCAATCCCTTCCGCAGTCCGGCCAATTACTGATGAGTAGAGTACAGTTTTTAAATTAATAGAACTTATATTAGAATTTTATCACGTTTCCGTAAGTACAAATAAAACATGTGAATATTGTGTCCGTATTCTCCTTCAAGAAATTTTTTTGACGATGATTACGGACCTCCCCTTCCACCCGTCTCACAGTTTACTTGTGCAGGCATAATACTATTTTGTATGACTGCCTATACTACTGTTCATCCCGCCAATTATATATTTCTACTTCGGGCACTGGTCAGGCCTACTTAGAAGCCTAGGTCCTATATCTAGGGTTAATATAAAATTTGTTTATGAACAAGCTCAATAACTTACAGAGCCTAGGCCTAAAAATATCAAAAAGACAAACTCGTTATCTGAAATCCAGTTCCTTGGGCAAGTTCGGTGCTGGAGATGAACTCAGATATTGGGATAATATGTAATAAACACCTTGCCAAATCGGTTGTCAGCAAGCTAACAACGCAGAACACACTAATGGAAAATCCTCTGTATGCCATCGCAACTGTTCGTAGTGGCCGGCCGATCAATCCCGCGGTTCTGATTGGTGCATGTGGATATGGCTCAAATAAGTACTGACATTTATTCTTACCTCGTGGATATGGATCAAACAAGCACCGAGATAATCGACAGTAATAGAAAATTTCACCCAGAGATTGCGGAAATGGATTAAATACGCATTGACAATATGCAATACCATAACAACTAAAAAAAAGTGAAAAGTGGATATGGACGAAATAAGTACTAACACGACGAAATACCAATTATAAAGAAGTGTAAAATTTGCTTAAGTGTAACAAAGTCTTCGTAAAAAACGTGGGTCTAGATGTAAATGCGTAGTGTTAGAAGAGTAATGTCAAGTACATATAAACGCAATTAGTTCGAACACTGTGGAGTTGCTTGCAGATTACTTTGTATTTTGTAATAGAAAGCCAAATACCAACTATAAAGAAGTGTACAATTTGCTTAATTATAACAAAGTCTTTGTAGAAAATGTGGGTTTAAATGTAAATGCAAAGTGTTAGAAGTCTAATGTCAAGTACATATTAACGCAATTAATTCGAACACCGTGGAGTTTTGCAGATTACTTTGTACTTTCTAATAGAGGGCCTTATGTTATTTATAACGGAGTATACAAATCGCTTTAATATAACAACTTCTTCGAAGAAACCAAGAGCTTATATGTAAATGCGTATTGTTAAAAGTGTAAAATCATGGACATATAAACGCAATTATCTTGAACACCGTGGAGTTTCTTGTAGATTATATTGAACCTGCTAATAGAAAGCCTAATGCCAATCATGATGGGTTGTACAAGTCGACTAAACATACCAAGGTCTTCTATCAAATCAAGAGTTTACGTGGAAATGCGTTGTCTTCAAAATGTTTAGTCTAGGACATATAAACGTAATTATCTCGAACAAGGTGGAGTTTCTTTCAGTTCTGTTTTAACCTGCTAATAGAAAGCCTAATGCCAATTATGATGGAGCATTCAAGTCGATTAAACATACCCACGTCCTCTATTAAATCAAGACTTTACGTAAAAATGCGTGGTCTTCGAAGTGTAGTGCCACGTTCGTATTAACAGGATTATTTCGAACAAGGTGGAGTTTCTTGAAGCCCTGTTTATACTTGATATTGTGTCTTTATATTCTTTATGACCCAAAATCATAGGTAATTATGCTTGTACGCGTCAGTACCTACGTCACCAGCCAGTATAATTACATTCATTTGGCACTCGGATATGTGCATCAGCATATTTGTGAGCCAAGGCAGAAATTAGCTAAGGTTTCTGTTCTACAATTTGCAATGTTGTTGGTATTCGTGTAGCATTGTTAGACGGCCGAGGGCATTTTGAAGTTTACTTTTTTGAGTGCGTGGTTAACATTGAGATGGAACGCGATTCTTTTCTATAAAAGGAACTTATTAAAAAATATTCTAGAGTTTTTTTCACGACACAGAACCATTAGACCCTACAATTCAAAGATTCCAGCTACATTTGAAAACAAATTATTAAGTTCGGAGGACTAGAATTCTAAAAATAAAAGATTACTTTCAATTTTGGGGAAATTTATGTAACCCATCTATAAATGGCATTTTTTTTATGCAAAGGGTACTTGTAGTGTTGCAGGTCTGCAAAAGTTCCTCCGTTTTTTTAGGAACTATAGCTTTTTAAAGTTACTGTTTTACTGTTGAGCTTTAAAAGTTGCTTTATTTGGTGATCTAAGCCAACACTACAGATATGATGCTACTAGATGTTGCTCTTGCATCACCCGAGGACGCCGCCCTTCCCTCGAGGAACTGTCAGGCATAAATAAATTGCTTGTAATTGTTGTTTGCGTGTTTGTGTAGCTGCGAGATGAGCGCAAAGTGACAGCATACAGTCAGCATTGCAACAGTTGCACGTGCACATGGTTAGTGACATGACAGTTTGCCTCATTACTCTGCTTGTATCAGCGGTGCTGATTGGTTCTAGTTTAAGTGCTAGATTACACAAGCAATACATTGTATGTTACGATTGCAGATTCAAAAAACGTACTGCGAAATTGATTGTGTTTGTATAAAAATTAGACAACTACAACAATATATCTCGAATGGTTGAATGTGATCCAAACGCAATACTTTTAAATTCTTTCTTTAGTGTTTATCTGTGGACCCTGATAATATCTATAAAACACAGAATTATATCGCCCCATCATTATTACATTGTTACATTGAATGTCTATATTTTTAAGATGCGATCCAAAACGCTTACATTTAATCGCACTGTTCTATAGCTACGTCTTTTGTTGAAGGCTGTGCGGGCACGGTTTTTCAGTTTCTAAAATATGTACAACGTACCCTAGTTAAGCTTGGAAATTGAAACCAGAACTTCTGAAATGTACAAAATTATTTTTTTCGTAATTTTGATTGTACCGGTACCGTAGATATTGCTAGATGTACGCCGCTTCATTCAAAGCATAACTTCGCCCAGAAATACACATTTGTGATAGCCAACTTTCATTGTAGTTAATGTACATACTTTGTTCTAGGTCGTGAGGAATTTTCAGTTCGTTATCTTTAATGGTATGTGTGCTATGATTTTTCTCATCTACCGGTACAAATGAGCTATTTTGTACCGGTAGATGAGAAAAATCATAGCACACATACCATTAAAGATAACGAACTGAAAAATCCTCACGACCTACAACAAAGTATATTCATTAATTACAGTAAAAGTTGGCTATCACAAATGTGTATTTCTGGGCGAAGTTATGTTTTGAATGAAGCGGCGTACATCTAGCAATATCTACGGTACCGGTACAATCAAAATTACGAAATAAAATAATTTTGTAACTTTCAGAACTTCTGGTTTCAATTTCCAAGCTTAACTAGGGTACGTTGTACATATTTTAGAAAACTGAAAAACCGTGCCCGCACAGTCTGAACACTCCATCTTCAATAATAATTTACTAAACACATTGCAAGCTACTATGCAAGCTACTTTTGTAGAGGTATACTAGACGACTCTTTTAAAATTTACTTGCGTAATAAAAGCGAAAGCGAAGATAAGACTAAGATCCAGTCTATTTCAGGACAAATATCGCAGAGAACAGTTTTGTGTAACAATTAAAGTAAATAACAATGAGTGAGATAACAAGATCTCTCTCTCTCTCGGTCCGGATAGAAGCGGAACAGTCTAGTTGTAAGGGAGGGGGGGGGGGGGGGTGTTGTTCTGTGTGTGTGACGTCATCGGAAGAACATCTGGATTCATTGCAATCAGTTTAATTCGCGCAAGGCGGGACAACATGTTGCTTTTGTATGTAGATTGAGACTGATTGATCTCAGTTTATATCCGCAAAGTTGTTAATAGGTTTCTTAGGTCTGTGTTTGGCCGTCAGCTGTGCTCGTGAGGTCTTAGGCTTCTTGAGACTTGGGTTCGAATCCCGCATCGGCATGAGACATTGGTTTCTTGTAATTGTCCCTCATCTTCGTCTGTCACCCCTCATCGTATTGCAATAATAGAGACGCAAAGTAACAACAATCATCATAATTCGATTTGAATGTAAAGAAGTACATGAACGTAGCGATTGAACGAGCCATGGAGAATTAGTTGCTCTTAAAATTATGAACATGCGGTAATTTTAAGTTTATGACTCTACTTGTATACTTGCTATGACTATTACGTCTGCTGCAGCTGTTTGTGTTGATAAGGCCAAGGCCAGATAACTCGCATGACTCAAGTGAGTGAGTGAGTGAGTGAGTGAGTGAGTGAGTGAGTGAGTGAGTGAGTGAGTGAGTGAGTTAGTGAGTTAGTGAGTGTCTGCTGCAGCTGTGTGTGTCGATAAGACCAAGGCCAGCATAACTCGCATGACTCATGACTCAAGTGAGCGACTCTCTTATCTTCCGCTTCCGTTTTTTACGACCTTGAGAGATTACGCGACAACTCTGCTGGTCGGGAGAGAAGGATCAAAAGCAGCGCTAACATTAATTGTCTCTTGCTGACGTAATAGATATACTAATAGGTTCACTTCGTACTTCTAATATCGTAAGCGGTTTCTTCGAAGTCATTCATTCGACGTATACGCCAAGTAACTCGTTGAAAGGGGTAGTTATTGGAGTGACAAACACAGCGCAATAGTCACCCTTAATAATATGATACAATTATCAGTTAGGGGATATAGTGGACCCAAGATTACTTTACACCTGCTTTCGTCACATCCGGGGCAGTCGTAGCCAACCGGCGAACCGCCCGAGACACATCCGGGCCAATACCGATCGCTGATTGGCTACGAACCAGTCGCCTGTGACGAAAGCATGTGTAAGGTAGTCTTGGGACAACATTCAATACAGCTGTGTGATGATATTGTTACTAAAGGTCTATTGATACTGGTTCATGTTAAACACTTGATTCTGGTATATCAGATGTAAATAACGTGATATTTTCTTGCACGCTGTTTTTCCGTGCAGTTGTTTGGGAAGTATATTTGTGGATCGCTATTTCAGAACATGTCGCAATAGTTTCCAGGTATTCCTGCTTCTTGACACGATCTCTCTTAGAAACACAGCCGGTGCCAATTGCAAGACCCCCTCGTGGGTCGTGGGAAGGTCAGGGACTCTGTGAGAGGTCGGGGACTCTGTGAGAGGTCGGGGTCAGAGTGGGGGTCCTAACAATGAGAGTGTTGGACATCGTGATACAAGATAAGATACATTCATTGGGTTCAAGATATTATTCAAAGAAATTCAATTATTATTATTTCCTTTTTAACGACTTACTCGATAACTAGGACCATATGAAGTCGGGGGGTGATTGGAGGAAAGTGAATGTGGCCGTGGTAGGACCCTGTCCCACCGTGCTGGACGGCCGGGGACACAGCAATGCCAGTTAGAACCAGATCACAGCCTCACAGGTCAACTCATACCTGCACACCTGGCTATGATTGTGGCCGTGGTAGGACCCTGTCCCACCGTGCTGGACGGCCGGGGTCCTGCCCGGTGAGAGAGCAATGCCAGTTAGAACCAGATCACAGCCTCACAGGTCAACTCATACCAGATTGTCTTGCACACCTGGCTATGATTGTGGCCGTGCTGGACCCTGTCCCACCGTGCTGGACGGCCGGGGTCCAGCCCGGTGAGAGAGCAATGCCAGTTAGAACCAGATCACAGCCTCACAGGTCAACTCATACCAGATTGCGCACACCTGGCTATGATTGTAGCCGTGGTAGGACCCTGTCCCACCGTGCTGGACGGCCGGGGTCCAGCCCGGTGAGAGAGCAATGCCAGTTAGAACCAGATCACAGCCTCACAGGTCAACTCATACCTGCACACCTGGCTATGATTGTGGCCGTGCTGGACCCTGTCCCACCGTGCTGGACGGCCGGGGTCCAGCACGGTGGGGCAGCAATGCCAGTTAGAACCAGATCACAGCCTCTACAGGTCAGTCATACCTGCACACCTGGCTATGATTGTGGCCGTGGTAGGACCGTGTCCCACCGCGCTGGACTCTGTCCCACCGTGCTGGACCCTGTCCCACCGTGCTGGACGGCCGGGGTCCAGCACGGTGGGGCAGCAATGCCAGTTAGAACCAGATCACAGCCTCTACAGGTCAGTCATACCTGCACACCTGGCTATGATTGTGGCCGTGGTAGGACCGTGTCCCACCGCGCTGGACTCTGTCCCACCGTGCTGGACCCTGTCCCACCGTGCTGGACGGTCGGGGTCCTGCCCGGTGAGGCAGCAATGCCAGTTAGAACCAGATCACAGCCTCCGCAGGTCAACTCATACCAGATTGCCCTGCACACCTGTCTACTCGCTGTTTTTACCGCCATCCTAGAGTATAATCACGTACATCTACCTAGGCAGCTAATTGATGGTTGCCGACGAGAAAGTAATTTTCACAACCTGTCTGGGCGAGGCTATGACGCAAGCAGGGAAGGGCGAACCCTCGGGATTATATATTATGTAGAGTGTTGCTTCTTAGAAGAGACGCTGAGGTTCAAGATAACGTTGAGGAAACCCGAGTGAGTCTGTGTAGAACACATCTTAGATCGTCCTATGGAGTTGTAATTCGATGGTATACCTGACACAGGCTGCAGAAAAGATTCAGCTTTTAAAAACTAATAACTACAACAACTTATTTTATGAATTTATGTTAGTTTTCGATGACATTTGATATGGCTCAAAGACATTTTCGCAAGAGTGTCCAAAATTGCAATCTTTTGTAAGGAGTGAAAAGAGTGAACATAGTATTAGAATTATTATTACGCGCTGGAATGTATTATATACAATTATTGTTATTGTTATTGCTATTATTTACAAATACAAAATACCTTTAAAATTCTGCGCGGTTTGGGAATAAAATTAATATTCGTGCTTTCGTAGTTATTTATTAATTATAAGTTTTGAAGAATGGTTTTAGTCAATTTCTAAATAATACTCGGGCCCCAATGTGTTAAGCTCTGCCTAAATCACTTGCGTCACAACATCCATGAATGACTGATGTGACGTCACGTGGGAACCAACAGCCTTGTCTAAGTGACACTATACATTAGCCTTGTGTAAGTGACACTTGACTAGCCTTGTCTAAGTGACACTATACATTAGCCTTGTGTAAGTGACACTTGACTAGCCTTGTCTAAGTGACACTATACATTAGCCTTGTGTAAGTGACACTTGACTAGCCTTGTGTCACTTAAGTGAGCAGCGGTGAATTTCGAATCGAAGAACTGAGTTGTCCGGGTTTTGATTTATTCGCGACACAGAAAGCAGCGAAAACTGGTTTCAAATCGTCTTTGTTAGTATTTACTCGCTCTATCATCAATACAGTAACATGAAAGAACTGTCGGTAATTAGTTTCATCTAGTTTCAAGAAGAATTTTTATGTTTGTGTTAGATTATCATTTGTCAATAATGATATTGTTTCACGCAGAGGCCGTGCTAATCAGCACGCCATGGCTTTACCCGATGTGGCCCTTTGCAGATGAATAACTAGGTATAATAATGGAGTTTTCCAAAAAATGTCTACTCTAAATCTTACAGAATACATCCCAGAATTCATGTTATGAGCGAGGAAAATCGCCAGTGGCGGGAATCGAACCGGCGACCTCCCTAATTAAAAATTAAAGTGGCTGGTATTCCCAACAGCAATTCAGGGTCCGACACCAACTTTCTAAACCTTGAAGGTTTCTGAAAGGTTTAGGTTGTTTGCACGCTCATAACTTTGGATGGTCTTTGTATCCTTGGAAACCGTCTATGTCTACTAACCTAGGTCAGCACTTGGCAGACAAGAAGAGGGGGGGGGGGGCATACTGTAGACGTTCACACCTTGTTTTAAATACCAAACTGATCTTATGATAAAATTTCTGTCGTCGTCTAACCGTCGAGTATGCTTAAATGAAAGAAGTCAGTCACTGTTTTTGTTGAATTACTATTATTATTATCAATATTGTTGCAGCAAGGTTATCAGTGTTGAAATGTTGTCACTATTGTAATTGCTCGCGCGATTTTTATATAAAACAATGTATTGATTTCGCGGGATCAAATGAGATAATTTCCGTAATATCTCAAATTGTCTAATAAATTCCCAAACGTAATAGATTTTTAATGCATCTTTGAGAATATCTAAGTCCGCAACATTCAAAGTTTTTAAGTATTGTAAGTCATTTTAAAGATACGAATAAAAAAACAAATTCTCACGCCCCTCTATCTATTTGTGCCGAGAAATGTAAATGACCAGCGGAATATGTTTTGCTGATCTTATAACTGTGACGTGTTCTAAACACCTGACAGCTCACGTGACCAACACAACCGAAGTGTCGGTAGGTCCTCGACCCTATCGCGAGGAAGGAAAGTCGATAATCGCATCCACGCAATGGCACTCTATCACGCATGATCGTGGCGCGTGCGTGTGTGTGGTGCCGATAGAGCAACGGAGTCAATAGCTTCTGTGTAGAGGAAGGTTTGGTGTGGTGTGGCGGGCAAGCTGCTTTGCGGTGGGTCGGGCCCAGGTAACTATACTGTCAGATACTGTCTACACTATCACGCACTCTATCACGCATGATCGTGGCGCGTGCGTGTGTGTGTGATAGAGCAACGGAGTCAATAGCTTCTGTGTAGAGGAAGGTTTGGTGTGGTGTGGCGGGCTAGCTGCTTTGCGGTGGGTCGGGCCCAGGTAACTATACTGTCAGATACTGTCTACACTATCACGCACTCTATCACGCATGATCGTGGCGCGTGCGTGTGTGATAGAGCAACGGAGTCAATAGCTTCTGTGTAGAGGAAGGTTTGGTGTGGTGTGGCGGGCAAGCTGCTTTGCGGTGGGTCGGGCCCAGGTAACTATACTGTCAGATACTGTCTACACTATCACGCACTCTATCACGCATGATCGTGGCGCGTGCGTGATAGAGCAACGGAGTCAATAGCTTCTGTGTAGAGGAAGGTTTGGTGTGGTGTGGCGGGCTAGCTGCTTTGCGGTGGGTCGGGCCCAGGTAACTATACTGTCAGATACTGTCTACACTATCACGCACTCTATCACGCATGATCGTGGCGCGTGCGTGTGTGATAGAGCAACGGAGTCAATAGCTTCTGTGTAGAGGAAGGTTTGGTGTGGTGTGGCGGGCTAGCTGCTTTGCGGTGGGTCGGGCCCAGGTAACTATACTGTCAGATACTGTCTACACTATCACGCACTCTATCACGCATGATCGTGGCGCGTGCGTGTGTGCGTGATAGAGCAACGGAGTCAATAGCTTCTGTGTAGAGGAAGGTTTGGTGTGGTGTGGCGGGCTAGCTGCTTTGCGGTGGGTCGGGCCCAGGTAACTATACTGTCAGATACTGTCTACACTATCACGCACTCTATCACGCATGATCGTGGCGCGTGCGTGTGTGTGTGATAGAGCAACGGAGTCAATAGCTTCTGTGTAGAGGAAGGTTTGGTGTGGTGTGGCGGGCAAGCTGCTTTGCGGTGGGTCGGGCCCAGGTAACTATACTGTCAGATACTGTCTACACTATCACGCACTCTATCACGCATGATCGTGGCGCGTGCGTGTGTGCGTGATAGAGCAACGGAGTCAATAGCTTCTGTGTAGAGGAAGGTTTGGTGTGGTGTGGCGGGCTAGCTGCTTTGCGGTGGGTCGGGCCCAGGTAACTATACTGTCAGATACTGTCTACACTATCACGCACTCTATCACGCATGATCGTGGCGCGTGCGTGTGTGTGTGATAGAGCAACGGAGTCAATAGCTTCTGTGTAGAGGAAGGTTTGGTGTGGTGTGGCGGGCAAGCTGCTTTGCGGTGGGTCGGGCCCAGGTAACTATACTGTCAGATACTGTCTACACTATCACGCACTCTATCACGCATGATCGTGGCGCGTGCGTGTGTGCGTAATAGAGCAACGGAGTCAATAGCTTCTGTGTAGAGGAAGGTTTGGTGTGGTGTGGCGGGCTAGCTGCTTTGCGGTGGGTCGGGCCCAGGTAACTATACTGTCAGATACTGTCTACACTATCACGCACTCTATCACGCATGATCGTGGCGCGTGCGTGCGTGTGTGATAGAGCAACGGAGTCAATAGCTTCTGTGTAGAGGAAGGTTTGGTGTGGTGTGGCGGGCTAGCTGCTTTGCGGTGGGTCGGGCCCAGGTAACTATACTGTCAGATACTGTCTACACTATCACGCACTCTACCACGCATGATCGTGGCGCGTGCGTGTGTGGTGATAGAGCAACGGAGTCAATAGCTTCTGTGTAGAGGAAGGTTTGGTGTGGTGTGGCGGGCTAGCTGCTTTGCGGTGGGTCGGGCCCAGGTAACTATACTGTCAGATACTGTCTACACTATCACGCACTCTATCACGCATGATCGTGGCGCGTGCGTGTGTGTGTGATAGAGCAACGGAGTCAATAGCTTCTGTGTAGAGGAAGGTTTGGTGTGGTGTGGCGGGCTAGCTGCTTTGCGGTGGGTCGGCCCAGGTAACTATACTGTCAGATACTGTCTACACTATCACGCACTCTCTATCACGCATGATCGTGGCGCGTGCGTGCGTGATAGAGCAACGGAGTCAATAGCTTCTGTGTAGAGGAAGGTTTGGTGTGGTGTGGCGGGCTAGCTGCTTTGCGGTGGGTCGGGCCCAGGTAACTATACTGTCAGATACTGTCTACACTATCACGCACTCTATCACGCATGATCGTGGCGCGTGCGTGCGTGTGTGATAGAGCAACGGAGTCAATAGCTTCCGTGTAGAGGAAGGTTTGGTGTGGTGTGGCGGGCTAGCTGCTTTGCGGTGGGTCGGGCCCAGGTAACTATACTGTCAGATACTGTCTACACTATCACGCACTCTATCACGCATGATCGTGGCGCGTGCGTGTGTGATAGAGCAACGGAGTCAATAGCTTCTGTGTAGAGGAAGGTTTGGTGTGGTGTGGCGGGCTAGCTGCTTTGCGGTGTGTCGGGCCCAGGTAACTATACTGTCAGATACTGTCTACACTATCACGCACTCTATCACGCATGATCGTGGCGCGTGCGTGTGTGATAGAGCAACGGAGTCAATAGCTTCTGTGTAGAGGAAGGTTTGGTGTGGTGTGGCGGGCTAGCTGCTTTGCGGTGGGTCGGGCCCAGGTAACTATACTGTCAGATACTGTCTACACTATCACGCACTCTATCACGCATGATCGTGGCGCGTGCGTGTGTGATAGAGCAACGGAGTCAATAGCTTCTGTGTAGAGGAAGGTTTGGTGTGGTGTGGCGGGCTAGCTGCTTTGCGGTGGGTCGGGCCCAGGTAACTATACTGTCAGATACTGTCTACACTATCACGCACTCTATCACGCATGATCGTGGCGCGTGCGTGTGTGATAGAGCAACGGAGTCAATAGCTTCTGTGTAGAGGAAGGTTTGGTGTGGTGTGGCGGGCTAGCTGCTTTGCGGTGGGTCGGGCCCAGGTAACTATACTGTCAGATACTGTCTACACTATCACGCACTCTACCACGCATGATCGTGGTGCGTGCGTGATAGAGCAACGGAGTCAATAGCTTCTGTGTAGAGGAAGGTTTGGTGTGGTGTGGCGGGCTAGCTGCTTTGCGGTGGGTCGGGCCCAGGTAACTATACTGTTAGATACTGTCTACACTATCACGCACTCTATCACGCATGATCGTGGCGCGTGCGTGTGTGATAGAGCAACGGAGTCAATAGCTTCTGTGTAGAGGAAGGTTTGGTGTGGTGTGGCGGGCTAGCTGCTTTGCGGTGGGTCGGGCCCAGGTAACTATACTGTCAGATACTGTCTACACTATCACGCACTCTACCACGCATGATCGTGGCGCGTGCGTGTGTGCGTGATAGAGCAACGGAGTCAATAGCTTCTGTGTAGAGGAAGGTTTGGTGTGGTGGTGAGGCGGGCTAGCTGCTTTGCGGTGGGTCGGGCCCAGGTAACTATACTGTCAGATACTGTCTACACTATCACGCACTCTACCACGCATGATCGTGGCGCGTGCGTGCGTGTGTGGGCCGATAGAGCAACGGAGTCAATAGCTTCTGTGTAGAGGAAGGTTTGGTGTGGTGTGGCGGGCTAGCTGCTTTGCGGTGGGTCGGGCCCAGGTAACTATACTGTCAGATACTGTCTACACTATCACGCACTCTATCACGCATGATCGTGGCGCGTGCGTGATAGAGCAACGGAGTCAATAGCTTCTGTGTAGAGGAAGGTTTGGTGTGGTGTGGCGGGCTAGCTGCTTTGCGGTGGGTCGGGCCCAGGTAACTATACTGTCAGATACTGTCTACACTATCACGCACTCTATCACGCATGATCGTGGCGCGTGTGTGTGTGATAGAGCAACGGAGTCAATAGCTTCTGTGTCGAGGAAGGTTTGCTGTGGTGAGGCGGGCTAGCTGCTTTGCGGTGGGTCGGCCCCAGGTAACTATACTGTCAGATACTGTCTACACTATCACGCACTCTATCACGCATGATCGTGGCGCGTGCGTGTGTGTGTGATAGAGCAACGGAGTCAATAGCTTCTGTGTAGAGGAAGGTTTGGTGTGGTGTGGCGGGCTAGCTGCTTTGCGGTGGGTCGGGCCCAGGTAACTATACTGTCAGATACTGTCTACACTATCACGCACTCTATCACGCATGATCGTGGCGCGTGCGTGTGTGTGTGATAGAGCAACGGAGTCAATAGCTTCTGTGTAGAGGAAGGTTTGGTGTGGTGAGGCGGGCTAGCTGCTTTGCGGTGGGTCGGGCCCAGGTAACTATACTGTCAGATACTGTCTACACTATCACGCACTCTATCACGCATGATCGTGGCGCGTGCGTGTGTGGGCCGATAGAGCAACGGAGTCAATAGCTTCTGTGTCGAGGAAGGTTTGCTGTGGTGAGGCGGGCTAGCTGCTTTGCGGTGGGTCGGGCCCAGGTAACTATACTGTCAGATACTGTCTACACTATCACGCACTCTATCACGCATGATCGTGGCGCGTGCGTGTGTGGGCCGATAGAGCAACGGAGTCAATAGCTTCTGTGTCGAGGAAGGTTTGCTGTGGTGAGGCGGGCTAGCTGCTTTGCGGTGGGTCGGGCCCAGGTAACTATACTGTCAGATACTGTCTACACTATCACGCACTCTATCACGCATGATCGTGGCGCGTGCGTGCGTGTGTGATAGAGCAACGGAGTCAATAGCTTCTGTGTAGAGGAAGGTTTGGTGTGGTGTGGCGGGCTAGCTGCTTTGCGGTGGGTCGGGCCCAGGTAACTATACTGTCAGATACTGTCTACACTATCACGCACTCTATCACGCATGATCGTGGCGCGTGCGTGTGTGGGCCGATAGAGCAACGGAGTCAATAGCTTCTGTGTCGAGGAAGGTTTGCTGTGGTGAGGCGGGCTAGCTGCTTTGCGGTGGGTCGGGCCCAGGTAACTATACTGTCAGATACTGTCTACACTATCACGCACTCTATCACGCATGATCGTGGCGCGTGCGTGCGTGTGTGATAGAGCAACGGAGTCAATAGCTTCTGTGTAGAGGAAGGTTTGGTGTGGTGAGGCGGGCTAGCTGCTTTGCGGTGGGTCGGGCCCAGGTAACTATACTGTCAGATACTGTCTACACTATCACGCACTCTATCACGCATGATCGTGGCGCGTGCGTGCGTGTGTGATAGAGCAACGGAGTCAATAGCTTCTGTGTAGAGGAAGGTTTGGTGTGGTGTGGCGGGCTAGCTGCTTTGCGGTGGGTCGGACCCAGGTAACTATACTGTCAGATACTGTCTACACTATCACGCACTCTATCACGCATGATCGTGGCGTGTGTGTGATAGAGCAACGGAGTCAATAGCTTCTGTGTAGAGGAAGGTTTGGTGTGGTGTGGCGGGCTAGCTGCTTTGCGGTGGGTCGGGCCCAGGTAACTATACTGTCAGATACTGTCTACACTATCACGCACTCTATCACGCATGATCGTGGCGCGTGCGTGTGTGATAGAGCAACGGAGTCAATAGCTTCTGTGTAGAGGAAGGTTTGGTGTGGTGTGGCGGGCTAGCTGCTTTGCGGTGTGTCGGGCCCAGGTAACTATACTGTCAGATACTGTCTACACTATCACGCACTCTATCACGCATGATCGTGGCGCGTGCGTGTGTGATAGAGCAACGGAGTCAATAGCTTCTGTGTAGAGGAAGGTTTGGTGTGGTGTGGCGGGCTAGCTGCTTTGCGGTGGGTCGGGCCCAGGTAACTATACTGTCAGATACTGTCTACACTATCACGCACTCTATCACGCATGATCGTGGCGTGTGTGTGATAGAGCAACGGAGTCAATAGCTTCTGTGTAGAGGAAGGTTTGGTGTGGTGAGGCGGGCTAGCTGCTTTGCGGTGGGTCGGCCCAGGTAACTATACTGTCAGATACTGTCTACACTATCACGCACTCTATCACGCATGATCGTGGCGCGTGCGTGTGTGATAGAGCAACGGAGTCAATAGCTTCTGTGTAGAGGAAGGTTTGGTGTGGTGTGGCGGGCTAGCTGCTTTGCGGTGGGTCGGGCCCAGGTAACTATACTGTCAGATACTGTCTACACTATCACGCACTCTATCACGCATGATCGTGGTGCGTGCGTGTGTGTGTGATAGAGCAACGGAGTCAATAGCTTCTGTGTAGAGGAAGGTTTGGTGTGGTGTGGCGGGCTAGCTGCTTTGCGGTGGGTCGGGCCCAGGTAACTATACTGTCAGATACTGCCTACACTATCACGCACTCTATCACGCATGATCGTGGCGCGTGCGTGTGGGCCGATAGAGCAACGGAGTCAATAGCTTCAGTGTAGAGGAAGGTTTGGTGTGGTGAGGCGGGCTAGCTGCTTTGCGGTGGGTCGGGCCCAGGTAACTATACTGTCAGATACTGTCTACACTATCACGCACTCTATCACGCATGATCGTGGCGCGTGTGTGCGTGATAGAGCAACGGAGTCAATAGCTTCTGTGTAGAGGAAGGTTTGGTGTGGTGTGGCGGGCTAGCTGCTTTGCGGTGGGTCGGGCCCAGGTAACTATACTGTCAGATACTGTCTACACTATCACGCACTCTATCACGCATGATCGTGGCGCGTGCGTGCGTGTGTGATAGAGCAACGGAGTCAATAGCTTCTGTGTAGAGGAAGGTTTGGTGTGGTGTGGCGGGCTAGCTGCTTTGCGGTGGGTCGGGCCCAGGTAACTATACTGTCAGATACTGTCTACACTATCACGCACTCTATCACGCATGATCGTGGCGCGTGTGTGATAGAGCAACGGAGTCAATAGCTTCTGTGTAGAGGAAGGTTTGGTGTGGTGTGGCGGGCTAGCTGCTTTGCGGTGGGTCGGGCCCAGGTAACTATACTGTCAGATACTGTCTACACTATCACGCACTCTATCACGCATGATCGTGGCGCGTGCGTGTGTGATAGAGCAACGGAGTCAATAGCTTCTGTGTAGAGGAAGGTTTGGTGTGGTGAGGCGGGCTAGCTGCTTTGCGGTGGGTCGGGCCCAGGTAACTATACTGTCAGATACTGTCTACACTATCACGCACTCTATCACGCATGATCGTGGCGCGTGCGTGTGTGTGTGATAGAGCAACGGAGTCAATAGCTTCTGTGTAGAGGAAGGTTTGGTGTGGTGAGGCGGGCTAGCTGCTTTGCGGTGGGTCGGGCCCAGGTTACTATACTGTCAGATACTGTCTACACTATCACGCACTCTATCACGCATGATCGTGGCGCGTGTGTGTGTGATAGAGCAACGGAGTCAATAGCTTCTGTGTAGAGGAAGGTTTGGTGTGGTGTGGCGGGCTAGCTGCTTTGCGGTGGGTCGGGCCCAGGTAACTATACTGTCAGATACTGTCTACACTATCACGCACTCTACCACGCATGATCGTGGTGCGTGCGTGATAGAGCAACGGAGTCAATAGCTTCTGTGTAGAGGAAGGTTTGGTGTGGTGAGGCGGGCTAGCTGCTTTGCGGTGGGTCGGGCCCAGGTAACTATACTGTCAGATACTGTCTACACTATCACGCACTCTATCACGCATGATCGTGGCGCGTGTGTGCGTGATAGAGCAACGGAGTCAATAGCTTCTGTGTAGAGGAAGGTTTGGTGTGGTGTGGCGGGCTAGCTGCTTTGCGGTGGGTCGGGCCCAGGTAACTATACTGTCAGATACTGTCTACACTATCACGCACTCTATCACGCATGATCGTGCGTGCGTGTGTGATAGAGCAACGGAGTCAATAGCTTCTGTGTAGAGGAAGGTTTGGTGTGGTGTGGCGGGCTAGCTGCTTTGCGGTGGGTCGGGCCCAGGGAACTATACTGTCAGATAGTGTCTACACTATCACGCACTCTATCACGCATGATCGTGGCGCGTGCGTGTGTGGGCCGATAGAGCAACGGAGTCAATAGCTTCTGTGTAGAGGAAGGTTTGGTGTGGTGTGGCGGGCTAGCTGCTTTGCGGTGGGTCGGGCCCAGGTAACTATACTGTCAGATACTGTCTACACTATCACGCACTCTATCACGCATGATCGTGCGTGCGTGTGTGATAGAGCAACGGAGTCAATAGCTTCTGTGTAGAGGAAGGTTTGGTGTGGTGTGGCGGGCTAGCTGCTTTGCGGTGGGTCGGGCCCAGGGAACTATACTGTCAGATAGTGTCTACACTATCACGCACTCTATCACGCATGATCGTGCGTGCGTGTGTGATAGAGCAACGGAGTCAATAGCTTCTGTGTAGAGGAAGGTTTGGTGTGGTGTGGCGGGCTAGCTGCTTTGCGGTGGGTCGGGCCCAGGTAACTATACTGTCAGATACTGTCTACACTATCACGCACTCTATCACGCATGATCGTGGCGCGTGCGTGTGTGTGTGGGCCGATAGAGCAACGGAGTCAATAGCTTCTGTGTAGAGGAAGGTTTGGTGTGGTGTGGCGGGCTAGCTGCTTTGCGGTGGGTCGGGCCCAGGTAACTATACTGTCAGATACTGTCTACACTATCACGCACTCTATCACGCATGATCGTGGCGCGTGTGTGGGCCGATAGAGCAACGGAGTCAATAGCTTCTGTGTAGAGGAAGGTTTGGTGTGGTGTGGCGGGCTAGCTGCTTTGCGGTGGGTCGGGCCCAGGTAACTATACTGTCAGATACTGTCTACACTATCACGCACTCTATCACGCATGATCGTGCGTGCGTGTGTGATAGAGCAACGGAGTCAATAGCTTCTGTGTAGAGGAAGGTTTGGTGTGGTGTGGCGGGCTAGCTGCTTTGCGGTGGGTCGGGCCCAGGTAACTATACTGTCAGATACTGTCTACACTATCACGCACTCTATCACGCATGATCGTGGCGCGTGCGTGTGTGTGTGATAGAGCAACGGAGTCAATAGCTTCTGTGTAGAGGAAGGTTTGGTGTGGTGTGGCGGGCAAGCTGCTTTGCGGTGGGTCGGGCCCAGGTAACTATACTGTCAGATACTTTCTACACTATCACATATACTCGGAGCAGAATGTAGCTGTTTTATTGGTTTCCACATTAGTAGCCTATAAATGTTGTGACAGAAGTTTTTTTTTTTTTTTAATTCTGTATAATGTGTTATATGCTATGCCTACTAAATATTTTGTGGTGTATTGTACATATACATGATATATAGTAATCTATATGATATGTGTCTAAGACACAATTTAAAAAACTGACCCCAGGTCAGGCGGGCACTCTGACAACTGGGAGACCTGGGTTCGATTCCCAGTGAGGTAAGTGTTCTACATTACTGTTTGGATCTAAAAGGTATCCATTGTTTTGTAATATCAAAGAATGCCTATTTGTTTTCAGTAACAACATCCACATCATTAATTTCATTTATAACAAATATTTGACATTATTTTGTTTTACACAGTCATCACGGTAAAACCAATCGAATGAATGTTATCGTCTTTCGAAAACTATTATGTTCGTTCTAAATGTTAGACTGTTAATCTCTGAGAATTCTTTAATGAAACTAATTTAATAAACAATGGTTCATTAAATAACAGATCAAGGTTAATTCATGTCTATAAGATGGGCCTTGAACTTCAGAACATTTAGACAAACCAATGTCACGGTTGAGAATTAGTTTGTTTAATAACTAACTAGTCAACAAATATATAAAAATTAAACAAAGACCTTCAAAAAGCCATTTGTCAGAGGACAATCATGACATTGCGTTCAATCCACTTGCTAATCGGTTTCAATTAGAGACAATAATGATGATGATGATTCATGTTGCTTTTAATTTGCGCATGACTGTTATTGCAATCATGGTATTCTGGATGATGAGGGGTGGTAGAATATGTATGAAGGACAATTGCAAGAAACCTATTTACTTACTTCACTATATCATTTATGATCTATGACTACATATATAGATACCGGTCAGTACATACCCTGTACAGAGCTTAAGATAAGAGTTACTGTATTTGCTATTTTTTTTCTAAATGCCCATTGTCCCAGTTTGTTTCTATAAACGTTTTGTATTCTTGTCTGCTTCTAAGATAAGGAAAAACTCTGACATTTTATTGCTGCAGTATTACATAATACCGCGAGTATTACCTTGGTATGGTACATGATATAATAAAGCAGCTAACTCATTACTACAATTAGATAGTGTTTATGAAACAACGACCATTAGGAAATTAATGTATTTTGCAAAATTGATTGTACTTGGATAAAATCAGACAATTTCAATAATATTGTCTAATTTGACCTGAACGTACTATATTTTTAGCCACTTTTTTTAGAATATGATGTCTAGATCTTGATAAGATCTATCCCCACACTATTCTAAAGTACTGACATTGGCTCTCACACGGAGAATCTTTCGTATCGTGGTCGCAGTCGAAGGTAACATTTGATTCTGAGCACTACAAAACTGCTGAAACCAAAGACCTTAGATTATTATCAAGTTCTTTGTTGAAACACACGAAACCGACAGCTGATTCAAGCTATGACGCACAAGATCTCGTTCCAAAGAGCTTATCAAACGGTAGGAAAACCCGTTGAAGCCATGATTCAACTCTCAACCTTTGGACTCGGATTACCCCGCAGCTCGCGCGTATCACGTGATCCGTTGATTACCCCTCAGCTCGCGTATCACGTGATCCGTTGATTGCCCCGCAGCTCGCGTATCACGTGATCTAATACGTCACAACGCTTTTTACGAGATAGTTTCAATGACGCGATATTACAAGAACGATAGAGGTGAAGTGTTTCTACAGAAATCTTGTGAATGGTGTCGTCATAGATGATTAAGACGGAGCCAATCAGCGGGCGGCTTTTTCAAGTACCGACATTTGGTTGAGCAATACTTCTTATTATTCTTCTTCTTCTTCTTCTTCTTCTTCTTCTTCTTCTTCTTCTTCTTCTTCTTCTTCTTCTTCTTCTTCTTCTTCTTCCTCAATCATCTATGACGTCAGCATCCACAAGGTTGTTGTGGAACGACTTTCTATATTAATATAGTAGGAGTTAGGACCAAGGCATGTTCGGCCTTGTCTTCCTAAAACCTTTATAAAAAAAATACAAATTTGATGGATAGCAAGTTAAAAAGAAAAAGTGCATGCACACATTTTTGTTTTCAGTTATAAAACAGGGCCTGGATTCACAAAGATGCCTAACTCTTAAGTTGTCCTAAGTTAGGCAAATTCTAACTAGATAAATCAAGATAAATCAATCTTGGTATTATTACACATTCACAAATAAAATATTATTAGTTCTGTATGACATTGCAGAGCGATATATGCGTGATTTATATCACTAAGATTTGCCTAAACTAGGACGTCTTAGCACTTAGGCACCATTGTGAATCTGGGCCCTTTTTAAATGAGATCAGAAGCGAGAAAACAAGTTAGCCCCGAACCAACTATTTAGCAGGCCGCTATAATCAGTTACTATAAAACAATAACACAAAACTGACTCGATGTATATGCTCGAATAATATCGCAATTAGATATGTTAATTAATGTGCGTAAAGAGCCGCAGACGTTCAGATATTTAGTGCACTTAATTGGGTCAATCAGTTTAACATACATAATTATGGTGATGTTTTGCGTTGGCCTTCGTTGGTCGTAGATTCGCAGCTGTGTCATTTAGACGCAGATAACGCCCTTTGCTGCAATGAGGGCAACTGCCATTTAGACGCAGATAACGCCCTTTGCTGCAATGAGGGCAACTGCCATTTAGACGCAGATAACGCCCTTTGCTGCAATGAGGGCAACTGCCATTTAGACGCAGATAACGCCCTTTGCTGCAATGAGGGTAACTCATACATTGTCGTGATAATTGGTGCAGCTCTCATAGGCGTGCGCAGAGGTTGATCAATGGGGGGGCACAATACATTCCCAATGAAAGTACTTCACGGCGGCGCCAATGGGGGGTGTGGGGGGGGATGCCCCCCACAAAAAGCTCCGCAGGTGATTTATTAAAGGCATGCATTTTTAAACGTGATTTTAAGCGTATTAGCAAGCAGAAAAAGCAGAGAAGGGCCAGGCTGGGAACCAAGTGGTGCAACTGGACATTAGGTGGCCAGCTGTGAATAAAAATTAAAAATGTATTTTATACACATGAAATACACTTTCACATTTGTTGATCATATATTTTTGAGTAGATATTATTTTTGATACTATTTTTGTATCAGAATACTTGACAGTTTATTAGTAAAAGTAAAGTGGAAGCAGCATAGGTTTTGAAAAGTCCCCCCCCCCCCTCCTTTATTTGATATCTACACCCCCAGGATTTTAAATAGCACCCCCGGGTACAAAACTCTGAATTCAACACTGCCTATTGTTCGTTGGCCGTCCGCCACTTGGCGTACAGATAGCCTGCATGAATGTATTGTTTCATGTGCGTATATGGACAAATATACATTGTTCATGATAACTTGGTGTTTATTTCAACTACTAGTGTAAGTAAGTAAATGTAGGGAAGCACGTTCCATACCTAATTGTATTAAAGATAGCCTTATACGGTTTGCGGTTAAGTGGCCGTACGACAACTGCGGTAATGCTTTCGTCATCAATCAGTGACGTGTTTACGGTCTCGGCCACCCGACAGGGTATATCTTAATTTCTTTGGTCTCGGCCAACCCGAGCAGGTATGTGAATTAGCCACGGCCGCTGATTGGTTTTCGCTCACCCACCCGTGACGGAAGCATTACCGAAGTTGTTGTACGACGACTATAGGCAGTTCCCCGATCCTATACCCATCAAGGCAGTGTGAACTCCTGGCGCCCTCCCAAACCGACCCCACGTTAACTCAAGCAGCTAGGGCTAGCCTAGGGCGACAGGAGAGAGAGAGAGAGGGAGAGAGAGAGAGAGAGAGAGGGAGAGAGAGAGAGAGAGAGAGAGAGAGAGAGGGAGAGAGAGAGAGAGAGATTTTTCGTTTACTATACTTTTTAATATGTGTAACCATTTGTGCAACAGTCTATATGTTTCAATTTCATTGATTTATTGCAAGTTGATAATTTTAAATAACTCTTTGAATACCTACTACGTTTTGCAAGCACAATTAAGTACCGTGACTTATCGTCCCTGCAACAATAGCACAATAATGATTACCAGACGTAAAAAACCGATTAGCATAGAGAATGTAATGAAATCTTAACTTTACAAAAGTTAGATTATATCATGTCTTCATTTCTAGCAGCTCGATCGGTTTGAAATATAGTTGCATCACTCTAACAATCACCATGCTGATCTTACATCCCTATCTAACCGCCCGTTTCATAGTTTTATCAAAACCAGTAGATTCCTGGAGCTGTCGGTTTATTAGATGAGCGTAGCAAGCTCTCAATTCAACAACGCTAGTGGCTCTTCCTCTGTGGGGGTCATAGAAAAGCTGGCATCAACTAAAAACGGCGCGTTTTTTTTGCATTGCAAGTGTTTAGGGGGGTGGAAGGGGGACAGGGGCGTCGGAACCGGGGGGGCAGGGGGGGCGAGAGTATCATCTCGCCCCCCCCTGAAAAAATGGACACTATGAATTAAATGCATTTTAGAGTACTGATTCCGCTTATTCCTTCAAGCGATTTCAGAGGCTGGCTGCATGGTAACTTACGTATTTTTTTTTACAAAATGTTGCAAAGTCAGCTGGAAAGTTCGCCCCCCCTGAAAAAAAAAGACTTCCGACGCCCCTGAAGGGGGATGGGCGGAAGGGGGAGGGGGGGTCGGCTCTCGATGATACGTACATACTCGCATACATACATACATACATACATACATACATACATACATACATACATACATACATACATACATACATACATACATACATACATACATACATACATACATACATACATACATACATACATACATACATACATACATACATACATACATACATACATACATACATACATACATACATACATACATACATACATACATACATACATACATACATACATACATACATACATACATACATACATACATACATACATACATACATACATACATACATACATACATACATACATACATACATACATACATACATACATACATACATACATACATACATACATACATACATACATACATACATACATACATACTCGCATACATACATACATACATACATACATACATACATACATACATACATACATACATACATACATACATACATACATACATACATACTTGCATACATACATACTCGCATACATACATACATACATACATACTCGCATACATACATACATACATACATACATTTACATACATACATACATACATACATACATACATACATACATACATACATACATACATACATACATACATACATACATACATACATACATACATACATACATACATACATACATACATACATACATACTCGCATACATACATACATACATACATACATACATACATACATACATACATACATACATACATACATACATACATACATACATACATACATACATACATACATACATACATACATACATACATACATACATACATACATACATACATACATACATACATACATACATACATACATACATACATACATACATACATACATACATACATACATACATACATACATACATACATACATACATACATACATACATACATACATACATACATACATACATACATACATACATACATACATACATACATACATACATACATACATACATACATACATACATACATACATACATACATACATACATACATACATACATACATACATACATACATACATACATACATACATACATACATACATACATACATACATACATACTCGCATACATACATACATACATACATACATACATACATACATACATACATACATACATACATACATACATACATACATACATACATACATACAAACATACATACATACATACTCGCATACATACATACTCGCATACATACATACATACATACATACATACATACATACATACATACATACATACATACATACATACATACATACATACATACATACATACATACATACATACATACATACATACATACATACATACATACATACATACATACATACATACATACATACATACATACATACATACATACATACATACTCGCATACATACATACATACATTTACATACATACATACATACATACATACATACATACATACATACATACATACATACATACATACATACATACATACATACATACATACATACATACATACATACATACATACATACATACATACATACATACATACATACATACATACATACATACATACATACATACATACATACATACATACATACATACATACATACATACATACATACTCGCATACATACATACATACATACATACATACATACATACATACATACATACATACATACATACATACATACATACATACATACATACATACATACATACATACTCGCATACATACATACATACATACATACATACATACATACATACATACATACATACATACATACATACATACATACATACATACATACATACATACATACATACATACATACATACATACATACATACATACATACATACATACATACATACATACATACATACATACATACATACATACATACATACATACATACATACATACATACGTACATACATACATACATACATACTCGAATACATACATACATACATACATACATACATACATACATACATACATACATACATACATACACTAGCTCTAATGACTCCCAGTCATACATACATACATACATACATACATACATACATACATACATACATACATACATACATACATACATACATACATACATACATACATACATACATACGTACATACATACATACATACTCGAATACATACATACATACATACATACATACATACATACATACATACATACATACATACATACATACATACATACACTAGCTCTAATGACTCCCAGTTGAGTATTGTTGTTATTAAAGTGCCACGGTCTTGGGTTGTTAGGGGTGCCAATTATAACTTGCAATCACCATTAAGGGCACTCGGCGTTATAGGTTCTGAAATATGGGGAACGACAAAAACTTGAAGGAAGAGAAGGGGTGAGAAGAAAATTAACACAACTACAGAAATATTTGTAGAATTGGCTGAATGTTATGATAAATAATAATAATTATTATTATATATAATAATACTTTTATGATTGTTTTAGTATTATCTTAATAATTACTGATAAAAATAATATAATTATAAGGACAGAATTTTAATTATTGGAGTTAGGTTAATGAATGTAGAAAAGATATTACAATACAATCATTGAATATTGGATTGTCTTCTTATAACGAAATTCATATACATTTCAATGATGTACAAGACACATAACATAATCCATGTTCATGCACACAAGACTAATTTCTTCCGGGACATTCGAGCACGTTTGTTGGCCAAGCATGTTGTATAGTTATATGCCTCGTGTTATCAACATGATGAGTCCTCTTATCAGCTCACTGAGTAAAGAACACGCGTGACGAATTTGTTTTCGTGTTACAAAAGAATTACAACATATTTTTGACGACAAATGACGGTGGGAAAATGACGTTACTTTTCGATTGTACCGTATTCTGAGACGCGAATTGTTGGAGATAATACTTAAAATGTTGGCTGGTCCGCACAGATTTTGAAGACATTATGCATAAGGTTTTAAGACGTTGTTTTAAAAACAACAATGAAAACAACGTCTTAAAACTAAAACTTTGTGTGAACGCCAGTACGTGTTTCCTATGATCCAACTTTACAACTACGAGTTTAACCTTAAATTGTATATCTTAAAAATCTGTGTGGACCAGCCTTTATCTAAATATATTTAGATTATTAGACTTCTCGGCAACGTAAAATGACCTAAATGGTAAAAATTTCAAATAAGTATCAAGTGACAGCAAAGAGGAAGGACTGAAAACTGTTTCTAGCCAATCTATTGTTTGATAACATGAACTTGAAGCCGTGTAGGAATGTAAGTTATCATAATATCGTGCAATCTACCTCGAGAGACGAAAGCAATATGGCGGTCGTAGATTAGTCGTTCCTTTGGGTCGTTTTATGAACGAATTCTGGCTTCTCAAAGATCTCTTGTGCTGCGTTTTCATCTTCGTGTATCGCCCAATCATTGGCTCGTTTACGATTAGCATAATTGCCAACAGTGACGAGTCCAAGGGGAGAGGGTTATGTTGTTCAAACCCCTCCATACCCTAAACATGAATACAAACAACTAGTAAGAGAAAGGAGGAAAGGAAGGAGAAAGAAGAGAGAAGAAATATCATTTTTACATGATTATATGTATGTTTTATGGCGTTGCTTCCCAATGGCACCAAATTGTGTTACGATTAAAATACTGTAATGTGCGGTTTTATAATATTGGCGGTAGACATTCCTCTTAAAAAGAGAGCACTTGCAACTTTTAAGGCAAAGATAACCTTCGAGTAGAAGGCAAAACAAAAAACTACACGACGCAATAATATATAATTTAAATCAAATTTTCTGCGAAATTAAATCGTGTGTTTTTGTTCGTTATTCCGAAATGTCTAATGATGGGAATCTGTCCATGAGGAAGTAACATAGCATGCTATGTGATGTAGCTATGAGGAAGTAACATAGCATGCTATGTGATGTAGCTATGAGGAAGTAACATAGCATGCTATGTGATGTAGCTATGAGGAAGTAACATAGCATGCTATGTGATGTAGCTATGAGGAAGTAACATAGCATGCTATGTGTTGTAGCTATGAGGAAGAAACATAGCATGCTGTGTGGTGTAGCTATGAGGAAGTAACATGCTATGCGATCTTGTGATGATGTTATAATCATATTTCAACACTTGAGTTTGAATTTAAAACTGTCACTAAACAAAACATGGCATCGTCTAGAGAATTTAGTGTTCTTCCTTATGAATGTTTCAGTTTTTCAATAACTATTTCCTTTTTTTTTACAAGGATCTTATTTAATTGAAGATGTGTATTGCAGCAACACATTAATAAGAACATTTGGAAAATGGAACTATTTATTGGAACAAAGAATCATTCATAAGAAAGAGTACCAAATTTTCTGGGAGACAAAACATTTTGTTTTATCTTTAAAACAATTTAAAAAAAACAGAAAACGGGGTTCTTGCAGGGTAGGTTCACATTCAGCCTTAATGATCTGCAAACTTTGTAAATATATCAGCCTTATACACCTTAACAAAACATAAATTAATAAAATATATTTGATTACACACTAAGCATTTCTGCATAAAATTTAACAAAAAAAATGAATAAAAATACCGTAACCCGACGTGATAATCACGTGAACGAACCCCGCCCCTACGCGGCATGACGTCACGGCGCGGGTTGTTGTTGTTGTTGTTGTGGCCGTGACGAGATAGCGTAGCGCGCTGTCAATCATGCAGTCTAGCTAGTGTGCAGTCGGCTTTAGACCAGCGTAGAGTCGACACGCGTTGTGACTAGTGACTAGTGTAGTGGTACTCGGCATGTGGCGCACTTTGGATTACACACATAGCACGTGAGTGGGGCGACCGGGCGGTGGCCTTATTTGATAAGTGACAAAACGGGACGGGATTTATAGATTTTCGTTGTTTGATCTCATTATTTAAATTTATTTTTGTCTTAGCTACCGGTATAAACACTCTAATAGTCATACCATTGTATAAACAAAATGAACAATAATATAAATTTATTTCTGTACCGTAATTCTTTTAAATATGCTTATTTTATTGTTCTGAGCTTAAGAAGAGCACCACGCATTTTAATGTTTGGTATGCTTTAATTTAATATAACTCTTTATTTCTGTACCGTAATTATTTTAAACATGTTTATTTTCTTTTTCTTGTTCTGAGCTTTAGAAGGGCACCACGCAATTAAATGTTTGGTATGCTTTAATTTAATGTAACCCTGAACAATAAATTTAAAATTAATGGAAGTAAAATTTGTCGTGTCGTATTCGTATCATAGCTGCCATGGGATAAAAATATTTTGGGTGGATTATTCAATTTTAATTTATTTTCAATTGTATGAAGATGAGCACATGGTATAGACCATGGAGTCATCCTAAAGCAATGGTTCCTCCATGTTATTGAGGGATATGGTAGAACTATGTAGTGCGCTCTACAGCAGTGGTTCCTCCATGTTATTGAGGGATATGGTAGAACCATGTAGTGCGCCCTACAGCAGTGGTTCCTCCATGTTATTGAGGGATATGGTAGAACCATGTAGTGCGCTCTACAGCAGTGGTTCCTCCATGTTATTGAGGGATATGGTAGAACCATGTAGTGCGCCCTACAGCAGTGGTTCCTCCATGTTATTGAGGGATATGGTAGAACCATGTAGTGCGCTCTACAGCAGTGGTTCCTCCATGTTGTAGAGGGATATGGTAGAACCATGAAGTGCGCCCTACAGCAATGGTTCCTCCATGTTATAGAGGGATATGGTAGAACCATGTAGTGCGCCCTATACAGAAGTGGTTCCTCCATGTTATAGAGGGATATGGTAGAACCATGCAGTGATTCACATGTCGTACACTACAGCCAAGGTAGTTTCTAGTGTATAGTGATTGTTCGAGAACATAACATATCGTGCAGAAATGAACAACAAGATCAATGTTTATTGTGTTATGTTTACACCATCACGCTCAGTTCATGTTTATCGTGGTAGCGAGTAAACATACAACTCGTGTTTTCCTCGTGCTGGTTCTGAGAATGTCTAAATCAGAATACTGAAACATGCAACCCGTAAGAAAATGTGTTTTGACTAAAAAACAGTCAGGTACCTGATTGTTTTTAGAATTGATTCCAAAAATGCATTAAAAGTAAATATTTGTTTTTCGCCTATAACTACTTAGTATTTCTGCTGAAAGCAACAAAATACAAAAATGGTATACTTTGACGTAAAAGCGAAAAGGGGTATCAATTTTTGAAATGGTGTGGGACCAGATATTTTTAAGATCTATAGATGATCTCAAGGAAAGGATGCAACATTGATTTGTTAGCGTAAAATGAGACGATTTCAATTTCAATAATATCTCAAATTGTCTAATTAGACCGAGACTCAATACCATTGTAATCCATTTGTTTAGCATATCTAGCCTAGCCCAACGTCCTTTGAATATTTTGATAATGAAATTAATTTTAAAGACAAGAACAAACTTTGCGAGATATTTGCGTTGAACACTCTTCAGTTCTCACATTTTGCGAGATATTTGCGTTGAACACTCTTCAGGTCTCACACTTTACGAGATATTTGCGTTGAACACTCTTCAGTTCTCACACTGCGAGATATTTGCGTTGAACACTCTTCAGTAATAGGCTCAACCCCTCTGCAGGAGACTAACTAAACTAATGGGCTTTGGATAGTTTGGAACGAATGTCCTTTGTTAGGACTCAATCCTAGCTTAATCGTATTACGATTAGGACAACCCTTGAGTCAGTCAGTATTGCCTGTGGTCGGCATCGAACCAGCGACCTCTCTACTTATAGTGCCGCATGTTCCCGCCGAGCCACCTGTATAGCAACAGACATTCTGGCGCCCGTTGGAACAAAGAGCAATAATGTAGTTGAGCCGCTGACCCTAGTAATGGTACACGCACATGCATATCGATAATTGTTTTTTTGTGTGTGTTTTTTTTACTGAACACAATGCATCAATTAATTATTCTTGATGTTCTCTGCAAGTGTGATAACGTTAGCCAGAAGGTTAACGGCATTCTTATCCTAGTATCATCGAAAATGCATGTGCTTGAAATACTTTTGTGTTTTGTATTCGTATCCAAAATACTACCTTGTATTTTGTAGGTATCGAAAATACAGTTTTCCAAGTATTTTATATTTTATTAAAATAATTTTTATAATATTAGAGGTGACCTTGTCCCATGACCTTGTCACATGACCTTGACCCTGCGTCTGTGAGACTGTTTGGCGCCGTTGCCCGAGTCACGGCCAACTCTCTCTCGGTTCTGCTCTTTCCGAAGAGTTATTTTTGTTTCTGATGGGTTTCACGATACTTATAACTCTACGGGTGATGACAGTCTTGGCAATAATGTTGATTATGTTGCTACTGATCATAGAGATATATACTTCGTACGAAGTAGTATATATCTCTATGTACTGATAAACTGTGGAAGACAATTGAAGTAGAAAAACATAAAATCTCACTTTGTTAAAAATTGGTTTGTTTGGTAATTATCGGGATGTAACTTTTTAATTATCTACACAACTATAAAATAAATAAATAAATAAATAAATTCACATTTAGAGTCTACCCACTCAGTAATTAAACTGATTTGCAGTGGGGGACTTTAATTTAAAGTGACTAAACTAACCCTGTAGGCTTCGAATACCATCGACGAGTGAGCGATAACCAATCAAAGATCGATATTAATTTTGGCTTCCCTATTCAATTACAAAACTGAGTCACTGTTTCTAGTGTTGTTGTCGTTTCTTCGACTGTATTGTTGTTGAACTGTTCTAGATCAGAGGTAACAATGATGCTACTTGTGCCCAATTTATATAAATTAAATCATAGACCTTAATTCTTTTTTAATTCTTTACACTGTTATTTATGGTCAATGCGCTCAATTTCACTAAATTAAATCCATGCTCTCTGTCTGTCCTGATAAGCGCCTTGCATTGTTCCACTATCTTATATGTCCCGCCTGGCTTACATTACAACTGTGTTTACAGGTGAAGGTGGTTGGAGAGAGAGAGAGAGAGAGAGAGAGAGAGAGAGAGAGAAGCCGACTGTCTTCTGTCTGCCACGTGGTCAACAAGGCGGTGCGAAGAGGAATGACAGCTGGCTCTTATCAGGTGTTCCTTGCTGTGACGTACGCATGGAGTGAAGAGAGTTGATACTATTAGATTAGAGGTAATATATTATAATCACTACGTTTATCAAGCAGACTGGGTTCGGACTGACTTCAGTACGCACTGAGTTCGGAAGCCGTTTAGGAAGCATACTTCAATCCGGACTCCTCCTATTAAACCCTATCCATAGTCCTATTAAACCGGGCTAGATCGGCTTAACAGAACTGAAATAAGCTCGAGCTGAGTTGTTTATCAGTCGAACTCGTTGCGCACTAAACTCGGCTCGCACCGCCAAGTGCGAGCCCAGTCCGCTTGATAAACGTAGTATATATAGTCAGATACTGAAACTATTAAAAGATAGAGCTGCTAAGCTGTAGCACTGTTTTCAAAATTTTAGGCTCAACAATTGTCATGTATTCAACAATAACGGACAAACATTACCTGTGTAAATTAATTATTTAGTTTTGTTGTCGCACAAAATGCGTAAAGTCTCTTTTTAGTGGCGTATATATGCCAAGTGGTCACGCATTCAAGACTGGTATTATTGTTGATTAATACAACAATTAAATTCAAGACAAGTGACAAAACACGTCTTCTTTGTTTGATATGAGTTGGTGAAATGCGTCTTTTTCTCTGTTTATTCACTCTTTGAAGTATGTTTCAATTAGTGCCAGGCTAATTGCGTCATTACTCTAGGGTAAAAATAACACATGCCCAAAGATATTTGGCTTCCTATCAATATCATTGAAGTTGGAACACCTGTGGATTTAATTACATTGTAGGGAAGATGTTTGAATAGTTACAAACACTAGAGGTTGTATTCGCCCAAGTGCCCAGAACAAAATGTGCCTTTTTGAAAAAACGAAACTATTAAGCCTAATTGAAACAAAGAAACATTTATAAAAAACAACATTGTGGTCTCTAGAGGATGACATATTTTGGCTTACTTTTTGACAATTTTAACCGATCGAAGTCGGAAGATGAATCTCAAGGATTTCTGCGCTCAACGAAGACATTGTCTCTATATAAGTGCAGACAAATATAATATAGTGTACATCCAACCAATGATTGCTCTTACTGAAGGGATAAAACACCGCTAAGGCACCGGAGCTTGACTTAATGTCGCCGCAGCCGTACGTGTTATGTGTTACGTGTTATGTGTTACGTGTTATGTGTCTGTCTTGTGGTTAGAGATAACCGCCTTACTGACGGTCTGGGCAAATATGTCAGACCTCTGCAGGGCACCAGATATTTAGGGCACGGTTCTCTTATAAGTATTCGCAGGAAACCTGCATAGACTGTCGCATATTCGTACGGGGTTATTTCTCTACAATGTTTAAATGTAGCTTCGGTAAATCTGAAACGGTCAATGTAACAATAATGTTTCTTATGAATACCTTTTCCCGCCAAGCCAGACAGCAGTTGTATTGCTTCGCTCACACGCGCGCAGCTTCTCGCCAAGCCAGGCAGCAGTTGTATTGCTTCGCTCACACGCGCCAAGCCAGGCAGCAGTTGTATTGTGCTTCGCTCACACGCGCCAAGCCAGGCAGCAGTTGTATTGCTTCGCTCACACGCGCGCAGCTTCCCGCCAAGCCAGGCAGCAGTCGTATTGCTTCGCTCACACGCGCCAAGCCAGGCAGTAGTTGTATTGCTTCGCTCACACGCGCGCAGCTTCCCGCCAAGCCAGGCAGAAGTTGTATTGCTTCGCTCACACGCGCCAAGCCAGGCAGCAGTTGTATTGCTTCGCTCACACGCGCCAAGCCAGGCAGCAGTTGTATTGCTTCGCTCACACGCGCCAAGCCAGGCAGCAGTTGTATTGCTTCGCTCACACGCGCGCAGCTTCCCGCCAAGCCAGGCAGCAGTTGTATTGCTTCGCTCACACGCGCCAAGCCAGGCAGCAGTTGTATTGCTTCGCTCACACGCGCGCAGCTTCCCGCCAAGCCAGGCAGCAGTTGTATTGCTTCGCTCACACGCGCGTAGCTTCCCGCCAAGCCAGGCAGCAGTTGTATTGCTTCGCTCACACGCGCGCAGCTTCCCGCCAAGCCGGGCAGCAGTTGTATTGCTTCGCTCAACGCGCGCCGCCAAGCCAGGCAGCAGTTGTATTGCTTCGCTCACACGCGCGCAGCTTCCCGCCAAGCCAGGCAGCAGTTGTATTGCTTCGCTCACACGCGCGCAGCTTCCCGCCAAGCCAGCAGCAGTTGTATTGCTTCGCTCACGCGCGCAGCGTCCCGCCAAGCCAGGCAGCAGTTGTATTGCTTCGCTCACACGCGCCAAGCCAGGCAGCAGTTGTATTGCTTCGCTCACACGCGCGAAGCTTCCCGCCAAGCCGGGCAGCAGTTGTATTGCTTCGCTCACACGCGCGCAGCTTCCCGCCAAGCCAGGCAGCAGTTGTATTGCTTCGCTCACACGCGCGCCAGCTTCCCGCCAAGCCAGGCAGCAGTTGTATTGCTTCGCTCACACGCGCCAAGCCAGGCAGCAGTTGTATTGCTTCGCTCACACGCGCGCAGCTTTCCGCCAAGCCAGGCTGCAGTTGTATTGCTTCGCTCACACGCGCGCAGCTTCCCGCCAAGCCAGGCAGCAGTTGTATTGCTTCGCTCACACGCGCGCAGCTTCCCGCCAAGCCGGGCAGCAGTTGTATTGCTTCGCTCACACGCGCGCAGCTTCCCGCCAAGCCAGGCAGCAGTTGTATTGCTTCGCTCACACGCGCCAAGCCAGGCAGCAGTTGTATTGCTTCGCTCACACGCGCGCAGCTTCCCGCCAAGCCAGGCAGCAGTTGTATTGCTTCGCTCACACGCGCCAAGCCAGGCAGCAGTTGTATTGCTTCGCTCACACGCGCGCAGCTTCCCGCCAAGCCAGGCAGCAGTTGTATTGCTTCGCTCACACGCGCGCAGCTTCCCTCCAAGCCAGGCAGCAGTTGTATTGCTTCGCTCACACGCGCCAAGCCAGGCAGCAGTTGTATTGCTTCGCTCACACGCGCGCAGCTTCCCGCCAAGCCAGGCAGCAGTTGTATTGCTTCGCTCACACGCGCGCAGCTTCCCGCCAAGCCAGGCAGCAGTTGTATTGCTTCGCTCACACGCGCCAAGCCAGGCAGCAGTTGTATTGCTTCGCTCACACGCGCGCAGCTTCCCGCCAAGCCAGGCAGCAGTTGTATTGCTTCGCTCACACGCGCGCAGCTTCCCTCCAAGCCAGGCAGCAGTTGTACTGCTTCGCTCACACGCGCCAAGCCAGGCAGCAGTTGTATTGCTTCGCTCACACGCGCCAAGCCAGGCAGCAGTTATATTGCTTCGCTCACACGTGCGCAGCTTCCCGCCAAGCCAGGCAGCAGTTGTACTGCTTCGCTCACACGCGCGCAGCTTCCCGAAACGCCAGGCAGCAGTTGTATTGCTTCGCTCACACGCGCGCAGCTTCCCGCCAAGCCAGGCAGCAGTTGTATTGCTTCGCTCACACGCGCGCAGCTTCCCGCCAAGCCAGGCAGCAGTTGTATTGCTTCGCTCACACGCGCGCAGCTTCCCGCCAAGCCAGGCAGCAGTTGTATTGCTTCGCTCACACGCGCGCAGCTTCCCGCCAAGCCGGGCAGCAGTTGTATTGCTTCGCTCACACGCGCGCAGCTTCCCGCCAAGCCAGGCAGCAGTTGTATTGCTTCGCTCACACGCGCGCAGCTTCCCGCCAAGCCGGGCAGCAGTTGTATTGCTTCGCTCACACGCGCGCAGCTTCCCGCCAAGCCAGGCAGCAGTTGTATTGCTTCGCTCACACGCGCGCCAGCTTCGCGCCAAGCAAGGCAGCAGTTGTATTGCTTCGCTCACACGCGCACGAGCGTCAGTTGCCGTCAGCACGCGACTGTAATTGAATCAGCGATCTTTGACCTATTAGACCAGAATGAAAGTGATGCGTTTCAACTGACCGTGGTCTAAAGGGAAGATGTTCCAAGCTGGGGAGTATGTTTACATCGAGTGCTACTCATCTAATTTTTTCTCTTCATATTTTAAATTTTAAACGCCTATATAAACACGTTTCATTTTAGAACAATCGCTTGAAACAGCATTGCCTGACGTAGCCTAAACATTTTGAAGCAATATCATTAATGTAATAATGTAAAAATGGTAGTTCCCTCCCTCCTCATTATCCTTTCCTTCCTCCTCACAATCGTTTTTGTTTTTTAGGGCTTAGAAGGGGGTTGAAGCAAATACTACAAAGCTTCTTCCCACCCCTTCACGGCCACTGCCTCTTCCAAAGAATTAACATCACCATAGTAACCAATTATCAAAATATGCTGTAACAAACATATACATTTCTTGCAACTGTTTTATTGTTATGAAAAACCTAGTATTCGTAAATTAAAATGTTTGTTTTTCCCAAATTTCCAGTGAACGGACAACTTGGTGCAGTGCAGAATCGTTGCCTAGTGAGTGCAGAACCCCGGCGTGACCATGCCCAGCGTGTTCGGCAGTGTGGTCAGCGTGTTCGGCAGTAACAACGACTTCTCGTCACCCCGGAGACGCAAGTCCACAGCCTCGGCGTCCTACAAGCCGGTGAGTTGCTGTTGTTGTCGTCGCCGACGCCTTAACGAGGCCTCTCTCGGTGTCAAGCTCGACCCACAATCGTCGGGTTCATTGTGACTGGGATTTTTTTTATTACTATTTTCAAAATTTTGGAAATGTTTGATAAATTGAAGATTTTTGATAAAATTTCGACATGAAACGACGCGTCCCCGTTGTGTTGTTGCAACATTTTTTTCGCAATAAACCATTTCAAAAACTATCTAGAGCCCTTTGTATGATTATCATCACGGTCCATCATTAAATCATTATTAGTAACAATACACAACAATTAGAAACAAACAATCAAGGTAAGTAGATGATGATCTTCTTGATGATCATCAATGAACCTTGATATAACATTTGAAAACTGATTTTTAATTGTTGTGTATTGTTGTTGTTGAAGATTTAGAAGACCGTGATGATACTCACACACAGGGTCCTAGATAGTTTTTAAAATGGTCCATTAAAAACGTAATTTATTGGTATTTACATATATTTATAGGGCACTAGCAACACCGAAAGACAACAATGGAACAAATGAATTGAACTGATGGACAAACCATCAGCTCTCAAAATAATAAAATTGCAACCATAGTAATAAAAACAAGTGTAGCAATAGTAACTGCTCGCCATTTAAAACTTTTAATGATAGACAACAACTAAGTGAAAGTTTTGTATGTGTATATGTTTGTTTTTTGTTTTGTTTTCCAAAATCAGACGAAATTATGTTTTGACAGCTTGTTGTTTGTCCATCGATTCAATTCATTTGTTTCATTGTTGTCTTTTGGTGTTGCTAGTGCCCTATTGGAACAAAGAAAAGTTCATAAGAAAGAGCACTAAATTCTCTGTAGAGATGACATATTAAATTTGTCTTCAATTTTTGACGATTTAAAACCAGTTTTAGCTAATAGAAATCGGGGGTTCCGCCGGGTACTGAACTACGGCAGTTGGCTGCTCATTATACCGGGCCTAATATAGGCTAGTATAGCTAGGCTAGTGAGAAGCAACACCCCACTCTCAGGGATGTTGCCCGCACACCTCGTTGCTATGGTAGCCGGCCTAACCGTATCCAAGGTAACTGTGACGTAATGTAGACTATAGTCTAGACGCTGTGAGGTGGGGTGGTGCTAGCTAGACACGCCGAGTGTTGTGACAAGTAGGTAACGCAGGAGGCCACTCGCCGTAGGGAACAAGACCGCTCTATGCTGAAGGGTTCCCTTCAGGTGAGACAGAACTCTATTTGATCTTGTGTAGGGTTCTTGGAGCTTTATCTCCCTTTTCGCATTAACTTTCGTTAACAGTTCGTTTTTAAACGTATTTGCCAAGCTGCCATTCATTATAAAATTTTTTTTTTTTTTTATCATATGCCCACATTTGGCTTAATCAGGCCATCATGTAAGATCTGGTCAACCAGTAGAGACAGGCCTCCTTTTCTTCTCTCTTCATGCCGTTAGGCAATGCGTCACGTTCTGTAATATAATATAAAATGTATTTAAAAATGTCTATAATTTCATTATAAATTGTGTTTACTATTTGCATTTTTCGTTATTACTAGATCTACTCTTTTTATTAGTTATGATTGTTGATAGGTTACGGTTATTATATAACTTTTTCCATAGTAAAGGCCTATTCAACTGTTTTATATGTTAATTATTGAACCTAGGTTTTAGTTAATTAAAAAACATTAAAAAGTGTTAAAGTGTTCTGTATGTAACCGACTCAGAGAGCCACATAAAACGTTTCATCAATATCAACGGGAATGTTTCCTGTCATAATCATAATCGCTAGACTGTGTAGATAAAACATGCATCAGCGTAACACTATCACGGGAAGTCATGTACAGTGTACAGTGTACAGTGTACACTTACACTCCCGTTTAGCCGTGTCTCGTATCACATCACAACGGTTTGTCAGTTCGAGTGACGAATCGCCTGACAATGACACAGTTGAGTCACGCGTTCGCCATGAAACCTCGGCGAGTGTTGTAGGGATATTATATTATATAACTTATCGACGATTTCTGGGTTCCAATCTTGCAATTGTATAATCAAATACTTTAAACGCACCTGTGCAAGTCTTATCTTCAATGCCATAGATTAAAAAAAAACAACGGAAAGTACAGAGATCGTTCTAAACGTAAACACAGGACAGCCTAACTATTGATATTAGTTGAGTTGAATCCGAGAGCCAACCTGCAACGAAGGGGGGGCAAACAGGGGGGGGGGGGGGACTGATCTTCCTGTTAACCTAATGTGTACCTGCGATTTTTGACTGGTCCATGCGAGAAGTCTAGAGAGTGAGAGAGTTTACAATTACAAGAGAAACAGTTGTAGAGAGCTTCCAATGTAAGTCTAGAGTATGTTTTATGTACTGGAAGCTCTCTGTATAATTACAGCAAATTGAAACTAAGATACGGCTGAAAAGAAGACCCTCAGTATTTGTGACAATAACGTGTATTTTGTTTTCTCCCTCGACTTGGCGAAACTGAACACCTCAAAGCTAAAATCGAAGTGTTTTGTTTATATCTACGCTACACAGTTCAGTGACATCAATATAAACACCATACTCTTTACTATCAATACCGTATTGAACTATAGATGTAGTTGTCACATTGTTACGACCGTTAACTAACCAACGCCTTTTATCGAGTGACATCAGTAAACAAAATATCTCGAACAAGTAAATTTGGAGTTGCTTGCAGTTTTCTTGATATTTACCAGTTAATGGTCTAATGCCAATTAAGATGGAGTGTTCCAAACAATTAATAATACCCACGTTTTTTTTTTTATCAAATCAATACTGTATGATCGTGTTAATGCGTAGTCTACAAAGTGTTGAGTCAAGGGTCTGTTGAAGAAAACCTTGTTATAAACCGATATCGTAAAGAAATATCGATATCTCTGGATCTCCTCAATATATATATAAAGTGCGTATACCGATAGAGGTGGCTCAGCGGTAAGACGCGAGACTCTAATTCGGGAGGTCGCCGGTTCGATTCCGGCCACCGGCAGTCCTGACTGAAGGTTTTTTCCAAGGTTTTCTTCAGTCGTAAAGGCGAATGCTGGGATTGAGTACTACTAACAGCCCTCGAACATTCCTCCCCAGCTATCCAAACACCCTTATAACCTAGGTAGTCATCTGATGAGGGGCACATCAGGTAAAGCTGGTGTGCACCCTATAACGGGTATTCCTACGAAAAATTATGATTATTATTATAGTGCGTATAGTGTGTAGTGTATACATATACACATATATTTAGGTATATCTCATTGAAATATTTTGAGAACTGATTTCCAAACACTGACATTGAACCTGTGTATATATATATATTTCGAAACAGTACCGCTAAATAATGCACCGTGCATGTTTACTAGATGAAGGTCAGTGTTTCTCGTGCGTTAGAATTATTGTATGTCGCAACAACAGGTGGCCAAAGCTTTCACAATATCCACACATGTAATTACACCAACAATCCGCAACTCGTTCAATAATTAAACAAGTCAACTAAAGTAGGTAGCATGCAAGTATATACAAGTCCTTGGGTGATTTTGGAACTAGTTATAAGTGAGGTTATTACAGTAAGGGGCCGTTTTTATCCGTTAGACTGGTCTCGTTTCCCCCAGGCCGTCATATTTGACGCCTGACAGGCGTTATTTCATTAGTTTAGCTCTATGTAATGAAACATTGCATTCATAATATTGATGAGTCTTGGCCATCTAGAACTGGAGAAACATTTCATTTCATTACGGTAAAAGGGAGGGTGTGGTGATCATTACGTTAAATATGATATCAAAACAAAAATGACTACCTGCTTTTGGCGTAGGGTGCACGGGAGGGGGGGGGGGGAGGGGAGAAGAGTACCATTAATGGTTAACATTTTGTATTGGGGGGGGGGGGGGGGGGGGTACAGTATTCTTTTAATCTCAGGGAAAAATAGTTAGTCTGCTCGCAGGCAAAAATTCAACATGATGATCTCAAATATCTTGCCCAGTCCATGATCATACATACACACATAATAAAGTGTTGTGAGTTTTGTAAATTCATTCAATCGAACTGATGATACAACACACCGCGGGTGCGGTTACCCGCAAGTTACCCCAGCAGGTTACTCCCGCAGGTTACTCCCGCAAGTTACATCCGCAAGTTACTCCCGCAGGTTACTCCCGCAGGTTACTACCGCAAGTTACTCCCACAGGTTACTCCGGCAAATTACTCCCGCAGGTTACTCCCGCAAGTTACTTCCGCCATTACTACCGCAAGTTACTCCCACAGGTTACACCGGCAAATTACTCCCGCAGGTTACTCCCGCAAGTTACTTCCGCCATTACTACCGCAAGTTACTCCCACAGGTTACTCCGGCAAGTACCTTCCGCAAGCTACTCCCGCAGGTTACTCCGGCAAATTACTCCCGCAGGTTACTCCCGCAAGTTACTTCCGCCATTACTACCGCAAGTTACTCCCACAGGTTACTCCGGCAAGTACCTTCCGCAAGCTACTCCCACAGGTTACTCCGGCAAATTACTCCCGCAGGTTACTCCCGCAAGTTACTTCCGCCATTACTACCGCAAGTTACTCCCACAGGTTACTCCGGCAAGTACCTTCCGCAAGCTACTCCCGCAGGTTACTCCCACAAATTACTCCTGCCATTACTACCGAAGGTTACTCCCGCAAGTTACTCCCACCATTACTACCGCAGGCTACTCCCCCAAAGTCACCCGCCAGATACTCCCAAGGTTACTCCCGCTAGTTACTCCCGCAGTTACTCCCGCCAGTTACTTCCGCAAATACTTTCGCAAGTTACTCCCGCAGGTTACTCCCGCTAGCTACTCCCGCCAGTTACTTCCGCAAATTACTTCCGCAAGTTACTCCCGCAGGTTACTCCTCCAAAGTACTCCCGCCAGTTACTCCCGCAGGTTACTCCCGCCAGTTACTCCCGCCAGTTACTTCCGCAAGTTACTTCCGCAAGTTACTCCCGCAGGTTACTCCCACAAGTTACTCCCGCCAGTTACTCCCGCCAGTAAGTCGCGCAGGCTACTCCCGCAAGTTACTCCAAGAGATAATCGAAAAACCTAACCTAACCTAACCTAACCTAACCTAACCTAACCTAACCTAACCTAACCTAACCTAATCTAACCTAACCTAACCTAACCTAACCTAACCTAACCTAACCTAACCTAACCTAACCTAACCTAACCTAACCTAACCCAACCCAACCCAACCCAACCCAACCCAACCCAACCCAACCCAACCCAACCCAACCCAACCCAACCCAACCCAACCTAACCTAACCTAACCTAACCTAACCTAACCTAACCTAACCTAACCTAACCTAACCTAACCTAACCTAACCTAATCTAACCTAACCTAACCTAACCTAACCTAACCTAACCTAACCTAACCTAACCTAACCTAACCTAACCTAACCTAACCTAACCTAACCTAACCTAACCTAACCTAACCTAACCTAACCTAACCTAACCTAACCTAACCTAACCTAACAGCTACTCTCTATCCAACGTGTATTATAGTGTTTCATAGGATAGCAGTCACCCACCCGCCCCCTTACCTGGCCCGCATACCGCATGCTTTTATGTCATACCCGCTCATCTTGTTTAATGATTGTTTAATGACACCAGTATGGTCGCTGTGACGTCACAAGCAAACTAGCAATTATTGTAATCACATAAAAACTATACATAGCCGCGTCGTATGGACCAGTTACAGGTTGGCACTGATAGTAACTTCAGGTATGCATTGAAATGTCTATGTTATCACGTTTAACGAGCCAATCGCTTCAAAACGAGCGATTGAAAACCAATTCACTTTTAGCTTTGTTCGCTTGACCAACACTTTGCACTGGTGTAAGTCAGTGGAGACGAATGGCCGTTTGTTTGTGTCCGTGCAAGTCAATATATGTGGTCGTTTTCTGTGTCTGTTTTCGATTACCCCTTCTGTACGTGTTTTGTGTGTGTCTACACTCTGTCTACACTGACATACGAAGTACTTTCTCAGTGCAAGTGTACACCAGTGTAACAATAGTGGTGGACGGGTGAACATAGCTAATAATTGCGAGATTATTTCGGACCGTTATAACTGAATGATTGGCACGTTTATACTTGTAACCGTTTCACGGCTTTTCAAGTTCGAGCCGAAGAAAACTGTGGGAAACTCTGGAAAACTGGCCGCGATGGCTGAGAATGTTAACCAACCTAGCGACGCTGCCAGTCGTACGAGGCAACGAACCGAGGTCAACCTCTTATATTTTTGCAATGACGCTAATCGAGACGACTAACCGTATAAACCGGGATTTAGCAATATTGGATACCAGTGGCGTAACTAGCACTTGTTTTTTTTCAAGGGGAAGGGGGGGATCATTTTTAAAAACCAGAAACCTCTTACTTGTTCCACTTCCGCCTTAAAGACTCTTCCATGTGACTGGATACTTAGCTGCGTTCGCCTGTCCGTACAGTGTACACTAGTGCAAACCAGTGTACACTTATAGCAGCCTAATTTTGAATATATTTATGCCATTTACCCCTGTACATAATTATATTTCCAGCCTACACTTTACACTGGCAAGGTCCAGTGTAGATAGGTGGACGAAGCTATTGTGTTGATGCTGTAAAGAGCGGGGTCTGGGGCAGAGCCCCACCTGCCGGAGGCGAAAGAATAATTTGGCGAAATGTCCTTCACAAGAGCTCGGAAAATGACTTGACAGCTCTGACTGCAAGGTTTTATATTATGTCCGGTTTCTTATCATTTGAAAGTTGTAAATTGTATTTTGCCACCGCTCGCCCCTTCTTCAGCCAACTAGGGGGAGGGGGGGGGGGGGGGCGGCTACCCCCTATCCCCCCGTAGTTACGCCACTGGTCCAGTGGTTAGCATCAATGCTTCCAATGCAGAAGGTCCCGGGTTCAAATCCCGCTCTAGGCAGAAGTTTTTTAACTTCTATTAAGGATTCAGTTCCATTACTTCTTGGCTTAGAAATACGTAAACGGTGACTTTGGAGCCGTCCTAGCAACGAAGCACTCAATAAATTCAAAGTTGTTCTGAATCGGCCTTGTTGATTCTGACATCTGTCCGCAGGTGTTCGCACTGTCCAATCACTGATTCATCTGTTTCATATTTGAAATATCGATCTTTGATTGGTTATCGTTCACTCGTCGATGGTGTTCGAAGCCTACAGGGTTGGTTTAGTCACTTTAAATTAAAGTCGGCCACTGCAAATCAGTTTAGTTACTGAGTGGGTAGACTCTAAATGTGAATTTATTTATTTATTTGTATTTATTTTACAATGGCTGTGTATTTTCAATACCGGAAATGAGAACGAAGACGGTCTCTCTAACAATGTTGTGCAGGATAATGATAAGTCCTTGGTTTGATCTTGTTGTCCAATAGGAAGCCTTAGAGAGCGATCGTCATCGGCTTTGTGCAACGGTCTATAATCATAACACGTATTCCTACGGCCTCGCACGCACTGAACACATTGTTGGGCGGTTTACTCACTTCGGCCATGCTCGGCAATCATCGGGCCAGTGTCCAGTGTTGCCAGACGTACAGTGTTGTCAGATATCTCCTTATCAACACGTCTTCGGGTTAGTTTGGGAGTTCCTGATTGTGTGAACTTAGCAAATACGTAATATTTGTTTTGATATAATTGGCAATTGTCTATTGCAACTTGTAAATACTTATTCCAAGTCGTAGACGATATTAAAGTTAAAACAAATAATAGTCTATAACTTACAAAGGATACCCGATTGTTTTGGTAGAACAGCGTAATTGCTAGACTCACATAATCAAGAACTCACAAAGATATATTTCTACCCTTAATTCACATATGTCGGTATCTATGATTCACGTTATGCCGACGAGTGTACCGTGCATCTGGCAACGCTGTTTTAGAACGGCATCACTGTTTTCCGTCTGTAGCAAACATCACATTACATTACATGCACACACATGATTGGCATAATGTATTGGATGTATCAACACAGGCTGAGAATAACAAGGACGTTGAGGTGGCTTAGTGGTAGCACGCGGGACTTTACATAGGGAGGATGTCGGTTCGATACCCACCACTAGAAAGTCAGTTCTTATCACAAAGTGGATGTGTGTAGACGATAAAATAGACATTTCTTGGGTTTTTCTCCTCGTATTTTTATTCCTAACCACCATGTGAGCGCGTGTTATGATCTGTTAAGCGCACTTGACCTACTAACGAATATTTAGCACACGACATTGTCGCGTAGTCTCAAGGTTGAGTCTGTCTGTCTGTCTGTCTGTCTGTCTGTCTGTCTGTCTGTCTGTCTGTCTGTCTGTCTGTCTGTCTGTCTGTCTGTCTGTCTGTCTGTCTGTCTGTCTGTCTGTCTGTCTGTCTGTCTGTCTGTCTGTCTGTCTGTCTGTGGCCTTGGACCGGCAAGGATGACTCCCTCTAATACGAGAGAATGCAAGTACACTCTGACTCCGTGCCCTGACTTTCTTCACGGACTGTACTATCATATAAATTAATTTACATAACTTAAGAAACTATACTTCCAAAATTAAATTCTTGGAGTAAAATCTCGCTAAAAGAGGTATGACCATACACTAATAAACTCAATGGTATGACACATAAAGCTAAATTTGATAGATTAAAACAAAAACAAACATAAATATCAGCGTTAAACAGTAAATTATTTAAATTTTAAAATAATCGGTATTTTCTAGGAATGTCAACGATAATCGCAGATCGATAAATATCGTATATCGATATTATCGCGATATGGCTAGCCATATCACGATAATCGTCCAATATTAAATTCTCTGCGATATCCCGATGACTTGATTTCATATTTGAATTGAGCGCAAAAAAGAAGTTGAGTAGTTAGTTAGTAGTAGTAGTTAAGTAAGTACTTAGTTAAAAAGTAGAACTTCTAGTGCTTATTTCATAATATCGCGGCGATATATCGCGATAAAAATTGTAAATGCAATATCGAGACGATATTTTGTTGCGCCGATATTATCGCGATAATTTTTGTATTGTTGTTGCGATTATCGATATGGAATTTCAAATCGTTTGACATTCCTAGTATTTTCATTTCATTTTTATTAACCCGTCAGGGCCCGCCTGTTATAAGAATTGCCATCTCTTAATAAACTTGCTTATAACGCTGGATTAAGCTGTAAAGACTGTGTTTTAAAAAATATATATCCAAAATAGTTTACGTTTATGGATGCTGCAGACAATGAAATTGGCTCCGGTTGGCATCTGAAACCGCCTTGACCCCTCCCAACACGTTTTACTGCACAGAGAAGACAAATGTTCGATTCTTCTTGATGCAAGTAGAACAAGGGTTACTCTATATGTGCGCCTGTGCCAGAAGCCCGTAAAGTAGGCCAGCATGACGGGATTAAACTAGTGAAGCTAAAATAATGTTTCTAGAAAAAAAAAAAAAGAAAAACTTAAATTTCTCGTGCTCGCGCCAAAGACCTTGGAAAGAGTCTGCATTCAAATCTTTTCAAATAGTATTGGGGTAAATCCCATCCGACGAAACGCGTATTACTTTTTTTGTAAAAACCGTCTTAAAAGAAAAATCCATAATAATAAATCTCTGGCCGCGTGTTAGCCTTCACAATAGGTATATATATGTATTTGATGAAATGTATTCTACTTCCTCCCCTTTCCCTTTTCTTCCACGTTGTCCCTTGCCTCCAATCACCCCCCTACGTCATGTGATCTATAATAATAACAAATATTGGACTAGACACAGATCCTTGCTGAAAAAATTAATAAATAAAGCCCAATATTTCGAATGCTAATCAGCACTCTTCAACTGGCAGTGTAAACTAATCTAGAACCGAATGGTTTTAGACAGGCTGTAGTTGAAGAATCCTGATTAACATTTGAAGTACTGTGCTTCATTTATTAATATTTGACAAGGAACAATGTACAACAGTGTGTTTTACAACAGTGTACAGTGTACAACAGTGTGTTTAACAACAGTTTAAAACAGTGTACAACAGTGAACAACAGTGTGTTTTACAACAGTATACAGTGTCTAGTGCAATTGTTTTTCTTATTAATCACATCACCTGTTCTATACGAAGTTTCTTTTTAATATGATCTAGTTGTCAAACACGTCGTTAAACACGAAATAATCAAATCAAATCGTGCATTTATGTCAGCCCCAAAAACTCGTCTGTTAATGTGATTTCGTCACCGATTGTACTCTGACTCTGACGTGTATCAGATGGGATTTACGTGTGATGCGTCACAAAGATGATGTATCAGCGCTCAACTAGTATCGAGCAGAATAAACTCTATGCGTATACAAGAATGGAAGTTGGAACTCACTTAATGAGAGGTTAAGGCAGATAATTGTCAACATATTTAAACTAGATTCTTAGTCAATTTGTTCCTCAAATCGATCTGTTAGTGAGGTGACACACGTGTAGGTTTCTGCTGTTTGCACGGAGCAGTGTGGAGCAGTGAGGAGCTGTGGGGAGCAGTAGAGTATTATAAGCTTCTTGAGGAGCAGCAGCAATTATTGTGAATGGTAAATAACACTCTTGAAAATAATTGTTTTCAATTTTTGGTCTTGGTTTTATAATAAAAGTGGAAAACGATTAATTTCGGCGCAGAAACTGGGACGGGAGCCCCGGACGGCCAAATTTGTTTTCATTTGATGTTTTAAACGCCTGTTACACGTTTCAAGATGGGTCAATCGTTTTAAGCAGCATCGCTTGACGTAGCCTGCAGTAAGTTTTATTTCTTAATCATTTTTTGCCTGATAAACCATCTTTTATAATCAATGTTTTAATTATTACAAATTTTTCCGGGTGCAAAATATACACATTATTTTATGCTGTACTTTTCGAAACACAAATTAACGCTAGCCATGCATCTATCATTTCAAAAAATTCATTTACGCCTCTTTTTTATGAAAGGTGTTTTTATTATTCTGTTCTACTTCAGTTCCCAGTATTATTATGAAATGGGTTGCGAGCGTCATCGGCTGTGATTGGCTAAGCCGAGTCTCACCCTTGACTCGTGTTTTCCTCTGACGTCATCGGGGCAGAGAGTGGAGGTGAAAGTCGTGGAAATCTGAGACGATCGAGGCTGTTTTCACTTCGTGGAAAACGCGATGGATGTCAGTAAAAATTACTAATTACAACCAGCTAACACATATATGCTTCAATTCATTTAATTAATAACCTAATTCAAGGTACAACATCGGGTAGAAACATTTGAATTAATTCCTGGGAAAACTAAGAGGGATTCCGCCCACCCCCTTTAGAAAAAAAGTGAATTTAAAAAAATAAACAAAGAGATTATTTAAGACAAATAAAAAAATGTAGAATTTTTCCTCGTGCTATTATAAAAAAAGAATGGTTTAAAATAGATCGCGTAAAACCTCAAAACATTCCAACAAAGTATTTAAAGAAATTAAAAAACATACTCAAGATCTAAGCCAAGCGTTGAAGGCCTCTAGGATGCCCCCCCCCCCCCCTCTAGTTTGCACTCTAGCGTCGACCGGCGCATATAGAGGTACCCACCCCCCTCTATCTTAACGGTAGAGTAAACGCAGTTTCCATTGAAAGTGTCCAATGGCTCCAATTGGAAGTACCAACACCGTGTGTGTTAATTTCGGTGGTGACGTCACATTTCCGAGAGTTGCCGAGACGTTGTCAGTACTGTTGTTGGTGTCTCGGTGATGAGGGTGCATCTTCTCTTGTGCATGTTCACTCTCAGAGATCCGTCGGATTGGGATCGCAGCGGTCGCTCTGTCTTACTGAACCGTGGTCGAGTTACCTACCCGTGTGTTACTGAAGGCTTCGATACATTCCTGGCATTTTGTTTTATAAACAAATTAAAACAATTAGTCCACATCGGAGATTTTTAAAGACTTAACGTCATTCCGTATTTAATTATTTAAACAATTGATGAAAAAAAAAGTTCGCTTCTGTGATTGTTCAAGACTTCAAACATTCCGTTTAAAACTGGTGTTTTACTCAAGAAAAGTTGGTAGCTTACGTCAGTTCAAGTCAGTGAATATTGTTTTATTTAACGGACAGTAATTCGAAGGTGATTGGGGTAGTTTATGTAAGATTACTCTTGTGAAACTTTGATGCTATATTCTTGTTGTTTCGATAAAATTCAAGACTCAACAGGTTGTTGCGTTGTACGGTTTAGCGAGACAGTTGTGCTTTTAGATCGAATATCGTCAAGCGAGCAGTGATTGAAAGTTTCCACAGACGACTAAGAATGACCTTGAAGTGAGGGAGTCCCATAGTCGGCGCGGTCAGTGTTTTTGCGTTTGCTTTCTCGCGGCCTTGAGAATAGGGGATGAAATACCGCGTGAAGAACCTGTTGCTGGGGTGGTCGGAGGGTGGTGAGGGGAAGGGGGGGCTGCCAACCGTCTCGGCGTTGGTCTCAGCCAATGAGGTAAGACTTTGTTTGTGTAGCGAGGCTAATCGGACGACGAACCATTAAGTGTCAAAATAATGAGTTTCCTATGTTTCTTCTTCTTCTTCTTCTTCTTCTTCTTCTTCTTCTTCTTCTTCTTCTTCAGTTTATGATTTATGTTTTCTATGTTTGTTTGTGTGAAACAAGTGTTAAAAGTAGCCTAGCGCTAATACGCCTGACTCTATAACTCGGAAGACAGCGCTTCGACACCGGTTATCGGCAATCCTGTCTGAAAGTGTTTTCCGAGGTTTTCCTGAGTCAAAAGCCCCTCGAATAATCCTTCCCAACTTCCCAGCAATACTTCGACAACGACCCTCATTTCTTTTGAAACGTCTCAACTATTTATTTCAATGATACATTAGTATGTTTTCGCAACATGTTATTGACCGATCAGTTACTACTGTAATAACAAACAAGGTGAAGCTTCTATATTCGGAGACATGTTTGTTTGTTTGTTTGTTTGGGTGCATGAAATGAATAAATGTAAATGTAACACTTGTTATTCAGTAACAGTTAACAAATAAACTGGAAGATATTGAAGATATATTAAGATGGAGAAGCCTCGGTGGCAGCGCAGACTCAATTCTCGTGGCCTTGGTTCGATTCCCACCATACACAAATACCGAATAAAGTTTATTTTAATTGTTAATTTAATTAACACTCTCAAAATATTATGTATGTTTGAAAAATAAATAATATCTCTAATTTTGTATTTATCAAATAGTAATTATTACAACTTCTTGGTAGGAAAAATTATTTCTTATTAAATCTAAAACTTTGTGATCATTGAGAAATCAACGTTATCTTGTGCAAAGCAAATTATTCGCGACATGTTTACTTATAGATTTCGTCTTGCAAGATGCAAGCTTATCAGTAGAATGCTGTTCTGTATGCCTGGTACTGATAACTCAGCACACTCCGACTGGACCGGAAGTATTGGAATTAGTTTGATCCCCTCGTGACCGGTAATGAACACAGAGCATACCGAATAGCGTAGCTTGGACCAAGTGGCCGTGGTCGACGTGACGAGGGACCATATTTTCTTGAATAGAGATTCCGGGACAATATTCGGACGGGTCTAGGGTAGAGCCCCAGATCACTGGAGGCGAAATTACTTGGCCATTTGTGTGTTTTGTAGAAAGGTATCTAATGGAGGGGCAAACCGCAAAATATAGTAAGAAGGAAATATGTGGCTAACCTTTATTGGGCAACTAGGCAGAGAATGGCATAAGTTCCAACTCTGGGTGTTCGAAAGAAGAAGAAGAAGTGTTTTGTATTGTAAAAAGCCAAAGCTGGCTATAAATACTGATCTAAGCAAGTATTTACGACCTACAGAGCTATTCTCTATAAGTTTATCAGCAGTTTCAGTCGTTACTGAAGGCGATGATCGGCTCATCCAAGGCCGTCTAGATATATCGCCAAGGCCGTCTAGATATATCGCTTCGCTCTCCAGGCCTGCAACTGCTTGGCGTGACGTCACGAGCTTAGGCGGACTGGCGAGCGGCCGTAGCATGGCTCGCATAGGAATAATACGGCGCGCAACACAGTATTTGCCTTATAAAACAAAGTTACTCACTATTTTGCCCCCTCATATGCATGCCCCAAGAAAAGGATAAAGTTACGGTGCGGATGGTACCGAATTTGTTCCGCGTTTACATCATTTGACTGCGTAATTGGCACCTAAATAAACTATTGACGTTTCTAATTTTGAGCCGATAGGCTTATGACACTTCTATTTTACATACGATTTATTCGGAAAAAGCGTATAATTGAAATATGTGGTTATGAAATAAAGTGAATAACTTGGATTATTTTGTATTCCAATTATGAATCATAGATAGCATCATAGTAAATTATATCTCTTATTATTCATGCTTACTTTTTAATTATTTGGATGGTATTGGTTATTGTATATCATGTTTGATTCTACAACTGATAATTCAATATCGTAAATTGGTTGATTTTGGTGTAAATAAATTATTTAAAGCATTTTGGACTGCTTGTTTGTCCTGTTGATGTACTGTAGTTCGATTTACAGCCCGGCACGCAACATTTGCGAGGCATTTTGTCCGCCGAACCTCAGAGGTTATTTTATGGGTATAAAATATATTCATAAAACGTAATTTTAAAACAAAATATTAACGGGATTGTCACTGTGAAGACACGATATCACGAATAATCACTGAACATGATTATAAATAACACTTCACATACTTCACGACGTTTCAAATGTTTCTTTTTTCACACAAACACACACTGTACACACCCGCACAAAACTCGGCTCGAATGTAACATGTTGTCTCGACTATTAGGTAAAGACGTGACTTAATTGAAACTGTACTGTATACCCACCTTAGTAACCCATATTGTAGCTCAGACGGAAATAGCTATTTCTTGGATACGTAAATAAGTCGTCAATGGACCATTCAAAGACAATGCAAATGTCAATGGACTTTGAAAGGAATTTTAATCCCATTTCTTGCTACACAGGAAGTGCAAACATATTTCAAACGGTGCAGAATATTATACTGTCTAGTACTTGAATGCATCATGCATCAGACGGTCGGGAATGTCGAGAAAACAAATAAAATTGGGAGATGTTGTGTAGCGCGCAATGCTTTTCATAGCGCGTAGAGCCGAGCCATCCGCCTACTTGCGTGACGTCACAGCGGTGATCGAGAGCCAGTTGCAGGCCTGGACATCACGGCTCATCGCCTTCTTCTAACGACCGAAACCGATAATAAAGGTATCGTCACCCATTCAGAATCAGGGCAATGGTTCTAAATAGCAGCTGTCGTTACGCGTTCAATGCGTGTAATATGCGTGCGATAGTCTACGCGTATTTCTCGAGCCTTTCTCAACAACATCCGCGTTGCCTTGTGAAGTGACAGAGTCGAGGCTTTACGGTGCAATCACCTCTCAGTTGGCTCGACCCTGACACTGGGGGCTATTTCGAGCTGTTGGTTCGCCGACTCTCCGACAGGTGTATTTACAGGGGCAAAGGAAGGTCGCACGTGAGCACGTGAGCACGTGAGCACGTGAGCACGTGAGCACGTGAGCACGTGAGCACGTGAGCACGTGAGATGATAACAACAACACGTACTTGTTTATCGAGGGGCGTTTTATCGGTATCGAACTCGTAAGAATCGATATCAGATGGCGATCTCAAAATTCTTTCATTCATCAAAACTTTATTGACAAAGAAAAACTAAGTTAATCATAACATCTTTCCATAACTATTGACAAAATAATTGTTCAACAAAAAAAGAAAAAGGGGGGGGGGGGCTAAAAATCATATGGGCCCTTATACTTTTACAAGGTGCAAATACAGAATACTCTTGAGCGATTAGTTTCGATACAACACGGAATTAATTTAAGAGTATTACTTTTATTATATCCTTATCGATTCTTCAAGGAAGTGGAACTATAAATAGTTTTAAATGTCCGTCAATATTCTGTGGACATGGTCAAGTAATAATGGGGGAGGTTTGTTGCCAGGCGATCGAATCTAAGGAACTCGGCCAGCAAAACGGCCACTTGTATCAAAGAATATCAGACAGTTGCTATTAAAGCCAGTTAGACAATAGATAGAAGGATGACCTAACTGGTTGAAGCGCCCGTAAACCCAATAATAAAAAATAGATAGAAGGAATCCCTTCTTTGGGCTGAATACCAGATATATCTGCTATACTCCTGTCTTTCGGCTCTTGAGTAGTTTGTAAGGAATGTCCAATGAGTGTTCGTGTGACTCACTCGTAATGGATTATCTTATAATTTGAATAAATCGATTATTTTCTATTTTTAACGACAAGCAAAGGTGTTGACTACAAGGTTTCTTATACATTATCCACTCTATTTTCGGACATATCTGGTTCTAACCAATCATTGTCAGTACTTACAAGTGCCGACCCCTCGAGTCATTCACTCATTAAGCTAGTTTACCCGTCGGATATCGAAACAAACAAAGCCGTTATTGGCTACTGACATCTACAAACAGATGAGACAGTCAGGTATATGACGACCATTCTTGATATTAAACAACAATTAAATTTGTCAAATATTGGGCTTTGCAAAGACTTTGACGTAATCCTGAATGAGTATTTTTTCCCAGAGGTTTCCCTCAGTCACAAGGCGACTACATGAGATTGAGTCCTACTAACAGTCCTTGGACACTCCTTCTCAAGTATCCAAACACCTAAGATACCCAGTTACTCACCTGGGCCCTCATTCCAGTAGGTACGTAAGTTGCAACCGGGTGCAACTTGCGCCCGGGTTACGGAATAGGGGGCGCAACTTTACAACCGGCTACAACTGCCCAAAGGCCCATTCACGATTAAACTTAACCGCTAACTTACAACTTAAAGTAAGGTTTGGCTTATGGAAGATCACACGATTGTTCATGACCAAAACTTAAACTTAGTTTTGAGCTACGGCTAAGTTTGGAACGATAAAACTTTAAAATAAAAATATACTTAACAGTAAGAAAGAACCAATCAGCGCCAGCCGCAAGGCCTAGGCTAGCTAAATCGAAAAAAGGGCCGAAACATGCTCAGAATTTATTTGACGAACCGTTATTAAATGAGTTTAAGAAGAAATAGCGTCTAAGTTAAAGTTAAAGTTTACTACTCAATTTTTATCGTGAATGATGGCTTGAAACTGTTCTGGAATGAGGATGCTGTGCACCCCTATAGGTCTATAGCAGGGCTAAAACATAACAAGTGTTTCTCGCATGGTTTCAGCTCGCTACCGGCCCGGGCAAAGAGAAGGTTGAAGTCTACACCTATGATGACGTATTACCTCACCTGGGCGGCTTCGGACCAGAAGACTGTCTACTTCCTGTTGTGTCTACCCATACTGCTTTGCGCCTTCCATAAGCTGTCGGGGGTGTTCACGCAAGCCAACACCCCGCACAGGTACGTTGTTAGAGTAGAGTAGAGTAGAGTAGAGTAGAGTACCAGAAGACTGTCTACTTCCTGTTGTGTCTACCCATACTGCTCTGCGCCTTCCATAAGCTGTCGGGGGTGTTCACGCAAGCCAACACCCCGCACAGGTACGTTGTTAGAGTAGAGTAGAGTAGAGTAGAGTACCAGAAGACTGTCTACTTCCTGTTGTGTCTACCCATACTGCTTTGCGCCTTCCATAAGCTGTCGGGGGTGTTCACGCAAGCCAACACCCCGCACAGGTACGTTGTTAGAGTAGAGTAGAGTAGAGTAGAGTAGAGTACCAGAAGACTGTCTACTTCCTGTTGTGTCTACCCATACTGCTCTGCGCCTTCCATAAGCTGTCGGGGGTGTTCACGCAAGCCAACACCCCGCACAGGTACGTTGTTAGAGTAGAGTAGAGTAGAGTAGAGTACCAGAAGACTGTCTACTTCCTGTTGTGTCTACCCATACTGCTTTGCGCCTTCCATAAGCTGTCGGGGGTGTTCACGCAAGCCAACACCCCGCACAGGTACGTTGTTAGAGTAGAGTAGAGTAGAGTAGAGTAGGGTAGGGTAGGGTAGAGTAGAGTAGAGTAGAGTAGAGGGGGGTAGAGTAGAGTACCAGAAGACTGTCTACTTCCTGTTGTGTCTACCCATACTGCTTTGCGCCTTCCATAAGCTGTCGGGGGTGTTCACGCAAGCCAACACCCCTCACAGGTACGTTGTTGGAGTAGAGTAGAGTAGAGTAGAGTAGAGTAGAGTAGAGTAGAGCAGAGTAGAGTAGAGTAGAGTATAGTATAGTAGAGTAGAGTAGAGTATAGTAGAGTAGAGTAGAGTAGAGTAGAGTAGAGTAGAGTAGAGTAGAGTAGAGTAGAGTAGAGTAGAGTAGAGTAGAGTAGAGTAGAGTAGAGTAGAGTATAGTAGAGTAGAGTAGAGTAGAGTAGAGTAGAGTAGAGTAGAGTAGAGTAGAGTAGAGTAGAGTAGAGTAGAGTAGAGTAGAGTAGAGTAGAGTAGAGTAGAGTAGAGTAGAGTAGAGTAGAGTAGAGTAGAGTAGAGTAGAGTAGAGTAGAGTAGAGTAGAGTAGAGTAGAGTAGAGTAGAGTAGAGTAGAGTAGAGTAGAGTAGAGTAGAGTATAGTAGAGTAGAGTAGAGTAGAGTAGAGTAGAGTAGAGTATAGTAGAGTATAGTAGAGTAGAGTAGAGTAGAGTAGAGTAGAGTACCAGAAGACTGTCTACTTCCTGTTGTGTCTACCCATACTGCTTTGCGCCTTCCATAAGCTGTCGGGGGTGTTCACGCAAGCCAACACCCCGCACAGGTACGTTGTTAGAGTAGAGTAGAGTAGAGTAGAGTAGAGTAGAGTAGAGTACCAGAAGACTGTCTACTTCCTGTTGTGTCTACCCATACTGCTTTGCGCCTTCCATAAGCTGTCGGGGGTGTTCACGCAAGCCAACACCCCGCACAGGTACGTTGTTGGAGTAGAGTAGAGTAGAGTAGAGTAGAGTAGAGTAGAGTAGAGTAGAGTAGAGTAGAGTAGAGTATAGTAGAGTAGAGTAGAGTAGAGTAGAGTAGAGTAGAGTATAGTAGAGTATAGTAGAGTAGAGTAGAGTAGAGTAGAGTAGAGTACCAGAAGACTGTCTACTTCCTGTTGTGTCTACCCATACTGCTTTGCGCCTTCCATAAGCTGTCGGGGGTGTTCACGCAAGCCAACACCCCTCACAGGTACGTTGTTAGAGTAGAGTAGAGTAGAGTAGAGTAGAGTAGAGTGCCAGAAGACTGTCTACTTCCTGTTGTGTCTACCCATACTGCTTTGCGCCTTCCATAAGCTGTCGGGGGTGTTCACGCAAGCCAACACTCCGCACAGGTACGTTGTTGGAGTAGAGTAGAGTAGAGTAGAGTAGAGTAGAGTAGAGTACCAGAAGACTGTCTACTTCCTGTTGTGTCTACCCATACTGCTTTGCGCCTTCCATAAGCTGTCGGGGGTGTTCACGCAAGCCAACACCCCGCACAGGTACGTTGTTAGAGTAGAGTAGAGTAGAGTAGAGTAGAGTAGAGTGCCAGAAGACTGTCTACTTCCTGTTGTGTCTACCCATACTGCTTTGCGCCTTCCATAAGCTGTCGGGGGTGTTCACGCAAGCCAACACTCCGCACAGGTACGTTGTTGGAGTAGAGTAGAGTAGAGTAGAGTAGAGTAGAGTAGAGTACCAGAAGACTGTCTACTTCCTGTTGTGTCTACCCATACTGCTTTGCGCCTTCCATAAGCTGTCGGGGGTGTTCACGCAAGCCAACACCCCGCACAGGTACGTTGTTAGAGTAGAGTAGAGTAGAGTAGAGTACCAGAAGACTGTCTACTTCCTGTTGTGTCTACCCATACTGCTTTGCGCCTTCCATAAGCTGTCGGGGGTGTTCACGCAAGCCAACACCCCGCACAGGTACGTTGTTGGAGTAGAGTAGAGTAGAGTAGAGTAGAGTAGAGTAGAGTACCAGAAGACTGTCTACTTCCTGTTGTGTCTACCCATACTGCTTTGCGCCTTCCATAAGCTGTCGGGGGTGTTCACGCAAGCCAACACCCCGCACAGGTACGTTGTTAGAGTAGAGTAGAGTAGAGTAGAGTACCAGAAGACTGTCTACTTCCTGTTGTGTCTACCCATACTGCTCTGCGCCTTCCATAAGCTGTCGGGGGTGTTCACGCAAGCCAACACCCCGCACAGGTACGTTGTTGGAGTAGAGTAGAGTAGAGTAGAGTACCAGAAGACTGTCTACTTCCTGTTGTGTCTACCCATACTGCTTTGCGCCTTCCATAAGCTGTCGGGGGTGTTCACACAAGCCAACACCCCGCACAGGTACGTTGTTGGAGTAGAGTAGAGTAGAGTAGAGTAGAGTACCAGAAGACTGTCTACTTCCTGTTGTGTCTACCCATACTGCTTTGCGCCTTCCATAAGCTGTCGGGGGTGTTCACGCAAGCCAACACCCCGCACAGGTACGTTGTTAGAGTAGAGTAGAGTAGAGTAGAGTAGAGTACCAGACTACTGTCTACTTCCTGTTGTGTCTACCCATACTGCTTTGCGCCTTCCATAAGCTGTCGGGGGTGTTCACGCAAGCCAACACCTCGCACAGGTACGTTGTGGAGTAGAGTAGAGTAGAGTAGAGTAGAGTAGAGTAGAGTAGAGTAGAGTAGAGTAGAGTACCAGAAGACTGTCTACTTCCTGTTGTGTCTACCCATACTGCTTTGCGCCTTCCATAAGCTGTCGGGGGTGTTCACACAAGCCAACACCCCGCACAGGTACGTTGTGGAGTAGAGTAGAGTAGAGTAGAGTAGAGTAGAGTAGAGTAGAGTAGAGTAGAGTAGAGTACCAGAAGACTGTCTACTTCCTGTTGTGTCTACCCATACTGCTTTGCGCCTTCCATAAGCTGTCGGGGGTGTTCACACAAGCCAACACCCCGCACAGGTACGTTGTTGGAGTAGAGTAGAGTAGAGTAGAGTAGAGTACCAGAAGACTGTCTACTTCCTGTTGTGTCTACCCATACTGCTTTGCGCCTTCCATAAGCTGTCGGGGGTGTTCACGCAAGCCAACACCCCGCACAGGTACGTTGTTAGAGTAGAGTAGAGTAGAGTAGAGTAGAGTAGAGTAGAGTAGAGTAGAGTAGAGTAGAGTAGAGTAGAGTAGAGTAGAGTAGAGTAGAGTAGAGTACCAGACTACTGTCTACTTCCTGTTGTGTCTACCCATACTGCTTTGCGCCTTCCATAAGCTGTCGGGGGTGTTCACGCAAGCCAACACCTCGCACAGGTACGTTGTGGAGTAGAGTAGAGTAGAGTAGAGTAGAGTAGAGTAGAGTAGAGTAGAGTAGAGTAGAGTAGAGTACCAGAAGACTGTCTACTTCCTGTTGTGTCTACCCATACTGCTTTGCGCCTTCCATAAGCTGTCGGGGGTGTTCACACAAGCCAACACCCCGCACAGGTACGTTGTTGGAGTAGAGTAGAGTAGAGTAGAGTAGAGTACCAGAAGACTGTCTACTTCCTGTTGTGTCTACCCATACTGCTTTGCGCCTTCCATAAGCTGTCGGGGGTGTTCACACAAGCCAACACCCCGCACAGGTACGTTGTTGGAGTAGAGTAGAGTAGAGTAGAGTAGAGTACCAGAAGACTGTCTACTTCCTGTTGTGTCTACCCATACTGCTTTGCGCCTTCCATAAGCTGTCGGGGGTGTTCACGCAAGCCAACACCCCGCACAGGTACGTTGTTAGAGTAGAGTAGAGTAGAGTAGAGTAGAGTACCAGAAGACTGTCTACTTCCTGTTGTGTCTACCCATACTGCTTTGCGCCTTCCATAAGCTGTCGGGGGTGTTCACGCAAGCCAACACCCCGCACAGGTACGTTGTTGGAGTAGAGTAGAGTAGAGTACCAGAAGACTGTCTACTTCCTGTTGTGTCTACCCATACTGCTTTGCGCCTTCCATAAGCTGTCGGGGGTGTTCACGCAAGCCAACACCCCGCACAGGTACGTTGTTGGAGTAGAGTAGAGTAGAGTAGAGTAGAGTAGAGTAGAGTACCAGAAGACTGTCTACTTCCTGTTGTGTCTACCCATACTGCTTTGCGCCTTCCATAAGCTGTCGGGGGTGTTCACGCAAGCCAACACCCCGCACAGGTACGTTGTTAGAGTAGAGTAGAGTAGAGTAGAGTAGAGTAGAGTAGAGTACCAGAAGACTGTCTACTTCCTGTTGTGTCTACCCATACTGCTTTGCGCCTTCCATAAGCTGTCGGGGGTGTTCACGCAAGCCAACACCCCGCACAGGTACGTTGTTAGAGTAGAGTAGAGTAGAGTAGAGTACCAGAAGACTGTCTACTTCCTGTTGTGTCTACCCATACTGCTTTGCGCCTTCCATAAGCTGTCGGGGGTGTTCACGCAAGCCAACACCCCGCACAGGTACGTTGTTAGAGTAGAGTAGAGTAGAGTAGAGTAGAGTACCAGAAGACTGTCTACTTCCTGTTGTGTCTACCCATACTGCTTTGCGCCTTCCATAAGCTGTCGGGGGTGTTCACGCAAGCCAACACCCCGCACAGGTACGTTGTTAGAGTAGAGTAGAGTAGAGTAGAGTAGAGTAGAGTAGAGTACCAGAAGACTGTCTACTTCCTGTTGTGTCTACCCATACTGCTTTGCGCCTTCCATAAGCTGTCGGGGGTGTTCACGCAAGCCAACACCCCGCACAGGTACGTTGTTAGAGTAGAGTAGAGTAGAGTAGAGTAGAGTACCAGAAGACTGTCTACTTCCTGTTGTGTCTACCCATACTGCTTTGCGCCTTCCATAAGCTGTCGGGGGTGTTCACGCAAGCCAACACCCCGCACAGGTACGTTGTTAGAGTAGAGTAGAGTAGAGTAGAGTAGAGTGGAGTAGAGTAGAGTAGAGTACCAGAAGACTGTCTACTTCCTGTTGTGTCTACCCATACTGCTTTGCGCCTTCCATAAGCTTTCGGGGGTGTTCACGCAAGCCAACACCCCGCACAGGTACGTTGTTAGAGTAGAGCAGAGTAGAGTAGAGTACCAGAAGACTGTCTACTTCCTGTTGTGTCTACCCATACTGCTTTGCGCCTTCCATAAGCTGTCGGGGGTGTTCACGCAAGCCAACACCCCGCACAGGTACGTTGTTGGAGTAGAGTAGAGTAGAGTAGAGTAGAGTAGAGTAGAGTAGAGTAGAGTAGAGTAGAGTAGAGTAGAGTAGAGTAGAGTAGGGTAGGGTAGGGTAGGGTAGGGTAGGGTAAGGTAGGGTAGGGTAGGGTAGGGTAGGGTAGGGTAAAGTAGAGTAGAGTAGAGTAGAGCAGGGTACCAGAAGAATGTCTATACTTCCTGCTGTGTCTATATTAGGGCATTTCAATAACTTCCTTGTGCTGTCGCTACACAGGTGTCTGCTGCCCTTCGAGTCCAGCCACCCCAGCTACGCCCTAGAAGGGGGTGTGCTCAATGTCAGCTACCCCTGGGACGCGAAGACCAAAGCGTTCTCGAGCTGTTCGAGGCTCGACGCCAACTTCACACAGGAGTATATCCAACATGGCGTAGCGGCCAATAGCAGCGTCCAGTGCGAACAATGGGTGTATGACAACACCAAGTACAACAGTAGCACCGTGACAGAGGTGAGTTGGACTCCCCTCCACCCCCTTGATCCCCCTCCACCCCCACCAACTCCCCCCTCCCCCCTCCCCCCGGCAGTGTCCAGTGCGAACAATGGGTGTACGACAACACCAAGTACAACAGTAGCACAGTGACAGAGGTGAGTTGGACTCCCCCCCACCCCCTCCACCCCCCTCCGCCTTCCCCCTCCCCCCGGCAGCGTCAAGTGCGAACAATGGGTGTACGACAACACCAAGTACAACAGTAGCACAGTGACAGAGGTGAGTTGGACTCCCCCCCACCCCCTCCACCCCCCTCCGCCTTCCCCCTCCCCCCGGCAGCGTCAAGTGCGAACAGAGGGTGTACGACAACACCAAGTACAACAGTAGCACCGTGACAGAGGTGAGACGACTGACAACATAAATAAGCTCCAGTCTTACAATGTCCCAATAACTACTTATTCATCGAATAGCTTGTTTTCTCCATGGCAACCACCAATCAAAACCCTTGAAATCCTCTAAATAGCTTAATTGCTACAAATAACTTTCTTATAAGGAGATTGTAAGACCGGCCCTAACATAAATAACATAAATTCACATTTAGAGTCTACCCACTCAGTAACGAAACTGATTTTCAGTGGTAATGTACGGATCCGTAAGGTTGGTCGTTTCCGCACAAATGTTTTCCATATCCTTTTAGAAAGCTTAGATTAGTTTCAGGTTTTTGGCTCAATACCCACACTGGCGACTTAAAGGGAGGTTCCTGACAATAACAGATATTAATTAAACCGACCATAAATCTGTGCTGTTTACCCAGAAATAGTTCTTTTTTAAAGTCTTTTTTAAATGTTGAGGAAAGGCATAATCAACTTTCTTTACGTAAAGAGTGCATACAAAAAATGATGTAAATATAGTGAAGTCTCCAAGAAAAACTCTTGTTAAGTCAGGGTGAAAAATATGTTTTTTCTTTCGCTGTACGGACCCGTAAGCTTTGTCGTTTCCTCACAGATGTTTTGCATATCATCCTTATAGAAAGCTAAGATTTGTTTCAGGTTTTTGGCTCAGTACCCCTTTATATTACATGGATTAGAATGCATCCAACGTTTGAGGTAAATCTCTATTCGTGTATGAGAGGTTTACGACAAGTGCATAACGCTTGAAATTAATGTGTTTACACCCAGAATGTTCGTTTATTTCTTCCAGAGTAACGAAGTGTTTGGAAAGATCCCAAGTAATAAACAAACACCACCTTACCCAACATTGAACGAACATCTTTGTCCTTCACTCCAAAACACACTTGACCTAATGCTCTGTTTTTATCTAATTACTACTATACCATTGGGTGTACATTCGCTGTTTTCAAGGCCGGACAATATTAGGTAGTTTTGTAACGAGTTGTTTATGTTTTTGTTTTGTGTTTACGATTCGGAGAAATGACCAAGGTTCTCGTTTCAGCATGTAATGATTATTTCGGGAAATTATTCAATTTTTTGTCAGTTGGCACTGGCAGCCTTCATTAGAAGCGCTTGTGAGGGTCAGGACACAACTGTTTTTGTTGTTTTGATTCGAGACAAAAAAAATTAAAAGGTTTATAAACGTTTCCGAGAAAATAGTATAAATGAAAATCTTAAATAACATATTATTACCAGGCAGAATTTTAACAATTAAACAGTTAAACTTGATCTCGTCTCTCAGGGGGCTAACATCCTCAGGGGCTAACATCTTCCCCCTGTAGATGTACATTCTATAGCTGTTCGTATGAGAAAAATAATTGTTTGGCAACCTGCCCCAAATATACGATTGCGGTAAATTTTTTTCCATATTTCTCTTTGGAACTTTGAAACTTTTTGTCACTTTAGGCTATCATTATTAGTAATGCATGGATTATACATATGAATACCCCTTTAAAGGTGATACGACGCAAAAATTAAGAATGTTGGTTCAGGATTGGTCTGTGATCACTAGACACTAAAGAAATTTTTCGGCAAAAAATTAGCAGTATTTTAGTATTTATGAGAGGTTATTTGTGAACCTGTGACGTCACACGGCTAACCGACGTCTCCGTCTGTTGCAGTTCGGGCTGGTCTGCGACCACGAGTATCTCCGAGCGATGGGCGACTCCATGTTCGTCCTCGGCGAACTGATCGGCTCGTTCACCTTCGGTTACCTCTCCGACCGGTAGGGCGCACGCACAACGCTTGGACGGCCATCTTGTTGCCCACCCACCGCCCTCTCTTCTATCTCGTGTTTCTCTCTGTGCGACAGATACGGGCGGCGGCCAATGTTCTTCATTGCGCTGGTGATGCAGGTGGTGGGGGGGATATTCGCGTCGTTCGCCCCCGAGGTCATCAGCTTTATCGCCGCTAGGATGCTCGTCGGAGCGTCCATTCCCGGGGTCACCCTCGTCGCCTTCGTCATCGGTACGTACACGATATCACCCCCTCTCTAAGTGGAGCACGGTCCAATGTTAGGCCACAACAGAGTCGGTAGGGAATTACACCCCAAGGGAAACTTCTTTATCGACTCTGGCCATGCAGAAAGCGTTGGCAGGGAGTTTCAACAGTTTCACGACAGGTAGCGCCAAACGAAGGTGGGCCAAAATACACTTATCAGGACTAGGGTCGCAGGGAATGGAAGGGAATTCATTACTACACGCGTTCCAAAGCAGCATTGTGGATGCTGATGTCATTGTTGAGTAAGGCGTTGTCCAATCGAATGTCGGTACTTAAAAAAGCCACCCGGTGATTGGCTGCGACTCTCTAATCTATGACGTCACCATTCACAAGGTTGCCTAGTTCCAGTAGCACGTAAATTCGATTTATCCGAGTTTGAATTAACGAGGGACTACTGCATATATCGAAGTGGATGTATATCGACCTATCGACTCTCTGCTACAGGCATGGAGCTGGTGGGGCCGGAGAAGCGAGTGTTTGCCGGGGTCGTCTGTCAGTTCTTCTTCTCTACCGGATACATCCTCGTGTCGATGTTCGCCTACTACATCCATGACTGGAGGACACTTCAGATCTCGCTCACGTTGCCCGGTCTCGTGTTCCTCTGCTACTGGTGGTAAGACATCGTCATCATCATCAAACGATGTTCTAGCATTGAGGAGGGGGAGGAGGGGGGTAGTAGAGGCAGACTAAGCACATGCGACAGATAACCTTGGACATATAGTTGTCCCAAGACTACCTTACACATGTTTTCGTCACAAGCGACTGGTTCGTAGCCAATCAGCGATCGGTATTGGCGCTGGTGTCTCGGGCGGTTCGCTGGTTGGCTACGACTGCCTCGGATGTGACGAAAGCAGGTGTAAAGTTATTTTTGGTCCACTATACGATGTAATGGATATCTAGTAGAGATGTAAAGACTGGAAGAAGCTAACGAGGGGATATATAAGTTATTTAACGACGACTAACCAAAAGGAGAGAATGCTTGAAATGAACCTGGTAGACTCCAATGCGTAGTTTGTTTGACCGGTCGAACATAACAGTTGGCAGGGAGATCTGATGCAGCTGTTAGAGCAGCTAGGTGTTATGTACGCATGTGAGTAGAGGGGCCACCCACCAATCTGAAATGACGCCGTCCGATGTTGCTTTGTTCGCCTGGGAGTTGGCTTCACTTCAGTTTCCCTACAGTGTGGGCTTGCTAATGTATCGTGTCTGTACTCTGCCAAGAATGTACATAGAAATAAGTTCATATATCAGTATATGCGAATGTATATGTTAGCAGCATCTTAGGACGGACACTGTCGTAAGATTAAGAAAGCTACATGAAGTTGGACTCGTAGTATGGTGACGGTTAAGCTTGGCGTGCAAAGCACAGTTGCAGCAGAAACAGTAAGATAATGTAGGTTCCTGGTTCACGAATGGTTTACCTTATATATCTGATGCATATTATTTACGTTTTTTCGCGATGGAAGACATTAGTATAGTCTTTGCCGACAGTATGAAATATCTTTACAAATGATCACCATCATTCTCTTGATTATCTAGTCGAAATTGTTCCCACCCCACTTACAGTGGACAAGGGATCAAACCTTTTGCCAAGGTTGATACTTGTACATGGTTTTAGTCGTTCCACAGCTACCGGTCTTGTGATGCTGATGTCATGTCGCCACTGTCCGCTGATTGGCTCCGACTCACTCAGCATTCACAAGGTTGCTGTGGAGTATTGACGGAGATCTCGTCTTAGTCGTTCCACAGCTACCGGTCTTGTGGATGCTGACGTCATGTCGCCACTGTCCGCTGATTGGCTCCGACTCACTCAGCATTCACAAGGTTGCCGTGGAACCTGTGAAGTATTGACGGGGATCTCGCATGTCCCCAGGTTCATCCCCGAGTCCGCGCGCTGGCTGATGATCCAGGGTCGCACCCAGGAGGCCGCCGACCTCTTCCTCAAGACGGCCAAGAAGAACAACATATCGGTGCCCGTCCACGTGCTCAAAAACCTCAGCCGGCCCGAGGACCAGAGCTCGAACCCCGACGCGAAACACAACGAGAAGGCTTCGGTGTTCGACCTGTTTCGGTATCCGAACCTCCGCAAGAAGACGGCCAACATCTTCTTCAATTGGTGAGGGTCGATCCTTTGACGGACCTCATCAACTACTTCGGTTTCATTCTTGATTCTTGACTATATTCTCATGCATTTATCTGAAAACCAACAGAATATACACCATTTCCAAAACACAGCAATCCATCATACAAAGTATCATAACACACATCAATTTAAAATTAAAGGTCATTGTAATAACAGACCAATAATGTGATGTTAGGCTAGTAAACATTGTGTATTATACATTCTGGCACACCTCATTGGCTCTCCCAATATAGTTGTCCCAAGACTACCTTACACATGCTTTCGTCACAGGCGACTGGTTCGTAGCCAATCAGCGATCGGTATTGGCGCTGGTGTGTCTCGGGCGGTTCCCCGGTTGGCTACGACTGCCCCGGATGTGACGAAAGCAGGTGTAATGTAATCTTGGGTCCACTATATCATCCTAGAACACATCTAACTTGGGAGGCAACAACCTCCTCAATTTCCTGCTATCTGACTTGTTGGAGATCCCAGCTACAGTTTCCTTCTCTCCTGATAGCTTTTGTCCTTTCGTGAACAACTGGGGGACGCATAAAACTTGAGAAGCAATGACCTCCTCAATTTCCTGTTCTAGGGGTTGGTAGAGATCCCAGCCTTCACTTCCCTCACCTCCTGATACCCTCTGTTTCTACCCGTAGGTTCGTGAACAACTGTGCCTACTACGGGTTATCGTGGAACACATCTAACTTGGGAGGCAACGACCTCCTGAACTTCCTGCTCTCTGGATTGGTGGAGATCCCCGCGTACACGCTGCTCTTGTTCACTTTGAACCGTTGGGGCCGTAAGAGCATCTTGTGTGGCAGCATGTTGGTGGGCGGGGCCTTGTTGCTGCTGACAATAGCCGTGCCGCCAGGTTAGACACAACACTGTAACGTTCTGAGCTCCTGATATCTGGGGCTCTTTGGTTGTGCTCATTTCTGCTGCCCGGCTTTCATTGCCAGTTAGTTTGAATTCTGCATATAAATGGCAAAATAAAATCATTTATAATCCTTGTAATAGTCGGTCACAGACAATTATAAATTGTGCATACTGTATTATTTATCATAGTGTGAATTTTAAAACAACTTATGTGTTACTTTGTCCGTCGTTTACAGATATGAACTGGTTGGTAATCACATTCTTCATGCTGGGAAAATTGGCTGTGACTGCGTCATACGGGACCATCTACGTGTTCTCAGTGGAACAATTTCCTACAGTGATCAGGAGCGTAGGATTGGGAGCAAGCTCTACGCTGGCTCGGATGGGAGGGATTACTGCACCATACGTGAACTTGCTGGTAAGTCAGATAAGGATCAGGAGCGTAGGAGTATGCGAGAGATCCTGCACCATGTTATGTGAACTTCCTGGCAAATCATAGTACGTATAATGATCAGGTGCGTAGGAGTAAGTGAGTATGAGTGTGAAACTTACTGGTAAGTCATACAGTGAGTGATCAGGAGTGACTGAATGAATTATGACTGAATGATACATTTCATTAGCCTACCTATAAAAAGAGACACAGGAAAATTATGTTGTAAAATCGGTTCTGTTCCAATTGTGTATACATCAAACGCATTACGCAAACAGTCTGTAACATAATTTAAGATGTATTTAGTGAAATGTTCTAATTATGAATCAAATTCTGAACTGATACTGGCTACAGAGATTTAGAGAAAATATGTTTTTATTTATTTGCAGGCAAGTTCGTGGCAGCCTTTACCTCAGCTAATATTTGGGGGTCTCGTTATGATTGGAGGCTTATTGGCTCTGTTCCTTCCTGAGACACTCGGCAAGCAACTCCCTGACACCATTGCCGAGGGGGAGGAGTTTGGGAAGTGAGTTCACCCTTATTGTTGAGTTTACCATTACTCTATAGTCTATGTTGATGTGTGTTCCTTCCATTTCTCACACTTAACACAGTTAAAACTTGGTACTCTTTATTAGTTACCTCCTGATTGATTTACTTCTGTCTTGCTACATTGTTACATGCTTTGTTTATATTATTGTTTATTGTTTATTGTTGATATGTGAGTAAAATACTGTTTTTGTGTGAAAATAAAATGTACGTGATATTCTAGATGTCAAACATCGCTTAAAAGATAAACGTATTGCTTCAACGTTTGACATTAAATGTTTTTATTTTCCTACTTTGTAAATAAGTATTAGTATTCACATGAGGGTAATTTTGCAATAAGATGTTATAACCATGTCTCCCTATGAAGTTCGTAAAGTTCAACACAAAACACAACCGTATAGCGAGCTAGCTATTTCAGTGAGCGTTGCATTGTGGGATGTAACAGTACTTGTGCACGCTATAACTAAACGCATGAGTATAGTTTGAACACAATGCTTTATAAAATAGATTACTATGGTGATGTGACACCTCATTTTATCACACACAAGGTAGGAACTGTGTTTACCTCTTGTGTTTGATAATGAATGTTCTCTGTTGTTTCAGGTACGACTCAAACATAACAAAAGACAAAGAACTAGGTATAAAAGTGACAAATGATAATATTCTAAAGAGTGCAGACTCAGCGGACGTGACAGTAATGTTGAAGAAATAGATCTTTAGATTTTATATGATATTAAACTAATAATATAACACTTTGTACATAATTATTTTGTAACCGATTTATATGTTACTCATGAGGGAAGGAAACCGTGCAATTTTATTTTTAAGATCTAATCTTAATGTGACAAAAGTATTATCTTTTTAATAAAATGATTTTTTAATGTTGTTATAATTATTTATTCCCCGGTTATTGTTTCTGGTATTTTATTTCAGTGCCCCAGTTTGTACAAAACAACTCTCCAGATAATCGACATTATTTGATTGATTATTTATTAAAATAATCGATATCATTGTATTAATATTGATAATCGAAATATCCATCAACACAAAATTTACCTCTACGGAAGTCCTACGTCGCAATGGTCAACGGAGACATTATTTGTCTGGTATCTATTCAGTGCTTATCTCGGTTGGTACGTAAGTTATGTATTTATTAATCAACGTGGTTATCTTTTCGATAGTACCGCTTAATTGACGATAATCAATGCTGAATGTATCGATGTAGATTCCTAAGAATAACTAAGAAGCTAAATACGAATGTACTATGGTATTAGATAATGTTATTTGTAATCACACGCTCATCCACTAGTTGAGAGTAACACTAGATAATGTACACTGCCAATAAGATATAAGTACGTAACACATTAACACCACTTGATGCTCGTCATTAAGTTGATACAGGAATACTCTTGTGACGTCTCACTGGTTATGCTGAGTTAGTATCACATAGGCCTACTGCGACTTTAGTTTTAGTGCCCAAGTACCCCAAAATACGACGTGAAAACGTACATGTTTTGTTTTGTATAACCCTTACTTATTTATGTTTTATGAGGTAGTAAATAAGAGACACTGTTGTTTTTTCTGTCCCTTAGATTGCTTACTCACATACTGAATTACAGCAGCACGTTGATAGGTATTTGTAATTGGCTGGTAATTAGTGGTATTTGTGAATATCGTATTCTGGTTTACGTTTCGACGACTTTAAAATATTGAAAAACAGTTTAAAGGCACTTTCATTTTCATACCAACACGGCAACACGTTTCTTCCGGACCGGCAAGTCAGGTGAACCACTCAGGGCAGACACGGCAAGTTTCTGATTGGTTCACGTGATCTGCCGGTCCGGAAAAACGTGTTGCCGGATTCGGTGGTTCTCTTAAACCGAACCGAGGTGTTAATAATACTATCTGTCAATGTCTCATGACATCGACACCAGACGTGTTGACGTTTAGCTCGCGTGTTATGATAACATATGACGTCACAAACCGACCACGTCCGTATCGCTGATAAGGACTTGTTTTCAGCTGACTTCCTGGACGTGTTGGGTTTTAATATCTTCTTTTCGGACATGATGTGTGTTGTTGTAATTTCAGGTCGATACAATGTATTGTATTGTACTTGTTTATGCCAGTCAAGCAACCACCTTATCTGCGCCATTGATGATTTCATGAAACAATGATCATTTGACCGATAAACTCATCCTCCTTATAGTGTATTTCCTTGACTCCAGAATGCATCTAGTCTATTTTGACAAGCCAATTTTTTGCTTTTAATCCAAACGCAATTAATTTTGCATGCCTCTCTCCGATATAGTATAACTAATGTTTTCAATAATACAAGAATATTGTACTGTCGCACATCGTAGGCTACGATGCACGGTTAAGCTGTAAAATGCAATTATAAACGAGTGTTGTATGGGAGTCTAGAGAGGGTGCCCGTGTGATGCCAGAATAAGCCCCGTTTCCCTCTACGATGCACGGTTTAGGTGTAAAATGCAATAATAAATGGATCCCAAGGCAGCCACTAGTGTTGTATGGGAGTCTAGGGAGGGTGCCTGTGTCATGCCAGAATAAGCCCCGTTTCCCTCTACGATGCACGGTTTAGCTGTAAAATGCAATTAAAAATTGATCCCAAGGCAGCCACTAGTGTTGTATGGGAGTCTAGGGAGGGTGCCTGTGTCATGCCAGAATAAGCCCCGTTTCCCTCTACGATGCACGGTTTAGCTGTAAAATGCAATTAAAAATTGATCCCAAGGCAGCCACTAGTGTTGTATGGGAGTCTAGTGAGGGTGTCTGTGTGATGCCAGAATAAGCCCCGTTTCCCTCTACGATGCACGGTTTAGCTGTAAAATGCAATTAAAAATGGATCGCAAGGCAGCCACTAGTGTTGTGTGGGAGTCTAGTGAGGGTGTCTGTGTGATGCCAGAATAAGCCTCGTTTCCCTCTACAATGCACGGTTTAGCTGTAAAATGCAATTAAAAATGGATCCCAAGGCAGCCACTAGTGTTGTATGGGAGTCTAGTGAGGGTGTCTGTGTGAAGCCAGAATAAGCCCCGTTTCCCTCTACGATGCACGGTTTAGCTGTAAAATGCAATTATAAATGGATCCCAAGGCAGCCACTAGTGTTGTATAGGAGTCTAGTGAGGGTGCCTGTTTGATGCCAGAATAAGCCCCGTTTCCCTCTTCGATGCACGGTTTAGCTGTAAAATGCAATTATAAATGGATCCCAAGGCAGCCACTAGTGTTGTATGGGAGTCTAGTGGGGGTGCCTGTGTGATGCCAGAAAAAGCCCCGTTTCCCTCTACGATGCACGGTTTAGCTGTAAAATGCAATTATAAATGGATCCCAAGACAGTCAGTAGTGTTGTATAAGAGTCTAGTGGGGGTGCCCATGTGATGCCAGAATAAGCCCCGTTTCCCTCTACGTGATGCGACATTCTCCCCCCCTTAAAACGTGAACTAGGCGTCCGTTTGGGCCCAACGTGGTGTCGTCAGCCAAGGTTGCAGTTGGTCAGCGTTGGCCCGTCCCGCCTTTTTCTTAGTCCCCTCTTCTACCAGGTCGAAGGAATTAGGTGCTACGCATCGTACGATTCTGAAGGGTCCCGACCGACGTGCTGCCAACCCTGCTGCCGTCCCTTGGTGGGCGCTGCTTAATGTGTGGAGGTCCTTCAGCACCAAGTCGCCAACGCTAAAGGTATGGCTACTTCGAGACGCATCGTATCTTGCCTTACGGGCGTCCTGATTAGCCCTGACGTGTGTCTTCGCCCAGGTTACGGCCTCCATAAGCTTTGAGTGCAGATCCGTGGCATAATCATGCGTGTCGACCGCAGTGGATGGTGCAGCGGGCGGTGCCTTGTAGTCCCACGGCGTCCGCAGCTCCCGACCATAAGTAAGATATGATGGTGTGTAGCCAGTCACTTCACTTTCGGCTGTTCGCAGGGCAAATGCCAAAGAATGAAGATGGGCGTCCCATTGTTTGTGACATTCGCAATAACACCTTATTGCCGTTTTGAGGATGCCATTGTGCCGCTCCACTTGTTGCCCACAAGGGCGGTAAGGTACTGTGTGACGATCAGAAATGCACAGTTTGGCCATAACCGATTTCCAGATCCTAGAAACGAACTGTTTTCCGTTGTCACTAGATACTGCTTCCGGGAAACCGTGTCTGCAGAACAGTTCTACGATCTTCTCGATTATGGCTTTCGATGTTGGACTGCGAATGGGAAATATCTCCGGGTATCGTGTGAACTTATCAATCACCACCAGAATGTATGAGAAGCCTTGGGATGAACGGGGCAGAGGTCCTATCAGATCGATGCTCAATTCGGCAAAGGGTTTCAGAGCTGGGGAGCTACACATAAATCCGTGAGGCTTTTTATTTCGTTGCTTTACCCGTTGGCAGGTCTGACAGGAACGCACGAACAGCAGAACATCCTGCCGCATACCCAACCAAGAGTACTTTTCCTGCACTCGGCGCAACGTTTTATAAAACCCAAAGTGGCCGCTCAACGGATGCGAATGGACAGCCTCTAGGAGCACTGATCGGAGCGACTTCGGCAACCATATAGTTGGGGCCGCGCATGCTCTGACTTGCCATATAACCCCTGCCGCGTCGATTTCACTCACTGCTGCCATGTCGAGGATGCGTCTCGAGAATGGTTCCCCAGCCGGTGGTGGCTCAATTCAATCAATTTCAATTCAATTTTTTATTCAATAATTCCACATGATACATAACAGAATGGTTATTGGACGATTTGTACATTGATATTAATATCTACGGACAGAAGTTATGTCTTGAGAGTCCGTAGACAAATATCTGGTGTGCGGATTATTGAATACTGTGAGTTATATAACTAAGTGGTAACTTAAATGTAAACTATAAAACTATTATATTATAATATTTTATATCTAGTAACGATTACGAATAGGATGAGGTTTCATGACGAGACGATGTTGGGGACGGTTTATTATTGTTTTTTACCGGAAGTGTCTGTATTTATTATTTATATATTCAGCCATTATTAAGAATGTTATCTTATTAGAGGATTAAAATAATATGATTATGTAGTATGAATGCGGTTGTTAATGCTTTCTAGGTTGTAGGGTAACAATGTCTTCAATTTCTTGAATTGTTTTTTCTGACAACCATAAGATTATCATTTTCGTGAATGTCGATTTTGACTTTTTTTCGGTGATTGCCGCTGGAAGCAGATTAAATATTTTGGGTCCTAGATATAGATAATGTTTTTGTGCAAATCCTTTGGTGACCCTGGGTATATTAAGTTTGTTATTTGTTTTGTTACGTGTTTGTATTGTGTGAGGGATTGTTGGATGTTTCATGTAATTCTTATAGACGTAAGTGAGAGTAGATTTAATGTATAGTTTTCTTATTGACAGAACCTTTGCTTCAAGGAATACTAGGTGGGTTGGGTATAGAAAGTGCTTGTGTAGTAATATTTTTAGTATATGTTTTTGTGTAGTGTTAAGTAGTGTTAGATGTGTAAGGCAAGCGCCCCCCCCAGCTGGTAAGTCCGTGTTGTATCAGTGATTGTGTGAATGCAAAGTAGACTGAGCGCAGTGTTGAGAAACTGAGAACATTTCTTAGCGAGTAATATTTGTAGAGGGAGTTTCGGAGTTTTTTAGTTAATTCGTTAATATGTCGGTCCCATCTAAGATGTTGGTCTATTATAACGCCTAGGTACTTTGCTTCGTATACCTTTGTAAGTGTGTGGCAGTCACAGTCAGAACGGTCTAGGGTGCATGTTTGTTGATGAATCTTTAAGTATAAGTTCTTGGGTTGGTCGTTAATGCGTGGGGAAAATGTCATATAATTTGTTTTAGTTACGTTAAGGGTGAGTAGGTTCATGTCTAAGGTTGATTTAATATGTTTCATTTCTCTCTCGGCTACTTCATGGACTTCTTCCCATGTGGATCCTTCAAAAATCAAAGCGGTGTCATCAGCAAAACAGACAATCTTTCCATTAATTTCCGAGCAACAAAGGTTATTTATGTAGATGAGGAAGAGTAGTGGTCCTAAAGTTGTGCCTTGTGGCACGCCAAATTCTATATTCCTACCTTTACTAAGAGTGTTATCAATACGGACAAACTGTTCCCTTCCTGCTAAATAGCTTTTAATAAGGTCAAGAGCTAGTCCTCTTATTCCATATTGCTCAAGTTTTTGTATTAGAATTTGGTGGGATACCGTGTCAAATGCTTTTGCAAGGTCTAAGTATATTACAAGTGCTTTTTTGTTCTTGTCTAGTATTTTTATTATTTCACTTGTTAGGTTTAGAATTGCGTCCTCCGTGCCAATGTGGTTGCGGAAACCAAACTGGTTGGGAGATAATATTTTATGAGTATCAAGGAAATTGTACAATCTATTTTTGATGCATTTTTCCATTATTTTTGCAAGGTTGCTAATAAGTGATATTGGCCTATAGTTATTAACCGACATTGGATCTCCTTTTTTATATATCGGTACGATGACCGCGTTTTTGAAAGCGTCTGGGAAGGTACCTGCAGTAAAACTTAAGTTTATAATATGTTTTAGGGGCTTTATAATATAAATGTCAACTGCTTGTATTGTTGAAGCACTAATTTGGTCTATTCCAGGTGCTGCATTACTTTTTAATTCTTGGATACAATTCACAATTTCGGTGTCACTTACAGGATTTAAATACATCGTGTTTTGTATCTGTATATTATTACTACTGTTTGTAGCATTTGCGCGTTGTTGGGGGTCAGATTTGGAAGTTATTTCCTCCGCCATTTGCTTGCCTATATCTGTGAAAAAGTCCACAAAGGTGTTAGCTACTGCATTTGGATCGTCTTTAGTTTGAACCACACCATGATCAGTGTTAATTCGCTTGATTTTAGCCTTTCCGCTTGGTTTATTGGTTATGTCATTTATAATACTCCATACTTTTCTTATGCTTTTTGCTTCTGATATTTGGTTCTTATAAAATTGGTTTTTTGTTTCTTTTAACAGGTAGCCTAAATGATTACGATACTGTTTATACTTATTCTTTATTTCTACGTTTTCTGGATGTTTGAGGGATTGTTTACTAAGTTTGTCTCTTGTTTTGATTGATTTAATTAGGCCGGCAGTGATCCATGGCTTGATTTTTTTAAATTTATTTGTTTCCACCTTCTGACTTGTCGCTGATATTATGTGAGAGCTAAGGGTTTGTATAAAGTTATTAGTGGCTGTGTTTACGTTGTCATGGTTTATTACATTATTCCAATTTTCACTACTTAAGGATTTAATTAGTTTTTTATGATTCACCCTCTTCTTAACTTGTTGTATGGTCTTTGATGGATTGCTATTACCGGTATTACTGGTTTTATTATTGGAAGCATTGTTGGGGGTCCAGCCTAGCATGATTGGGTAGTGGTCTGTTATGTGCGTCTCGAGTATAGCAGAAATGTAGTTTTCTTGTTTCGATCTAATAAATATGTGATCTATGCACGTACTGGAGTGTTGTGTGATCCTTGTTGGCTGATTAATGACTGGTAAATATCCGCTGGCCAACATAATGTTTAGGTATTCAGCTGATTCTTTGTTTTTTATTTTGCTTTCTCCAATGTTGATATTTGTGTCACCAATCACTACATTATATTTGCACTTCATTTCTCCAATTAACTGCCCTATTTCATCGATAAAAGATTTTGTATTTCCTGTTGGTGATCTGTAGAGTGCTAAGATAGAATACGTGTCTGTTTCGGTAGCAAGTTCGATAAGTAAGTTGTTAGATGAAGTTAAGCTCTTGACAGTTTCTATTTTGTAAGATTCAAAGCTAGCTTTGTTTATTAAGATTGTTATGCCATCATGAGTAGTTATTTTGTTTAATTGGTGAAAGGTTTCGTAACCGCTAATATCGAACTGGTTTGTAGCGCGTAAGAGTTGGGTTTCAGTCAGAATAATCATGTCAAATGTTGTTTTTGTTGCTTCAATTAGAGTCATGAGTTCGTCAAAATTTTTGTTTATTCCTCTAATGTTCATATGGAATATTTTAGGTTCTTTGTTGCCGGAGAATACTTGGTGTAGGTTGTTTATGTTGCAGGTTATAGGCTTGTTCCGCGGGGTGGGATTTATACTTGGATAGTACATTTTATTTCTAAAGTTATCAATATCGTCATCGTCATCGCTCTCATCACTAAATTCTACTGGTTGCATTGATTATGTAATCGGACAACTAAAGTAGATTAGTATATAAATGTTTAGTATTTAAAAAAAATAATAATAGGTAAAGATAAAAATATATAGGTTTATGTTCTATGTCATAAACCTTTTTAAGTATTTAAATAAAGTAATAAAATATAGGAACTAGGTATTATTATTACAGTTGTACCGTGCTCCCGTTAGTTGAAACAGTACCGGTAATAACCGTAGTTAAAACGGTGGATAAAGATTTCACTATGATATTTATATGCGTACTTCCGTACTTAGATTTAAACGTTATTGATTAGTAGTTACATTTCTGAGGAGGGTTGACTCGCTGTTATTGCGGTTGTTGCAGTTACTTGTAGTTTCAGCAGATCCGCTTTCGTGAGAATCCGAACTTTTACCCCATTGTGGTTAGCGAGGATTCTTCCATCATCCGTCCAGGCGTGGTACGGTCCCACTAAGTCTCGCGCCTGCCGCAGGAGGTTGAGCCTTTTGGCTGTCAGTGATTCCGTGATCTTGATTCCCGAACGCTTCAGTTTTGATTTGTTCCGCCACATTTCGGAGCGGCATCGGTATGCCACCAACTTGATAATGACGGCCCGTGGGTGAGTCTCGCTTGCGCCTGTAGCATTGATCTTGGTGCGGGGTTTCCCTATTCTGTGACAGCGGTCTATCAAGTCAACTTTGAAGTGGGTAAGTCCAAGTTTGTTTTGAGCGAAGTGGACTACGACGTCTTCAGTATTTTCGTTGTCGCGCTCGGGCAATCCATGGACGACAATACAGTTTCTACGACTGTATTGTTCTTGGTCATCAAGAGTTTCTTCAATATTGGCTAGTCTCTTTTCAAGATGCGAATTCATTTTGAGCATTTCCTTGCTAATGTCGTTCCGAAGTTCCTCAAGATCGAGTTTAAGCTGGTCTTTTGGAGTGGTGGTCTGCGTAGTTTCCTTACTTGGTTCTTCAGCATCGAGCCTTTGTTTAAAACCTGCCAGCATCTGTTCTATGTTTTCTTTATACTTTCCAAATTCCGCGCGTATTGCCGCCGCCTCACCGGTTGGTACACCTTTTCCCATTTCGTAATATGGTCGGTTATGCAGTGCTCTCCAGTGACTGCCGCTCTCAGGGTGCAAAGCCCCTCATCCAAACTCTGCTCTTGAGCCATCCGGTCTAAGTCTGTCAAGGGACTCACGTCTAGGTCCACGACCTGCACATCGTGCGCTGGCCTCTCAAACTTAATCCTACCGGTTGTTTCCTCCACATGTGAGGGGAATAGGTCCTCTGGCAATCGAGGCGGCACTGCTGTATGCGCCAGTTCCGCTACAGGTGCTCGACTTAGGGCATCTGCTGGTATGTTGGATGTACCTCTTCTGTATTTTATTGTACAATCTAAGCCTTGCAGACGAAGGACCCATCTGTGAACTCGACTGGATGCCAGGTCTGTAGTGAACATCCACGAGAGTGACGCATGATCGCAAACAATATCGAAGTGGGACATGTCGACGTAAGGTCTAAATTTGTCCACAGCCCATACCACCGCCAGACATTCCCACTCTTGCACCGTATATCTCTGCTCGTGTTTGTTCAACGTTCTACTGATGAATGATATAGGGAGAAGTTGAGATGTGCCAGTAATTGGGTGGACGTGTTCTTGCAGTAACACAGCTCCCAACCCCACACCACTGGCGTCAGTCTCAATGACGAACGGTTTGTTTAAGTCCGGCAGAGCAAGAGTAGTGACCTTCATCAGGGCTTGCTTCAGTGTTTGAAACGACTCGATTTGGAGATCTGACCACTTCCATATCTTGTTCTTCTGTAATAAAATTGTAAGGTTTTTTGCAATTGTAGAAAACTGTGGAATAAATGATCTGTAAAATCCAACGAGTCCTAAGAAGGCCTGTAATTCCTTAACTGACTTGGGTGCTGGATAATTTTGGATGGCCTCAACTTTCTGTGGATTAGGGCTGACTCCTCCGCGGTGGATTACGTGGCCCAAAAAGTCAATGGACGTTCTAAACAACTGTAGTTTAACGGGGTTCACTGTCAGACCTGCTTCCCTAAGCCTCCGAAAAACTTCCTCTAAATGAGCAAGATGCTCTTCCAAGGTAGCTGAAAAGATGACAATATCGTCCATGAACGCCATACAGAAATGGTGTGAAATGCCCCTGAGCACCGTATCCATGAGACGTTGGAAAGTTGCGGGAGCTCCAGCTAACCCAAACGGCATTCGGATGAATTCGTATGTCCCCCTGTGACATACGAAAGCTGTCTTGTGACAATCCTGTGGTGCCATTGTGATCTGAAAAAATCCCTGTGATAAGTCAATGGTAGAAAACCACTGGGCAGATCCCAGCTGTGCCAACACCCAGTCAGTCCGAGGCATAGGCCACTTAGCAACTTCCGTGACGCTGTTTAACCGTCTGTAGTCGACAGCTAATCTGTAACCCCCCAACTTCTTGGGCACGAGCACCGGTGCACTAGCCCAAGAACTTTCTGATGGTCGGATTAGGTTCTGGTCGATCAATTCATCGAGTAATTCGTCCATTACGACTCTTTTTGTCTGATTTACCGGACGCAGCCGGCATTTAACCGGAGGTGCCGATTTAGTCGAAATGGTGTGGGAGACTTGTTTCGTGACTCCAGGAAATTTTGAGAAAAGTGGTTGATATTTTGTGATGAGGTTAACGAGTTGTTGCTGATGCGTGGAGGGGCACAACGACGCGTACTCTGGCATGTCCTTTGTGACCCTATTGGACAGGCATGATTCATAACAGTATCTCCACTTGGTTTGAAACTTCCTTCTCAATGGGCCGCTGTACATGTCTCATTGCAAGGACGATATCGAACGCACTGAGAAAGTCGCGGCCTAGGAGAATATCCCTTCGAAGATCAGGCAAAAAGAGGAAACATTGATTTCGTATGACCTACCCCTTTTGAATGGGTACCTGCATCTGATACTGACAACTCGTGCTACCTGATGCCATCAGCAATTCACATCTTCCTTTGTCGGCAGTGTAGCCCATACCTTGCAACGCTGAAAATACCCCGGGACTGAGCAGCGAACAACTTGAACCTGTATCTAACAAGGCCTTATACATTCGCCCCGCTACCTCGATGAACATAGTCGGCTCACCCAACATATGAATGGTCATATCTGAAGTTTCCTGCACCCCATCCCGTGGAGGCAACTTACTTTCACGTTGCTCTGACACGCCATTCCTTGGGCCCGCCTGATGTCTGCTTACTTTTGGCACCACCCGTACCACTTGATAAGCGCAGTTCGGTGTTGGTGGCCTTACTGGAACTGCGCTCGCTCGTTTTCCGCGCGCCAAGGGCAGTTCCGTTTGTAGTGGCTGGTTGAACCACACTTCCAACAAGAGTGTTTGGTCATCCCCACCGGATTACTTCCCGTCGATCCCTGTGACTGGGGGCCAGACTGTGTTGACACGTCGGGCATGCCAAAAAATGCCAGGTCCTTTGCTATACACTCAGCCGGTTGCGGAGGGGGCTTATAAGCCGACTGACGCCAGATTATGGTCTGTATCGCAGGTGCGGACAGTGCCATGTGCTGCAGAGATGAAAACATGTGCCCTTGTACATACGGATAAAATTTAGGGTGCATCTGGCGGAGCACCCGCTGCACCTTCTCCTGGTCGGATACCTGCGCCCCAAGCCTGTCGTAATAATTAGCAATCGTTCTGATATAGGAAGACAGTGGCTCTTCTGGATGCTGAGTTCTGGCGTCCAGCTCAGCCTGCAGACAAGCAATGTAGTCGGGACTACCAAACTCTTCCTGGAACGCGGTGCAAAACTCTTCCCACGTTGGGAATCCCCCTACAAAACTCCACCAGCGGTAGGCATCCCCAAGCAATGCTACTGGTAGGACTTGAGCTACCATTGTAGCATGTGGGAGGCTATAGGCTCTCCCGTAGCATTCAAGTTTGCCAATAAATTCTTGGGGTGGGCATGGGTCCCCGTAACCATAGAACAACGGCAACTCCATGCGTGATATGCAATTGCGGGGTGCCGATATTAGGCCTGAATCTACTACTACAGACCGGTTTGTCACCCCTGGATTATCATTAACTGCCGAGCTATCAGCAGAAAATGAGAGTGCCACACCCTTTTGGCCTAATGGTGCTAATGTGGTACCTGCAGATGCCTGAAGACTGCGTTGACTGTATGCGTCCGCCACTGTAGGTCGAGCGCTGCGTGCTTCTCTCAAAGAAGGCTGTGGACCGCCCGCCACTGCAGAACTGTAGCTTCCTGCTGACCAGAACTGTGAGCCGCGGGAAGGTTCGCACGCCACTGGCGCACGAGAGAGGCCTGGTGCACTCGTCGACGCCTGGAGACCACCCGCCACTGGCGCGCGGTAGCTGCCTGGTGCACTCACCGACGCCTGGAGACCACCCGCCACTGGCGTGAGGAGTGAGAGTGAGAGTGAGAGTAAGAGTGAGAGTGAGAGTGAGAGTGAGAGTGAGAGTGAGAGTGAGAGTGAGAGTGAAGTGAAGATTGAAGAGTGAAGAAGAGTGAAGAGTGAAGAGTGAAGAGTGAAGAGTGAAGAGTGAAGAGTGAAGAGTGAAGAGTGAAGAGGGAAGAGGGAAGAGTGAAGAGGGAAGAGGGAAGAGGGAAGAGGGAAGTGGGAAGTGGGAAGTGGGAAGTGGGAAGTGGGAAGTGGGAAGTGGGAAGTGGGAAGTGGGAAGTGGGAAGTGGGAAGTGGGAAGTGGGAAGTGGGAAGAGTGAAGAGTGAAGAGTGAAGAGTGAAGAGTGAAGAGTGAAGAGTGAAGAGTAAAGAGTAAAGAGTAAAGAGTAAAGAGTAAAGAGTAAAGAGTAAAGAGTAAAGAGTAAAGAGTAAAGAGTAAAGAGTAAAGAGTAAAGAGTAAAGAGTAAAGAGTAAAGAGTAAAGAGTAAAGAGTAAAGAGTAAAGAGTAAAGAGTAAAGAGTAAAGAGTAAAGAGTAAAGAGTAAAGAGTAAAGAGTAAAGAGTAAAGAGTAAAGAGTAAAGAGTAAAGAGTAAAGAGTAAAGAGTAAAGAGTAAAGAGTAAAGAGTAAAGAGTAAAGAGTAAAGAGTAAAGAGTAAAGAGTAAAGAGTAAAGAGTAAAGAGTAAAGAGTAAAGAGTAAAGAGTAAAGAGTAAAGAGTAAAGAGTAAAGAGTAAAGAGTAAAGAGTAAAGAGTAAAGAGTAAAGAGTAAAGAGTAAAGAGTAAAGAGTAAAGAGTAAAGAGTAAAGAGTAAAGAGTAAAGAGTAAAGAGTAAAGAGTAAAGAGTAAAGAGTAAAGAGTAAAGAGTAAAGAGTAAAGAGTAAAGAGTAAAGAGTAAAGAGTAAAGAGTAAAGAGTAAAGAGTAAAGAGTAAAGAGTAAAGAGTAAAGAGTAAAGAGTAAAGAGTAAAGAGTAAAGAGTAAAGAGTAAAGAGTAAAGAGTAAAGAGTAAAGAGTAAAGAGTAAAGAGTAAAGAGTAAAGAGTAAAGAGTAAAGAGTAAAGAGTAAAGAGTAAAGAGTAAAGAGTAAAGAGTAAAGAGTAAAGAGTAAAGAGTAAAGAGTAAAGAGTAAAGAGTAAAGAGTAAAGAGTAAAGAGTAAAGAGTAAAGAGTAAAGAGTAAAGAGTAAAGAGTAAAGAGTAAAGAGTAAAGAGTAAAGAGTAAAGAGTAAAGAGTAAAGAGTAAAGAGTAAAGAGTAAAGAGTAAAGAGTAAAGAGTAAAGAGTAAAGAGTAAAGAGTAAAGAGTAAAGAGTAAAGAGTAAAGAGTAAAGAGTAAAGAGTAAAGAGTAAAGAGTAAAGAGTAAAGAGTAAAGAGTAAAGAGTAAAGAGTAAAGAGTAAAGAGTAAAGAGTAAAGAGTAAAGAGTAAAGAGTAAAGAGTAAAGAGTAAAGAGTAAAGAGTAAAGAGTAAAGAGTAAAGAGTAAAGAGTAAAGAGTAAAGAGTAAAGAGTAAAGAGTAAAGAGTAAAGAGTAAAGAGTAAAGAGTAAAGAGTAAAGAGTAAAGAGTAAAGAGTAAAGAGTAAAGAGTAAAGAGTAAAGAGTAAAGAGTAAAGAGTAAAGAGTAAAGAGTAAAGAGTAAAGAGTAAAGAGTAAAGAGTAAAGAGTAAAGAGTAAAGAGTAAAGAGTAAAGAGTAAAGAGTAAAGAGTAAAGAGTAAAGAGTAAAGAGTAAAGAGTAAAGAGTAAAGAGTAAAGAGTAAAGAGTAAAGAGTAAAGAGTAAAGAGTAAAGAGTAAAGAGTAAAGAGTAAAGAGTAAAGAGTAAAGAGTAAAGAGTAAAGAGTAAAGAGTAAAGAGTAAAGAGTAAAGAGTAAAGAGTAAAGAGTAAAGAGTAAAGAGTAAAGAGTAAAGAGTAAAGAGTAAAGAGTAAAGAGTAAAGAGTAAAGAGTAAAGAGTAAAGAGTAAAGAGTAAAGAGTAAAGAGTAAAGAGTAAAGAGTAAAGAGTAAAGAGTAAAGAGTAAAGAGTAAAGAGTAAAGAGTAAAGAGTAAAGAGTAAAGAGTAAAGAGTAAAGAGTAAAGAGTAAAGAGTAAAGAGTAAAGAGTAAAGAGTAAAGAGTAAAGAGTAAAGAGTAAAGAGTAAAGAGTAAAGAGTAAAGAGTAAAGAGTAAAGAGTAAAGAGTAAAGAGTAAAGAGTAAAGAGTAAAGAGTAAAGAGTAAAGAGTAAAGAGTAGAGCGTAAAGAGTAAAGCGTAAAGCGTAAAGCGTAAAGGGTAAAGGGTAAAGGGTAAAGGGTAAAGGGTAAAGGGTAAAGGGTAAAGGGTAAAGGGTAAAGGGTAAAGGGTAAAGGGTAAAGGGTAAAGGGTAAAGGGTAAAGGGTAAAGAGTAAAGAGTAAAGAGTAAAGAGTAAAGAGTAAAGAGTAAAGAGTAAAGAGTAAAGAGTAAAGAGTAAAGAGTAAAGAGTAAAGAGTAAAGAGTAAAGAGTAAAGAGTAAAGAGTAAAGAGTAAAGAGTAAAGAGTAAAGAGTAAAGAGTAAAGAGTAAAGAGTAAAGAGTAAAGAGTAAAGAGTAAAGAGTAAAGAGTAAAGAGTAAAGAGTAAAGAGTAAAGAGTAAAGAGTAAAGAGTAAAGAGTAAAGAGTAAAGAGTAAAGAGTAAAGAGTAAAGAGTAAAGAGTAAAGAGTAAAGAGTAAAGAGTAAAGAGTAAAGAGTAAAGAGTAAAGAGTAAAGAGTAAAGAGTAAAGAGTAAAGAGTAAAGAGTAAAGAGTAAAGAGTAAAGAGTAAAGAGTAAAGAGTAAAGAGTAAAGAGTAAAGAGTAAAGAGTAAAGAGTAAAGAGTAAAGAGTAAAGAGTAAAGAGTAAAGAGTAAAGAGTAAAGAGTAAAGAGTAAAGAGTAAAGAGTAAAGAGTAAAGAGTAAAGAGTAAAGAGTAAAGAGTAAAGAGTAAAGAGTAAAGAGTAAAGAGTAAAGAGTAAAGAGTAAAGAGTAAAGAGTAAAGAGTAAAGAGTAAAGAGTAAAGAGTAAAGAGTAAAGAGTAAAGAGTAAAGAGTAAAGAGTAAAGAGTAAAGAGTAAAGACTAAAGACTAAAGACTAAAGACTGAAGAGTGAAGAGTGAAGAGTGAAGAGTGAAGAGTGAAGAGTGAAGAGTGAAGAGTGAGGAGTGAGGAGTGAGGAGTGAGGAGTGAAGAGTGAAGAGTGAAGAGTGAAGAGTGAAGAGGAAAGAGGAAAGAGGAAAGAGGAAAGAGGAAAGAGGGAAGAGTGAAGAGTGAAGAGTGAGAGTGAGAGTGAGAGTGAGAGTGAGAGTGAGAGTGAGAGTGAGAGTGAGAGTGAGAGTGAGAGTGAGAGTGAGAGTAAAGTGAAGATTGAAGAGTGAAGAGTGAAGAGTGAAGAGTGAAGAGTGAAGAGTGAAGAGTGAAGAGTGAAGAGTGAAGAGTGAAGAGTAAAGAGTAAAGAGTGAAGAGTTAAGAGTGAAGAGTGAAGAGTGAAGAGTGAAAAGTGAAGAGTGAAGAGAGAAGAGAGAAGAGTGAAGAGTGAAGAGTGAAGAGTGAAGAGTGAAGATTGAAGAGTGAAGAGTGAAGAGTGAAGAGTGAAGAGTGAAGAGTGAAGAGTGAAGAGTGAAGAGTGAAGAGTGAAGAGTGAAGAGTGAAGAGTGAAGAGTGAAGAGTGAAGAGTGAAGAGTGAAGAGTGAAGAGTGAAGAGTGAAAAGGGAAGTGGGAAGTGGGAAGTGGGAAGTGGGAAGTGGGAAGTGGGAAGTGGGAAGTGGGAAGTGGGAAGTGGGAAGTGGGAAGTGGGAAGTGGGAAGTGGGAAGTGGGAAGTGGGAAGTGGGAAGTGGGAAGTGGGAAGTGGGAAGTGGGAAGTGGGAAGTGGGAAGTGGGAAGTGGGAAGTGGGAAGTGGGAAGTGGGAAGTGGGAAGTGGGAAGTGGGAAGTGGGAAGTGGGAAGTGGGAAGTGGGAAGTGGGAAGTGGGAAGTGGGAAGTGGGAAGTGGGAAGATTGAAGATTGAAGAGTGAAGAGTGAAGAGTGAAGAGTGAAGAGTGAAGAGTGAAGAGTGAAGAGTGAAGAGTGAAGAGTGAAGAGTGAAGAGTGAAGAGTGAAGAGTGAAGAGTGAAGAGTGAAGAGTGAAGAGTGAAGAGTGAAGAGTGAAGAGTGAAGAGCGAAGAGGGAAGAGGGAAGAGGGAAGAGGGCAGAGGGAAGAGGGAAGAGGGAAGAGGGAAGTGGGAAGAGGGAAGAGGGAAGAGGGAAGAGGGAAGTGTGAAGAAGGAAGAGTGAAGAGGGAAGAGGGAAGAGTGAAGAGTGAGAGTGAGAGTGAGAGTGAGAGTGAGAGTGAGAGTGAGAGTGAGAGTGAGAGTGAGAGTGAGAGTGAGAGTGAGAGTGAGAGTGAGAGTGGAGTGAAGAGTGAAGAGTGAAGAGTGAAGAGTGAAGAGTGAAGAGTGAAGAGTGAAGAGTGAAGAGTGAAGAGTGAAGAGTGAAGAGTGAAGAGTGAAGAGTGAAGAGTGAAGAGTGAAGAGTGAAGAGTGAAGAGTGAAGAGTGAAGAGTGAAGAGTGAAGAGTGAAGAGTGAAGAGTGAAGAGTAGAGTGAAGAGTGAAGAGTGAAGAGTGAAGAGTGAAGAGTGAAGAGTGAAGAGTGAAGAGTGAAGAGAGAAGAGTGAAGAGTGAAGAGTGAAGAGTGAAGAGTGAAGAGTGAAGAGTGAAGAGTGAAGAGTAAAGAGTGAAGAGTGAAGAAGAGTGAAGAGTGAACAGTGAGGAGGAACCCCTCCCCCCAGGAAAAGTGTCTTTAACTCATCACCGACTATGTTCATTCATTGTGATTGATACCAGATGTTCTTGAGTAATTATCTTCTGTATTCAAGTATAAATGTTGTTGAATATTTGTTATTTCTTTTTACATATTTTATGAATTCCTATTGAAACAAAGACAAACTACTTATCTTGTTTATATTTGCTTGAGTGTGTGAAGAGTGAAGAGTGAAGAGTGAAGAGTTAAGAGTGAAGAGTGAAGAGTGAAGAGTGAAGAGTGAAGAGTGAAGAGTGAAGAATGAAGAGTGAAGAGTGAAGAGTGAAGAGTGAAGAGTGAAGAGTGAAGAGTGAAGAGTGAAGAGTGAAGAGTGAAGAGTGAAGAGTGAAGAGTGAAGAGTGAAGAGTGAAGAGTGAAGAGTGAAGAGTGAAGAGTGAAGAGTGAAGAGTGAAGAGTGAAGAGTGAAGAGTGAAGAGTGAAGAGTGAAGAGTGAAGAGTGAAGAGTGAAGAGTGAAGAGTGAAGAGTGAAGAGTGAAGAGTGAAGAGTGAAGAGTGAAGAGTGAAGAGGAAAGAGGGAAGAGGGAAGAGGGAAGAGTGAAGAGGGAAGAGGGAAGAGTGAAGAGTGAAAAGTGAAGAGTGAAGAGTGAAGAGTGAGAGTGAAGAGTGAGAGAGAGAGTGAGAGTGAGAGTAAGAGTGAGAGTGGGAGTGAGAGTGAGAGTGACAGTGAGAGTGAGAGTGAGTGTGAGAGTGAAGAGTGAGAGAGGAAGAGTGAAGAGGGAAGAGTGAAGAGGGAAGAGGGAGGAGGGAAGAGGGAAGTGGGAAGAGGGAAGAGGGAAGTGGGAAGAGTGAAGAGGGAAGAGGGAAGAGGGAAGAGCGAAGAGTGAAGAGGGAAGAGTCAAGAGTGAAGAGTGAAGAGTGAGAGTGAGAGTGAGAGTGAGAGTGAGAGTGAGAGTGGAGTGAAGAGTGAAGAGTGAAGAGTGAAGAGTGAAGAGTAAGAGTGAAGAGTGAAGAGTGAAGAGTGAAGAGTGAAGAGTGAAGAGTGAAGAGTGAAGAGTGAAGAGTGAAGAGTGAAGAGTGAAGAGTGAAGAGTGAAGAGTGAAGAGTGAAGAGTGAAGAGTGAAGAGTGAAGAGTGAAGAGTGAAGAGTGAAGAGTGAAGAGTGAAGAGTGAAGAGTGAAGAGTGAAGAGTGAAGAGTGAAGAGTGAAGAGTGAAGAGTGAAGAGTGAAGAGTGATGAGTGAAGAGTGAAAAGTGAAGAGTGAAGAGTGAAGAGTGAAGAGTGAAGAGTGAAGAGTGAAGAGTAAAGAGTGAAGAGTGAAGAGTGAAGAGTGAAGAGTGAAGAGTGAAGAGTGAAGAGTGAAGAGTGAAGAGTAAAGAGTGAAGAGTAAAGAGTGAAGAGTGAAGAAGAGTGAAGAGTGAACAGTGAGGAGGAACCCCTCCCCCCAGGAAAAGTGTCTTTAACTCATCACCGACTATGTTCATTCATTGTGATTGATACCAGATGTTCTTGATTAATTATCTTCTGTATTCAAGTATAAATGTTGTTGAATATTTGTTATTTCTTTTTACATATTTTATGAATTCCTATTGAAACAAAGACAAACCACTTATCTTGTTTATATTTGCTTGAGTGTGTGAAGAGTGAAGAGTGAAGAGTGAAGAGTTAAGAGTGAAGAGTGAAGAGTGAAGAGTGAAGAGTGAAGAGTGAAGAGTGAAGAGTGAAGAGTGAAGAGTGAAGAGTGAAGAGTGAAGAGTGAAGAGTGAAGAGTGAAGAGTGAAGAGTGAAGAGTGAAGAGTGAAGAGTGAAGAGTGAAGAGTGAAGAGTGAAGAGTGAAGAGTGAAGAGTGAAGAGTGGAGAGTGAAGAGTGAAGAGTGAAGAGTGAAGAGTGAAGAGTGAAGAGTGAAGAGTGAAGAGTGAAGAGTGAAGAGTGAAGAGTGAAGAGTGAAGAGTGAAGAGTGAAGAGTGAAGAGTGAAGAGTGAAGAGTGAAGAGTGAAGAGTGAAGAGGGAAGAGGGAAGAGGGAAGAGGGAAGAGGGAAGAGGGAAGAGGGAAGAGGGAAGAGTGAAGAGTGAAGAGTGAAGAGTGAAGAGAGAAGAGTGAAGAGTGAAGAGTGAAGAGTGAGAGTGAGAGTGAGAGTGAGAGTGAGAGTGAGAGTGGGAGTGAAGATTGAAGAGTGAAGAAGAGTGAAGAGTGAAGAGTGAAGAGTGAAGAGTGAAGAGTGAAGAGTGAAGAGTGAAGAGGGAAGAGGGAAGAGTGAAGAGGGAAGAGGGAAGAGTGAAAAGGGAAGTGGGAAGTGGGAAGTGGGAAGTGGGAAGTGGGAAGTGGGAAGTGGGAAGTGGGAAGTGGGAAGTGGGAAGTGGGAAGTGGGAAGTGGGAAGTGGGAAGTGGGAAGAGGGAAGATTGAAGAGTGAAGAGTAAAGAGTAAAGAGTAAAGAGTAAAGAGTAAAGAGTAAAGAGTAAAGAGTAAAGAGTAAAGAGTAAAGAGTAAAGAGTAAAGAGTAAAGAGTAAAGAGTAAAGAGTAAAGAGTAAAGAGTAAAGAGTAAAGAGTAAAGAGTAAAGAGTAAAGAGTAAAGAGTAAAGAGTGAAGAGTGAAGAGTGAAGAGTGAAGAGTGAAGAGTGAAGAGTGAAGAGTGAAGAGTGAAGAGTGAAGAGTGAAGAGTGAAGAGTGAAGAGTGAAGAGTGAAGAGTGAAGAGTGAAGAGTGAAGAGTGAAGAGTGAAGAGTGAAGAGTGAAGAGTGAAGAGTGAAGAGTGAAGAGTGAAGAGTGAAGAGTGAAGAGTGAAGAGTGAAGAGTGAAGAGTGAAGAGTGAAGAGTGAAGAGTGAAGAGTGAAGAGTGAAGAGTGAAGAGTGAAGAGTGAAGAGTGAAGAGTGAAGAGTGAAGAGTGAAGAGTGAAGAGTGAAGAGTGAAGAGTGAAGAGTGAAGAGTGAAGAGTGAAGAGTGAAGAGTGAAGAGTGAAGAGTGAAGAGTGAAGAGTGAAGAGTGAAGAGTGAAGAGTGAAGAGTGAAGAGTGAAGAGTGAAGAGTGAAGAGTGAAGAGTGAAGAAGAGTGAAGAGTGAAGAGTGAAGAGTGAAGAGTGAAGAGTGAAGAGTGAAGAGTGAAGAGTGAAGAGTGAAGAGAGAAGAGTGAAGAGTGAAGAGTGAAGAGTGAAGAGTGAAGAGTGAAGAGTGAAGAGTGAAGAGTAAAGAGTGAAGAGTGAAGAAGAGTGAAGAGTGAACAGTGAGGAGGAACCCCTCCCCCCAGGAAAAGTGTCTTTAACTCATCACCGACTATGTTCATTCATTGTGATTGATACCAGATGTTCTTGAGTAATTATCTTCTGTATTCAAGTATAAATGTTGTTGAATATTTGTTATTTCTTTTTACATATTTTATGAATTCCTATTGAAACAAAGACAAACTACTTATCTTGTTTATATTTGCTTGAGTGTGTGAAGAGTGAAGAGTGAAGAGTGAAGAGTTAAGAGTGAAGAGTGAAGAGTGAAGAGTGAAGAGTGAAGAATGAAGAGTGAAGAGTGAAGAGTGAAGAGTGAAGAGTGAAGAGTGAAGAGTGAAGAGTGAAGAGTGAAGAGTGAAGAGTGAAGAGTGAAGAGTGAAGAGTGAAGAGTGAAGAGTGAAGAGTGAAGAGTGAAGAGTGAAGAGTGAAGAGTGAAGAGTGAAGAGTGAAGAGTGAAGAGTGAAGAGTGAAGAGTGAAGAGTGAAGAGTGAAGAGTGAAGAGTGAAGAGTGAAGAGTGAAGAGTGAAGAGTGAAGAGTGAAGAGTGAAGAGTGAAGAGTGAAGAGTGAAGAGGAAAGAGGGAAGAGGGAAGAGGGAAGAGTGAAGAGGGAAGAGGGAAGAGTGAAGAGTGAAAAGTGAAGAGTGAAGAGTGAAGAGTGAGAGTGAAGAGTGAGAGAGAGAGTGAGAGTGAGAGTAAGAGTGAGAGTGGGAGTGAGAGTGAGAGTGACAGTGAGAGTGAGAGTGAGTGTGAGAGTGAAGAGTGAGAGAGGAAGAGTGAAGAGGGAAGAGTGAAGAGGGAAGAGGGAGGAGGGAAGAGGGAAGTGGGAAGAGGGAAGAGGGAAGTGGGAAGAGTGAAGAGGGAAGAGGGAAGAGGGAAGAGCGAAGAGTGAAGAGTGAAGAGTGAAGAGTGAAGAGTGAAGAGTGAAGAGTGAAGAGTGAAGAGTGAAGAGTGAAGAGGAAAGAGGGAAGAGGGAAGAGGGAAGAGTGAAGAGGGAAGAGGGAAGAGTGAAGAGTGAAAAGTGAAGAGTGAAGAGTGAAGAGTGAGAGTGAAGAGTGAGAGAGAGAGTGAGAGTGAGAGTAAGAGTGAGAGTGGGAGTGAGAGTGAGAGTGACAGTGAGAGTGAGAGTGAGTGTGAGAGTGAAGAGTGAGAGAGGAAGAGTGAAGAGGGAAGAGTGAAGAGGGAAGAGGGAGGAGGGAAGAGGGAAGTGGGAAGAGGGAAGAGGGAAGTGGGAAGAGTGAAGAGGGAAGAGGGAAGAGGGAAGAGCGAAGAGTGAAGAGGGAAGAGTCAAGAGTGAAGAGTGAAGAGTGAGAGTGAGAGTGAGAGTGAGAGTGAGAGTGAGAGTGGAGTGAAGAGTGAAGAGTGAAGAGTGAAGAGTGAAGAGTAAGAGTGAAGAGTGAAGAGTGAAGAGTGAAGAGTGAAGAGTGAAGAGTGAAGAGTGAAGAGTGAAGAGTGAAGAGTGAAGAGTGAAGAGTGAAGAGTGAAGAGTGAAGAGTGAAGAGTGAAGAGTGAAGAGTGAAGAGTGAAGAGTGAAGAGTGAAGAGTGAAGAGTGAAGAGTGAAGAGTGAAGAGTGAAGAGTGAAGAGTGAAGAGTGAAGAGTGATGAGTGAAGAGTGAAAAGTGAAGAGTGAAGAGTGAAGAGTGAAGAGTGAAGAGTGAAGAGTAAAGAGTAAAGAGTGAAGAGTGAAGAGTGAAGAGTGAAGAGTGAAGAGTGAAGAGTGAAGAGTGAAGAGTGAAGAGTAAAGAGTGAAGAGTAAAGAGTGAAGAGTGAAGAAGAGTGAAGAGTGAACAGTGAGGAGGAACCCCTCCCCCCAGGAAAAGTGTCTTTAACTCATCACCGACTATGTTCATTCATTGTGATTGATACCAGATGTTCTTGATTAATTATCTTCTGTATTCAAGTATAAATGTTGTTGAATATTTGTTATTTCTTTTTACATATTTTATGAATTCCTATTGAAACAAAGACAAACCACTTATCTTGTTTATATTTGCTTGAGTGTGTGAAGAGTGAAGAGTGAAGAGTGAAGAGTTAAGAGTGAAGAGTGAAGAGTGAAGAGTGAAGAGTGAAGAGTGAAGAGTGAAGAGTGAAGAGTGAAGAGTGAAGAGTGAAGAGTGAAGAGTGAAGAGTGAAGAGTGAAGAGTGAAGAGTGAAGAGTGAAGAGTGAAGAGTGAAGAGTGAAGAGTGAAGAGTGAAGAGTGAAGAGTGAAGAGTGAAGAGTGAAGAGTGAAGAGTGAAGAGTGAAGAGTGAAGAGTGAAGAGTGAAGAGTGAAGAGTGGAGAGTGAAGAGTGAAGAGTGAAGAGTGAAGAGTGAAGAGTGAAGAGTGAAGAGTGAAGAGTGAAGAGTGAAGAGTGAAGAGTGAAGAGTGAAGAGTGAAGAGTGAAGAGTGAAGAGTGAAGAGTGAAGAGTGAAGAGGGAAGAGGGAAGAGGGAAGAGGGAAGAGGGAAGAGGGAAGAGGGAAGAGTGAAGAGTGAAGAGTGAAGAGTGAAGAGAGAAGAGTGAAGAGTGAAGAGTGAAGAGTGAGAGTGAGAGTGAGAGTGAGAGTGAGAGTGAGAGTGGGAGTGAAGATTGAAGAGTGAAGAAGAGTGAAGAGTGAAGAGTGAAGAGTGAAGAGTGAAGAGTGAAGAGTGAAGAGTGAAGAGGGAAGAGGGAAGAGTGAAGAGGGAAGAGGGAAGAGTGAAAAGGGAAGTGGGAAGTGGGAAGTGGGAAGTGGGAAGTGGGAAGTGGGAAGTGGGAAGTGGGAAGTGGGAAGTGGGAAGTGGGAAGTGGGAAGTGGGAAGTGGGAAGTGGGAAGTGGGAAGTGGGAAGAGGGAAGATTGAAGAGTGAAGAGTAAAGAGTAAAGAGTAAAGAGTAAAGAGTAAAGAGTAAAGAGTAAAGAGTAAAGAGTAAAGAGTAAAGAGTAAAGAGTAAAGAGTAAAGAGTAAAGAGTAAAGAGTAAAGAGTAAAGAGTAAAGAGTAAAGAGTAAAGAGTAAAGAGTAAAGAGTGAAGAGTGAAGAGTGAAGAGTGAAGAGTGAAGAGTGAAGAGTGAAGAGTGAAGAGTGAAGAGTGAAGAGTGAAGAGTGAAGAGTGAAGAGTGAAGAGTGAAGAGTGAAGAGTGAAGAGTGAAGAGTGAAGAGTGAAGAGTGAAGAGTGAAGAGTGAAGAGTGAAGAGTGAAGAGTGAAGAGTGAAGAGTGAAGAGTGAAGAGTGAAGAGTGAAGAGTGAAGAGTGAAGAGTGAAGAGTGAAGAGTGAAGAGTGAAGAGTGAAGAGTGAAGAGTGAAGAGTGAAGAGTGAAGAGTGAAGAGTGAAGAGTGAAGAGTGAAGAGTGAAGAGTGAAGAGTGAAGAGTGAAGAGTGAAGAGTGAAGAGTGAAGAGTGAAGAGTGAAGAGTGAAGAGTGAAGAGTGAAGAGTGAAGAGTGAAGAGTGAAGAGTGAAGAGTGAAGAGTGAAGAGTGAAGAGTGAAGAGTGAAGAGTGAAGAGTGAAGAGTGAAGAGTGAAGAGTGAAGAGTGAAGAGTAAAGAGTGAAGAGTGAAGAAGAGTGAAGAGTGAACAGTGAGGAGGAACCCCTCCCCCCAGGAAAAGTGTCTTTAACTCATCACCGACTATGTTCATTCATTGTGATTGATACCAGATGTTCTTGAGTAATTATCTTCTGTATTCAAGTATAAATGTTGTTGAATATTTGTTATTTCTTTTTACATATTTTATGAATTCCTATTGAAACAAAGACAAACTACTTATCTTGTTTATATTTGCTTGAGTGTGTGAAGAGTGAAGAGTGAAGAGTGAAGAGTTAAGAGTGAAGAGTGAAGAGTGAAGAGTGAAGAGTGAAGAATGAAGAGTGAAGAGTGAAGAGTGAAGAGTGAAGAGTGAAGAGTGAAGAGTGAAGAGTGAAGAGTGAAGAGTGAAGAGTGAAGAGTGAAGAGTGAAGAGTGAAGAGTGAAGAGTGAAGAGTGAAGAGTGAAGAGTGAAGAGTGAAGAGTGAAGAGTGAAGAGTGAAGAGTGAAGAGTGAAGAGTGAAGAGTGAAGAGTGAAGAGTGAAGAGTGAAGAGTGAAGAGTGAAGAGTGAAGAGTGAAGAGTGAAGAGTGAAGAGTGAAGAGTGAAGAGTGAAGAGGAAAGAGGGAAGAGGGAAGAGGGAAGAGTGAAGAGGGAAGAGGGAAGAGTGAAGAGTGAAAAGTGAAGAGTGAAGAGTGAAGAGTGAGAGTGAAGAGTGAGAGAGAGAGTGAGAGTGAGAGTAAGAGTGAGAGTGGGAGTGAGAGTGAGAGTGACAGTGAGAGTGAGAGTGAGTGTGAGAGTGAAGAGTGAGAGAGGAAGAGTGAAGAGGGAAGAGTGAAGAGGGAAGAGGGAGGAGGGAAGAGGGAAGTGGGAAGAGGGAAGAGGGAAGTGGGAAGAGTGAAGAGGGAAGAGGGAAGAGGGAAGAGCGAAGAGTGAAGAGGGAAGAGTCAAGAGTGAAGAGTGAAGAGTGAGAGTGAGAGTGAGAGTGAGAGTGAGAGTGAGAGTGGAGTGAAGAGTGAAGAGTGAAGAGTGAAGAGTGAAGAGTAAGAGTGAAGAGTGAAGAGTGAAGAGTGAAGAGTGAAGAGTGAAGAGTGAAGAGTGAAGAGTGAAGAGTGAAGAGTGAAGAGTGAAGAGTGAAGAGTGAAGAGTGAAGAGTGAAGAGTGAAGAGTGAATAGTGAAGAGTGAAGAGTGAAGAGTGAAGAGTGAAGAGTGAAGAGTGAAGAGTGAAGAGTGAAGAGTGAAGAGTGAAGAGTGAAGAGTGAAGAGTGATGAGTGAAGAGTGAAAAGTGAAGAGTGAAGAGTGAAGAGTGAAGAGTGAAGAGTGAAGAGTGAAGAGTAAAGAGTGAAGAGTGAAGAGTGAAGAGTGAAGAGTGAAGAGTGAAGAGTGAAGAGTGAAGAGTAAAGAGTGAAGAGTAAAGAGTGAAGAGTGAAGAAGAGTGAAGAGTGAACAGTGAGGAGGAACCCCTCCCCCCAGGAAAAGTGTCTTTAACTCATCACCGACTATGTTCATTCATTGTGATTGATACCAGATGTTCTTGAGTAATTATCTTCTGTATTCAAGTATAAATGTTGTTGAATATTTGTTATTTCTTTTTACATATTTTATGAATTCCTATTGAAACAAAGACAAACCACTTATCTTGTTTATATTTGCTTGAGTGTGTGAAGAGTGAAGAGTGAAGAGTGAAGAGTTAAGAGTGAAGAGTGAAGAGTGAAGAGTGAAGAGTGAAGAGTGAAGAGTGAAGAGTGAAGAGTGAAGAGTGAAGAGTGAAGAGTGAAGAGTGAAGAGTGAAGAGTGAAGAGTGAAGAGTGAAGAGTGAAGAGTGAAGAGTGAAGAGTGAAGAGTGAAGAGTGAAGAGTGAAGAGTGAAGAGTGAAGAGTGAAGAGTGAAGAGTGAAGAGTGGAGAGTGAAGAGTGAAGAGTGAAGAGTGAAGAGTGAAGAGTGAAGAGTGAAGAGTGAAGAGTGAAGAGTGAAGAGTGAAGAGTGAAGAGTGAAGAGTGAAGAGTGAAGAGGGAAGAGGGAAGAGGGAAGAGGGAAGAGGGAAGAGGGAAGAGGGAAGAGGGAAGAGGGAAGAGTGAAGAGTGAAGAGTGAAGAGAGAAGAGTGAAGAGTGAAGAGTGAAGAGTGAGAGTGAGAGTGAGAGTGAGAGTGAGAGTGAGAGTGGGAGTGAAGATTGAAGAGTGAAGAAGAGTGAAGAGTGAAGAGTGAAGAGTGAAGAGTGAAGAGTGAAGAGTGAAGAGTGAAGAGGGAAGAGGGAAGAGTGAAGAGGGAAGAGGGAAGAGTGAAAAGGGAAGTGGGAAGTGGGAAGTGGGAAGTGGGAAGTGGGAAGTGGGAAGTGGGAAGTGGGAAGTGGGAAGTGGGAAGTGGGAAGTGGGAAGAGGGAAGATTGAAGAGTGAAGAGTAAAGAGTAAAGAGTAAAGAGTAAAGAGTAAAGAGTAAAGAGTAAAGAGTAAAGAGTAAAGAGTAAAGAGTAAAGAGTAAAGAGTAAAGAGTAAAGAGTAAAGAGTAAAGAGTAAAGAGTAAAGAGTAAAGAGTGAAGAGTGAAGAGTGAAGAGTGAAGAGTGAAGAGTGAAGAGTGAAGAGTGAAGAGTGAAGAGTGAAGAGTGAAGAGTGAAGAGTGAAGAGTGAAGAGTGAAGAGTGAAGAGTGAAGAGTGAAGAGTGAAGAGTGAAGAGTGAAGAGTGAAGGTTGAAGAGTGAAGAGTGAAGAGTGAAGGGTGAAGGGTGAAGAGTGAAGAGTGAAGAGTGAAGAGTGAAGAGTGAAGAGTGAAGAGTGAAGAGTCAAGAGTGAAGAGTGAAGAGTGAAGAGTGAAGAGTGAAGAGTGAAGAGTGAAGAGTGAAGAAGAGTGAAGAGTGAACAGTGAGGAGGAACCCCTCCCCCCAGGAAAAGTGTCTTTAACTCATCACCGACTATGTTCATTCATTGTGATTGATACCAGATGTTCTTGAGTAATTATCTTCTGTATTCAAGTATAAATGTTGTTGAATATTTGTTATTTCTTTTTACATCTTTTATGAATTCCTATTGAAACAAGGACAAACTACTTATCTTGTTTATATTTGCTTGAGTGTGTGAAGAGTGAAGAGTGAAGAGTGAAGAGTGAAGAGTGAAGAGTGAAGAGTGAAGAGTGAAGAGTGAAGAGTGAAGAGTGAAGAGTGAAGAGTGAAGAGTGAAGAGTGAAGAGTGAAGAGTGAAGAGTGAAGAGTGAAGAGTGAAGAGTGTAGAGTGAAGAGTGAAGAGTGAAGAGTGAAGAGTGAAGAGTGAAGAGTGAAGAGTGAAGAGTGGAGAGTGAAGAGGGAAGAGGGAAGAGGGAAGAGGGAAGAGGGAAGAGGGAAGAAGGAAGAGGGAAGAGGGAAGAGTGAAGAGTGAAGAGTGAAGAAAGAAGAGTGAGAGTGAAAGTGAGAGTGAGAGTGAGAGTGGGAGTGAGAGTGAGAGTGAGAGTGACAGTGAGAGTGAGAGTGAGAGTGAAGAGTGAGAGTGAAGACTGGAGAGTGAAGAGTGAAGAGTGAAGAGTGAATAGTGAAGAGTGAAGAGTGAAGAGTGAAGAGTGAAGAGTGAAGAGTGAAGAGTGAAGAGTGAAGAGTGAAGAGTGAAGAGTGAAGAGTGAAGAGTGAAGAGTGAAGGGTGAAGGGTGAAGAGTGAAGAGTGAAGAGTGAAGAGTGAAGAGTGAAGAGTGAAGAGTGAAGAGTGAAGAGTGAAGAGTGAAGAGTGAAGAGGGAAGAGGGAAGAGTGAAGAGTGAAGAGTGAAGAGTGAAGAATGAAGAGTGAAGAGTGAAGAGGGAAGAGGGAAGAGGGAAGAGGGAAGAGTGAAGAGTGAAGAGTGAAGAGTGAAGAGTGAAGAGTGAAGAGTGAAGAGTGAAGAGTGAAGAGTGAAGAGTGAAGAGGGAAGAGGGAAGAGGGAAGAGTGAAGAGTGAAGAGTGAAGAGTGAAGAGTGAAGAGTGAAGAGTGAAGAGTGAGAGTGAGAGTGAGAGTGAGAGTGAGAGTGAGAGTGAGAGTGAGAGTGGGAGTGGGAGTGGGAGTGAGAGTGAGAGTGACAGTGAGAGTGAGAGTGAGAGTGAAGAGTGAGAGTGAAGACTGGAGAGTGAAGAGTGAAGAGTGAAGAGTGAATAGTGAAGAGTGAAGAGTGAAGAGTGAAGAGTGAAGAGTGAAGAGTGAAGAGTGAAGAGTGAAGAGTGAAGAGGGAAGAGGGAAGAGTGAAGAGTGAAGAGTGAAGAGTGAAGAATGAAGAGTGAAGAGTGAAGAGGGAAGAGGGAAGAGTGAAGAGTGAAGAGTGAAGAGTGAAGAGTGAAGAGTGAAGAGTGAAGAGTGAAGAGTGAAGAGTGAAGAGTGAAGAGTTAAGAGTAAAGAGTAAAGAGTAAAGAGTAAAGAGTAAAGAGTAAAGAGTTAAGAGTTAAGAGTTAAGAGTTAAGAGTGAAGAGTGAAGAGTGAAGAGTGAAGAGTGAAGAGTGAAGAGTGAAGAGTAAAGAGTAAAGAGTAAAGAGGGAAGAGGGAAGAGGGAAGAGGGAAGAGGGAAGAGGGAAGAGGGAAGAGTGAAGAGTGAAGAGTGAAGAGTGAAGAGAGAAGAGTGAAGAGTGAAGAGTGAAGAGTGAGAGTGAGAGTGAGAGTGAGAGTGAGAGTGAGAGTGGGAGTGAAGATTGAAGAGTGAAGAAGAGTGAAGAGTGAAGAGTGAAGAGTGAAGAGTGAAGAGTGAAGAGTGAAGAGTGAAGAGGGAAGAGGGAAGAGTGAAGAGGGAAGAGGGAAGAGTGAAAAGGGAAGTGGGAAGTGGGAAGTGGGAAGTGGGAAGTGGGAAGTGGGAAGTGGGAAGTGGGAAGTGGGAAGTGGGAAGTGGGAAGTGGGAAGTGGGAAGTGGGAAGTGGGAAGTGGGAAGTGGGAAGTGGGAAGAGGGAAGATTGAAGAGTGAAGAGTAAAGAGTAAAGAGTAAAGAGTAAAGAGTAAAGAGTAAAGAGTAAAGAGTAAAGAGTAAAGAGTAAAGAGTAAAGAGTAAAGAGTAAAGAGTAAAGAGTAAAGAGTAAAGAGTAAAGAGTAAAGAGTAAAGAGTAAAGAGTAAAGAGTAAAGAGTAAAGAGTGAAGAGTGAAGAGTGAAGAGTGAAGAGTGAAGAGTGAAGAGTGAAGAGTGAAGAGTGAAGAGTGAAGAGTGAAGAGTGAAGAGTGAAGAGTGAAGAGTGAAGAGTGAAGAGTGAAGAGTGAAGAGTGAAGAGTGAAGAGTGAAGAGTGAAGAGTGAAGAGTGAAGAGTGAAGAGTGAAGAGTGAAGAGTGAAGAGTGAAGAGTGAAGAGTGAAGAGTGAAGAGTGAAGAGTGAAGAGTGAAGAGTGAAGAGTGAAGAGTGAAGAGTGAAGAGTGAAGAGTGAAGAGTGAAGAGTGAAGAGTGAAGAGTGAAGAGTGAAGAGTGAAGAGTGAAGAGTGAAGAGTGAAGAGTGAAGAGTGAAGAGTGAAGAGTGAAGAGTGAAGAGTGAAGAGTGAAGAGTGAAGAGTGAAGAGTGAAGAGTGAAGAGTGAAGAGTGAAGAGTGAAGAGTGAAGAGTGAAGAGTGAAGAGTGAAGAGTGAAGAGTGAAGAGTGAAGAGTGAAGAGTGAAGAGTGAAGAGTGAAGAGTGAAGAGTGAAGAGTGAAGAGTGAAGAGTGAAGAGTAAAGAGTGAAGAGTGAAGAAGAGTGAAGAGTGAACAGTGAGGAGGAACCCCTCCCCCCAGGAAAAGTGTCTTTAACTCATCACCGACTATGTTCATTCATTGTGATTGATACCAGATGTTCTTGAGTAATTATCTTCTGTATTCAAGTATAAATGTTGTTGAATATTTGTTATTTCTTTTTACATATTTTATGAATTCCTATTGAAACAAAGACAAACTACTTATCTTGTTTATATTTGCTTGAGTGTGTGAAGAGTGAAGAGTGAAGAGTGAAGAGTTAAGAGTGAAGAGTGAAGAGTGAAGAGTGAAGAGTGAAGAATGAAGAGTGAAGAGTGAAGAGTGAAGAGTGAAGAGTGAAGAGTGAAGAGTGAAGAGTGAAGAGTGAAGAGTGAAGAGTGAAGAGTGAAGAGTGAAGAGTGAAGAGTGAAGAGTGAAGAGTGAAGAGTGAAGAGTGAAGAGTGAAGAGTGAAGAGTGAAGAGTGAAGAGTGAAGAGTGAAGAGTGAAGAGTGAAGAGTGAAGAGTGAAGAGTGAAGAGTGAAGAGTGAAGAGTGAAGAGTGAAGAGTGAAGAGTGAAGAGTGAAGAGTGAAGAGTGAAGAGTGAAGAGGAAAGAGGGAAGAGGGAAGAGGGAAGAGTGAAGAGGGAAGAGGGAAGAGTGAAGAGTGAAAAGTGAAGAGTGAAGAGTGAAGAGTGAGAGTGAAGAGTGAGAGAGAGAGTGAGAGTGAGAGTAAGAGTGAGAGTGGGAGTGAGAGTGAGAGTGACAGTGAGAGTGAGAGTGAGTGTGAGAGTGAAGAGTGAGAGAGGAAGAGTGAAGAGGGAAGAGTGAAGAGGGAAGAGGGAGGAGGGAAGAGGGAAGTGGGAAGAGGGAAGAGGGAAGTGGGAAGAGTGAAGAGGGAAGAGGGAAGAGGGAAGAGCGAAGAGTGAAGAGGGAAGAGTCAAGAGTGAAGAGTGAAGAGTGAGAGTGAGAGTGAGAGTGAGAGTGAGAGTGAGAGTGGAGTGAAGAGTGAAGAGTGAAGAGTGAAGAGTGAAGAGTAAGAGTGAAGAGTGAAGAGTGAAGAGTGAAGAGTGAAGAGTGAAGAGTGAAGAGTGAAGAGTGAAGAGTGAAGAGTGAAGAGTGAAGAGTGAAGAGTGAAGAGTGAAGAGTGAAGAGTGAAGAGTGAATAGTGAAGAGTGAAGAGTGAAGAGTGAAGAGTGAAGAGTGAAGAGTGAAGAGTGAAGAGTGAAGAGTGAAGAGTGAAGAGTGAAGAGTGAAGAGTGAAGAGTGATGAGTGAAGAGTGAAAAGTGAAGAGTGAAGAGTGAAGAGTGAAGAGTGAAGAGTGAAGAGTGAAGAGTAAAGAGTGAAGAGTGAAGAGTGAAGAGTGAAGAGTGAAGAGTGAAGAGTGAAGAGTGAAGAGTAAAGAGTGAAGAGTAAAGAGTGAAGAGTGAAGAAGAGTGAAGAGTGAACAGTGAGGAGGAACCCCTCCCCCCAGGAAAAGTGTCTTTAACTCATCACCGACTATGTTCATTCATTGTGATTGATACCAGATGTTCTTGAGTAATTATCTTCTGTATTCAAGTATAAATGTTGTTGAATATTTGTTATTTCTTTTTACATATTTTATGAATTCCTATTGAAACAAAGACAAACCACTTATCTTGTTTATATTTGCTTGAGTGTGTGAAGAGTGAAGAGTGAAGAGTGAAGAGTTAAGAGTGAAGAGTGAAGAGTGAAGAGTGAAGAGTGAAGAGTGAAGAGTGAAGAGTGAAGAGTGAAGAGTGAAGAGTGAAGAGTGAAGAGTGAAGAGTGAAGAGTGAAGAGTGAAGAGTGAAGAGTGAAGAGTGAAGAGTGAAGAGTGAAGAGTGAAGAGTGAAGAGTGAAGAGTGAAGAGTGAAGAGTGGAGAGTGAAGAGTGAAGAGTGAAGAGTGAAGAGTGAAGAGTGAAGAGTGAAGAGTGAAGAGTGAAGAGTGAAGAGTGAAGAGTGAAGAGTGAAGAGTGAAGAGTGAAGAGTGAAGAGGGAAGAGGGAAGAGGGAAGAGGGAAGAGGGAAGAGGGAAGAGGGAAGAGGGAAGAGTGAAGAGTGAAGAGTGAAGAGAGAAGAGTGAAGAGTGAAGAGTGAAGAGTGAGAGTGAGAGTGAGAGTGAGAGTGAGAGTGAGAGTGGGAGTGAAGATTGAAGAGTGAAGAAGAGTGAAGAGTGAAGAGTGAAGAGTGAAGAGTGAAGAGTGAAGAGTGAAGAGTGAAGAGGGAAGAGGGAAGAGTGAAGAGGGAAGAGGGAAGAGTGAAAAGGGAAGTGGGAAGTGGGAAGTGGGAAGTGGGAAGTGGGAAGTGGGAAGTGGGAAGTGGGAAGTGGGAAGTGGGAAGTGGGAAGTGGGAAGTGGGAAGTGGGAAGTGGGAAGTGGGAAGTGGGAAGAGGGAAGATTGAAGAGTGAAGAGTAAAGAGTAAAGAGTAAAGAGTAAAGAGTAAAGAGTAAAGAGTAAAGAGTAAAGAGTAAAGAGTAAAGAGTAAAGAGTAAAGAGTAAAGAGTAAAGAGTAAAGAGTAAAGAGTAAAGAGTAAAGAGTAAAGAGTGAAGAGTGAAGAGTGAAGAGTGAAGAGTGAAGAGTGAAGAGTGAAGAGTGAAGAGTGAAGAGTGAAGAGTGAAGAGTGAAGAGTGAAGAGTGAAGAGTGAAGAGTGAAGAGTGAAGAGTGAAGAGTGAAGAGTGAAGAGTGAAGGTTGAAGAGTGAAGAGTGAAGAGTGAAGGGTGAAGGGTGAAGAGTGAAGAGTGAAGAGTGAAGAGTGAAGAGTGAAGAGTGAAGAGTGAAGAGTCAAGAGTGAAGAGTGAAGAGTGAAGAGTGAAGAGTGAAGAGTGAAGAGTGAAGAGTGAAGAAGAGTGAAGAGTGAACAGTGAGGAGGAACCCCTCCCCCCAGGAAAAGTGTCTTTAACTCATCACCGACTATGTTCATTCATTGTGATTGATACCAGATGTTCTTGAGTAATTATCTTCTGTATTCAAGTATAAATGTTGTTGAATATTTGTTATTTCTTTTTACATCTTTTATGAATTCCTATTGAAACAAGGACAAACTACTTATCTTGTTTATATTTGCTTGAGTGTGTGAAGAGTGAAGAGTGAAGAGTGAAGAGTGAAGAGTGAAGAGTGAAGAGTGAAGAGTGAAGAGTGAAGAGTGAAGAGTGAAGAGTGAAGAGTGAAGAGTGAAGAGTGAAGAGTGAAGAGTGAAGAGTGAAGAGTGAAGAGTGAAGAGTGTAGAGTGAAGAGTGAAGAGTGAAGAGTGAAGAGTGAAGAGTGAAGAGTGAAGAGTGAAGAGTGGAGAGTGAAGAGGGAAGAGGGAAGAGGGAAGAGGGAAGAGGGAAGAGGGAAGAAGGAAGAGGGAAGAGGGAAGAGTGAAGAGTGAAGAGTGAAGAAAGAAGAGTGAGAGTGAAAGTGAGA